>JANSLP010000076.1:0-122899 GCA_029298735.1 Ophiostoma sp. CBS 140.51 | reverse complement strand
AATATTACGAGTAAAATATGACGGTTTTTACATCATATGTATTTATAACTTCAATGGGTTTCTTTTCAATAAGGCTCGAATGAGAAGAAATTAATATGCACTTTATTATAATGAATATGTAGGGCTTTTCGTCTTGATTCTTGTCCATAAATTCAACGCGGGTCGGTCCTCATGAAGGTTTCAAACACACCATACAGCTTCCGTATCATCTAGCCGGTGCAGGAGGAATCCAAAACAGAGACTGCAGAATAGGAAGTGAAGGCAAGAAAGAGACTGTATTATTTGCAACGCATAGATACTTGAAAACAGATATGAAAAAGAAATAGGTATTCCCACGCACCCCCAAAAATATATATAAAAAATCTTTGCTCCGGTTCTATGATTTGTCTGTACGTCTCAAAAGTAGGTGGCTAAAAGGTGACAGAAATAATAAAAGATGAAAAAGAAATGAAAATCAAAACAACAGTCAACCGTTAAATCTAAAATCCAAAAATATGCCCATGCAAAACAGTGTTCCGCCCCGATGTTTTCTCTCTGGTTCTTTTTCGATCGCAAACATAAAATAGGGTGGTAAAGGTATGGCTCGGAAGGATGGATATGGAAATCAAAAGAGTATGAGGACGTAGTCATGGTGTTGGGGGGATGTATCGACAGTCGTTTGTATTAGTGAGTGTGAACCCCGCGTTGTTATTAGTTGTGGTCGCCATTTGTCATTAATTAAGAAGTCTTGACACCTCTACGGACCTCCACAATGTTAGGCAAGGGATAGATCCGTGGTACTTTGGGTCGGGATCCCTCACCCTCTGCAGCACTGGTGGTCGCCGTTGCTGTCGCCGTGGAAGCTGCCGACGTAGGTGCAGCCCCTTGGGCCGTACCGGACGTGCATACTGTTGACGCTGTGGCCGAGCCAAAGCTCGAAGAACGGGACATTTCTGAAGCAGCCCGCTTCAGGGACGGAATCGTTGCAACAATGTCCCCCGCTGATGGCCGCGGCATGCCGCCCATGACTTCGTCTTCGCTGCTGTTGATGTCGTTTTCATACTCATCGTCAACAAACGGGTCGTTGGCGTCGAGCAGCGCGTCGAAGCCCCAGCATGGCTCTAGGTCCTCAATGCACACGGGCAGACGCCGAATGGAGTGCCATGAAAGCGTCCGGTCCCGCATCGCAATGTACAGCGAGTCGATCTTGCCGTTGGTATCACAGACGGCGCAATTGTTCCGCAAGAAATCTTGGTCGAATCGCTCGTCAAGCAGCAAGGGGTCAAGCGGTCTCAGCATGGGCAGACCGGCGAGTGTCTCGGCTGTGCATGGCAAGGCCTGCAGCGGTGCCCATTTGCGACCCCGGAGGATGCGGCCGAACGATTTCGTAATGGCCTCCTCGAAAGCGTCGGCACTCGAGCCGTTGACAGCGACCATCTGATGCAGTCCGCGAGACAAGCAGCGCTTGTAGGCGGTGGTGTCACGCTCAAAGGGGAATGGCCGCGTGGGCGTAGGTAGAAGCGAGACGTGGACAGTCCATAGTTCGTTGGAGCTGGTTTGGCTGGCGCGTGCGGCACTCCGGACAGCAATCACAGCTGGCGGTAATAATGTTGATGACGGAGTGGCTGACTTTGTGCTCGGCGCTAACCGGTCGTGGCCATTTGTGGAAGAAGGCGTTGATGATGAAGCGTCAGTCGGTGTTGCGGCCTCGGGAAGTGTGATGGCATTTGTTGGTTCACGAGTGGACGGCAGTGAAGCCGATACTGCCTTTGGTGTTGATGGATCGAGAGTAAACGCAGGCGAGGGAGACCGTCGCTGCGGCTGTGATCGTGTCGAGTGACCATTGCTAGCCTCACCACCTTCTGGCGGTGGGGCACTGGGTCGTGTGCGGTGTCGTGAATATGATCCGTTGTTGTGTGAAGAGCGAGAACCATGTTTAATTGATTCTTGCTTGGCATCTTCATTCTCCTCTAGTGCCTCGATACGGTCTTCAAGCTCCTCCAGATCTTCAATGCGGCCTTCCAGAGAAATGTCCATGTCGACCAGCTCGAGTTGGCGTTCACCAATGTGGGAGACTTTGCTGTCGATGTCATGCAAGCGTTCGGTGACGTGCCGGAAGTGGCTCTCGGCCATCTTCTTGCTGTGCATCAAGTCGGTAATGGAGTCCCAGGCACGGCCCAGGTTATGATATGCATCTCGTACATCTTCCTTGACTTCGTTGCGAACTCGTTCGACTTGTTCCTCGAGCTCGCTTACTCTTACAATAGCTTCTCGGTGTCGGTCGTGGTCTTGGCCGATGCGTTCTTGCAACATCATAAAGTCACGGCGGAGCTGGTGTAGTTCGACATGTTCTCGCTCCAAGAGTTCCAGGCGCTGTTTGATTAATGACAGCTCCTGGTTTTCTGATGTAGATAGAGGCTCTCCGTTGCTAACGTGGTAGCAGGAGAGATGGCCGCACTCGCAGATGGCGCCGGGAGTCGACCGGTTGAGGTTGAAATGGGCGCAGCCGCACCGCTGACCCTTGACCTCTGGCAAGAGCAGGATGTACCGACAGTGACCGGCAGGTAGTTGTGACTCGTCGACCTGATTCTGGTTGGTTGGCCGCTGCTGCGGTGATGGCGTCGATTTGTTTGACATTGTTGTTAATGTCTTCAAGACAAGTGTGATTTTGAGAAAGAAGAGGTGTTGAGAAAACGCGTCGTGTCAAAATTTCCTAAGCGTATACCCTATTGCACGCTAGAAAATAGAGAACGGGATGAGGCCAAACTTCGGCGTAGTTTCGTAGAAGATGTCCATGGAACAATGATATGCGGCGTTTGCAAAGTCGTCGAGGTCGATGAAGAAGTGGGTAGGATAGTGAAGAGAGGGGAGACAGGTGTAAAAAGAAGAGAGTGGGAGAGTATCAAAGGAGGCGGCTAGGGAGATAATATAAAAACAAAACGACGAGAACGGCCATGTGGGTTGGGTGACACCCAAGCCAAGAGGGCAGGCGGTCGGGTTATATTCCGATACAGAGGGAACCTGTGAGTGCCGGCTGTTGGTTGTTGGTTGGGACAGACAGACTGAGATGAGAGTCTGGGTCTGATTCCGTTTCTAGGTGGCCCGCAAACAGCCCCCTATTTTGTCTTTTTTTTTTTTCACAAAAGCGGCTGGACAGGCGGCAGCCAAAATAAAAAAGTAGAATAAGAAAAAGAAAAAGAAGAAACAGAGGGACACAACAATGAAATCAAAGAAACGGCGGGTGTGGGATGTGACGTGGGTCACTGTGATCCGTTCTCCGTAGGGGCGGCAGTGATGAGGACGTATCTGGGCCAAAAGGCGTGAGAGGGACAACGCCGGTCTGAGATGAATGCGTGCTGTGTTGTACACACTTATCTGGTTCCCCGTGTCGGTCGTGGGATTCGGCAGCGGGTCGATGATTAGATGCTAACTAGGTCAAGAAGGCGGTGATAGACGGTCGAGAGACGGATCAGAGAAGAGAGACCGAGGGTGTGGAAGTACGGGAAGAAGTAAAGAAGAAATGAGGTAAAAAAAGGTAAAAAGGGAGAAAAATGAGATTTCCGTCAAGGTATGGAAGAGTGAAAGAGGGAGGAGTGGGATGGATGGTTAATCCAGGGACACGATGAGATAAGTGGATGTATCGTGGGACTGGGCGAGAGATAAAACTGAAATGATCTCGGCGCAACGCCGCAATCGTCAGGGCTGGCGTGCAGGAAGGCGTATCCGGATAGTTGGCCAGGTGTGATCCAGAGCCGGGCAAAGGAGAAAAAGAAAACAAAAGAATAAAAAAGGCAAAGGTCGGTCTGGGTATTAGTGGGACCTGCTCCTGTCGTCTTTTTGTCTATTCGCCGTTACGAAGCCGAGTTGTGAGATACGCAACAGAATGCACAAGGAACAGGTATGGCGTTTCTGTTTCTCTGTGACGCTTTGGTCGTTCGCTTTATTCGAGGCCCGTGGTGGTGCTGATAGGCGAAAATGGGTGTAGGGGACAAAGTGAACAGAAAGAGAAGGGAAAGGGGGGCACAGGCAATTCTGAATTCTGGTATGAATGCAGAAAGGGGGTGCGGGGAGTGCGGTATGCAGCGGTTGGCTAGTTGAGGAGGATAGGGCGTTTGATTTGCGATGGCGTCAGATAAGACAACAAGACGTCGCAAGAGACCAGGGTCAGAGAGAAATAGGGCCAGATACACTGCAATCCACAGGGCGAGCAGAGCCAAAGACGATAAAAAAGAAAGCCGAGGCGGTGCACAAAGAGAGCGGCATGCCGTATTGCACTGATTAAGTATCCGTGATTGTGCGAGGTCGATGACGGGTGACGCCAGAGCGAGCAGAGAAAACGAAAGGCGATGAGGGATGAGGCGGTGTCTTTTTCTTTATCTGAGAGCAGGGACCAAGAGAGGGGTGGAGGATGTAAGGATGATGCCAGACAGATAAAGAGAGAGAGATAGAGGCACGTATCTGGTATCTGAATGGCCTGTGTGCATGTACAAGAAGCAGAACCAGGAGCGAACAGTGAATGGATACCGAGCAGAGAAAAAGGACGGCAAAAAGAAGACAAGAGAAGAAGAAGAGTTCGAGGCCCGTGAGATGAGAAAAGACGGAGAAGATTAAAAAATGAAGAAGGTGGAAGAAAAAACTCAAAAAAGTACCACAGCCTTCGTCACTAGTAGCACATCCCAAGCAGAAAAAAGCGAGTCTCCACGAGTAGTGCCGGGACCAGCCAGACAGGTGCGCGCCGGCTAGTTGGTATGTGCTCTGGTTGTGGTTGGGTGGCGCGTTGAATCGAGAAGCAGAGCCGAGACAGAGGGAGATAGCGAGATATGTGTAGTGTAGCCGTTCGACGGGCTTGCTAGCCGGTATCGAAGGTGTGAACTGGGGTTTGACTGGGGAGACGGTCCAAAAAGCCTGGGGAGTGGAAGAATGATGAAAAAAGCGTGAAAAGGGAGGGTAAAAAGACGCCAAAGAACACTGGTATCGGGGCCTAACGAGACAGACTAGAAAGCGGACTGGCCAGCAAGGTGTAAGAGAGTGGATCAGAGGAGACGAGAGAAGGCGTGAAGCGCGCCACGAGAAAGAGCTCTGGACGGACAAGACGCGGAGAGAGAGAAGTAGGTTGACAAGCAACAGCAAGCCTAGGGTCCCATCGCGGAAGAAGGTCGATCCCGCCGAATCACGGGTACCTGTTGAAGACAGCAGGCAAAGGAGAGCAGTGAGGTCAAAGGGACAAACGCGAGAGGTTGCGCAAGAGATGGAGACGGGGAGATCAAAGCAGGACGCAAGACGCAGGACGCAGGACAGAAAAAGACGACGAAAGCAAGGCCGATGGCGAACGACGACGAATTCGCAGGGTGGTGACGGGGCTCTGATAACGAAACAAGAGAACGGCGTCTTCTGGTCCTTTGCTCAGGTCACTCCCCACGACACGGGCGGCACAAGACGAAGGGGCGTGCGGGTTGTGGGATCGTGTGTGGGAGGTTCCAGGGTGGGCGTGTGGGCGTGTGGGTTGGACGAGGGAAAATGCGTGGGAGGAGGAGTCGAGAAAAGGACGAGTCAATGAGGTGTGGGCGGGAATAACATGGGGGCCCATTTGTAGGGGTGGGGGGAGAACGATAAAAAGACAGAAAGAGGGATGGGGGAAGGTGCAGACAGCACAAACTGCAGGGAAAAGTGACAAAACTCGACAAGGAAAAACTGCAAGAGCAGCTGGCGAAAATGGCGAAAATGGCAGCTACGGAGTAATTACGGAGCTTCAATGTACCCAGAAAATCATCCGGGTTCGCGCGGGTTCGTGTGTATCTGGCTGTCCATCGCACCTGCCCTTGAGTGCCCTTCGCCTGCCTCGCTCTTGCTCCCCCGAGCCCCCGTTGTTTGCTCAGAAGCAGCGCAGGGAAGGCGCGAAGGGCAGCCTGTTTTCTTGACGCATTTTGACGATGGCTTATGACTCTGTGCCAGGGTCGCCAGTCCGCCAGAACACGTAAAAAAATATCGCATCCTGCGAAAGCACGCAATATCTGGAAACACAGACGGCGATTCAGTGAACGGCGTATTCCAGGCGAGGGCATTTAAGAGTTTGGGGGTTTGGGGGCTTGGGGGTTCCTGACCTTTTAACTCTGCCCATCATGACTGCCTTGAGTTTCAAGATGCGCTGCCCGCGGGCGCGGTCGCTCCTTCCTTTCGCCCATCAGAGACATTTTTGTATGAGATCGTCTGCAGTGACGACACTATTGGAAATGTACGCTCCTTCGTCGACAGCGCCCAGAGAAGCGACAGAGAAAGCGCCAGAGCCTGAGAAAATAGAAGAAAACAGAATCATGGCTATCTCGTACCCAGCAAATTATGCAACATCTAGGCCAAAAACCACTTGTTTAAATGGTTCCCTGTGTGAATGTGTTACAGAGAGAAGGTGGCAGGAGATGCCAGGGCCCATCGCTCCTTCCCTCTGGTCCCTTCTTGTCCCTTCTCGTCGCGCGCTCTTATTTTCGTATTTATTTTCGATTTAAATTTTAACTGGCCGCCCGCCCGTGTCGTCCCGTGTCGCCTTACCGTCTTTTTTGCGTTATCTGGCCCCACACTGGCGTCTTGTTCTGTGCTGTGTTGTTGCTGGCCAGTGTTTTCTTGCTTCGTTTTGAGACCTGTCATTGATAAAATAAAATAAAAAAAAGCTTTGCCAGCGGTGTACTTTTTTGTTTTCTCCTTGCACATGTTTTTCTGACGTCCGGCGGCCACTCGGCGATTTTGTTGTCTTTCATCTTCTTCACGATATTTTTTGTATTTTTCCTTTTCACATTTTCTTCTCTCTCGCCTCGTCAAATTTCTCACTACGCCTGTTACGTATTCGGGTGGACAAAAAAGGTGCGTGCAGACCCTGCCGAGGGATTGAGGGAGGGGCGGGCATGCAGAAACCGAACCTCTTCAACTTTTTTGTTGTCTTCTTTCTTTTTCCTCGACAGCCACCCCTGTCCACACGCCTTTCTGCGATAAAGGCACGTAGATGCGATCGCGAGCTCTCATTGGCCGTCCATGGTGATATGCTGCGAGGACAGGATTATCCGGGACCAGGGGGGCGTGTGTGGTGGGCGTTCCAATGTTCCAATCCAACGAAAAGAGAGCCGAAATGGGACAGTGCATGGAGCCCTGTGGAAGATGGGCAGATAAGGAAAATATGAGGACAGACAAGGCTCATGCAGGTAAAGAAGAGAGCGGCTCCTCAGCACTTGCGAAAGGACATGCCTGTGGAAAGAATCAAGACGCCAAAATCATCTCACGAGACGAAGAAGAAAGAAAGAAAGCGTCAGTCGTGATAGCAACTACGGATCCGCGTTCAGTGTCCTGTGTTGTTCTCATCCCGCGTCGGCCTTTTCCAAACTAGGATCGTTCCGCGGAAGACCCTCCACTTTACCCGAAGGGTGGGAAAGCCCAGAATTGTCTTGGATGAAGATAGCGGTGGGGGGAGGAAGTGATGAAATGTGAAAAGAATAAAGCTTCGACAAGAGAGACAAAAGATATGATGCCTTGATGCAAACAGACAAAAGTCAACAGACCAACAGCCTGACGAAATTCGTATCGGTCATATTTTCAAGGCTGCTGTCTTTTTTCGTTCAGCTCTCTCTTTTTCTTATGCTTGGTTCTCTTCCTTTTTCTGCCTCTATCCGTCTTATTGGTGTGCATCCCATAGAACCCGCCCAGACGCCCACGCCCAGACTACCCAAAGCCCAGGCTACCCTGGTCCCATCGAGCCCTCCCATGGCTGGTCGACCGCATTGTGCATTCTACGATACGGAGAGCCGGGAGCGTCTGCCGAGAAACGGGACGTTGGATGGAAAGGAAAAAGAAAGAAAAGGAAGAAGTCAAATGGGAGACAATATGAAAATGAGAATAGAAAAGGAGAGCCAAAACACGTCCTCCCACGTAAACAGAAAACAGGATAAAACAGCGCAAACTGCAAACCTGTCATTTCTCCGTCAGCATTCAACACACAGGGTTGGCGAAAAAAGAAAAAAGAAGTCAACAAAAAAAATCATGCAAAGCAAGGGACAAAATTCGCACTGATTAGGATCAATGACGCCCGACAATGGCAGGATAAAAGGGGGCAAAAAGCAAAAGCACACAATCATGTGAAATCATGAAATCATGTTGCCTCCCACGCGGTCTTACTTGCTTTCGCAAGGGAGTCCAAGGAGTGAGGCGCACTTTCCCATGCATCTGCATTCATTTCGTACTCGGTCTACTGCAAATAGATAGAACAGACGAAACAAAAGACACGAACAGCCCGTCGGATTCGTTGACTCTCTTGGATTCGTGCATGTCTGCTTGTGCACATCATCGCCGTGTGTGTGATTGCGCCCCCAACTTTTTCTTCATCTCCCAATCTTCCAATCTTCCAAGGTAGGGCCCTTGCTTTGGTTTATTGATAACACGGCCTGGCCAGACCAATCCACACCGGTCGACGTGGGCGTTTCGTGTCTCGCCTGGTCTGTCTCTCATGCTGTGTTGCCATTTTTGTCTTTGATCTCTTCTTTTTGTGTATCGTATCGTATCTTGTACCTCGCACCCTTCTGTCCTCCTTCTCGTGCACCTCTCTGCCTCGCCACTTCTCAGACACTTTGTGACTCTGTTCAGGCTCAGATATGCTGAAGGGTTCGAGATTCCTAATTGACCCCTCTATCAGAAGCATAAAGATGACTAAAAAAGGAAGAGAGAGGGTTCCAGTACAGATAGAGTCACAAAATAAACGAAGATACACTCTCATCCCGGATTGGATGTCTCTGGCCACATGCTGCGTTCAGGGGCTTGCAAGGCATCTTCTGGCCTTTGGTTGTCGTCTTTTTTAGCGGCCGCTGAAGGTGTCAAACTACTGGGCGGCCATCAACGGCCACTGGCGGCTAGCGGGCGGCTTTTTGTGGGTCCAACTCGTGGTCGAGAAAGGTGTATGGCCAGGTCTAGGTCCCTGGTCGAGCGAGAAAGGAGGTCTTGTGAGTTTGACGCCAGAGAGGTGAGGCAACCCCGCGCGTGAAGCGTGAGGCGAGGAAAGGGGAAACGAGGAGTAAGGAGCGCGACCCCGTATTTACGCCGGCGTGTGACATTACTCGATATCCCGGAGGTCCTCCGGCGGCACAGCATTTTTACGGATTCTACGGCCTGTGGAGGAGGTTTTAAGTATTGTCTACGTCGTTTTTATCCCGCTTTTACAGTGCCAATCTCGGAAACTGCAGCATCGCTATTAAGGCACGGACTCGCAGACATACGCAACACATCCAACCCCCCACAACATCATGGGCCTCGCCGACAGTGTCGACGCGCTCTTGGATACATATGCCAAATGTCTATCTCTGCTTCGAGTTTTCAGCAGCTCAAGTAAAGAAAGCTCGGCTTATGCAAACGGGCAGTATGCTCCTTCCTCAGACTGGGAACGGCAGTCTGAGCTTGGCCGCTCACTTCAGTCGGACCGGGCCAAGATTCAAAAAGTTTACTCAACCCGGTTGAGTGAGACCGGCGGTCGGCTGCAAAAAGGCGATGGTAAGTTGTTCTTGTCCCTAGCATATAGTTATTCCATTTCCTCACACTCTGTCAACAGGCCAGTCTCGCTCTGCTCTTCGGCGTATTGTCCGGCGCTTGACCGACGCGCTGGCGAGTGCACTCGGCTTCGGCAGCAGCAGGAAAGACAGTGCTATGCCAGACGGCCAGCGACTTCTCAACTATGATGCTCTGCGTGCCTTGTCCAATGCATCACGCATCGACGCTATCCATGTCATCGATGAGGCTTCCGTTCGGATGGGTGGCCACAGACACCGAAGCAGCCAGAGCACAGTGTCAGGTCGGTCTCGAAGCAGCCGGGCATCCTCAGGTCGTGGTCTTCCGTCGTCTTCTACGCCGAAAGCTTCGTCGCCGCGTTCGTCAAAATCAACGTCATCACTTGATGACCACCAGAGGCACACCCAACAGGGCTCAAAGCACCATCGGGCGCCGGGTTCCAGTTCTGGTAGCAGCCATGGATACCGCATTTCAACCAAGCGTGACAGTTCAAAGACCGGCAACAGCAGTCGGCCAGGTGCACCAAAACCGAAACATACAAAGAAGTCGTCTTCGTCCTTGAGAGAAACGGCTAGCCAAACACAACCCGCACCATCCAGTGGAAAGCAAAAGAAGCGCAGCTCAAGCCATCATCGCGACAGCTCACGCAGCACTGCTAGCGCAAGAAGAAGCGACAGTGGGAGTACCGTCGTTAGGTACACCAGTACATCTCAAAATGATTCGGGAAATCGTCTTGGCCGTCGCGTTTCGATGGTCTCGAGATCTAGCGGAAGCACCAAACTGGGTGAGATTCCGGAGCACAAGCTGCGTCGCCGGCCGATGCCAGCTGGCTCTGGTTCTGGAGATAATATCTGGGACATCGAAGCCCCAGGGTACAATATCCGGCCAGCGTATCCCATTAGACCCTTCTGCGAGGCAGACAAACCAGAGACAGAAAAGCCCAAGAAGCGATTCTGGGGCGTGTTCAGCCGATCATGAGAGATGAGAGTGAGGAAGGTGGTAAATGACTAATGATAAATATTTAATATGAGACATGAATATAGATGAGAAACGAGGCTGGATTTCATAGAGGGAGGATGGCACTGTCGTTGATTTTTGTGTCTATTGGAAGTTTGTCTGTTGGAAGGTTGTCTGTTGGGCATTCATAATTATATGATAGGGGGTGATTGTTTTGATGCCACTGTAGAAGGCTAGAAGCACTGTAATTTCGGTCATTCTTAGGCGGTCGTTCTTTCCTTGCGGATTGAGCTAGCCCCATAAAAAATACAAAGCCCTGTAATACACCAATTTAAGAAAGAGCGATTCGAGAAAAAAATTACACACAGAAAAAAGGGCCCCACCGAAACTGCGGCTGCCCCTCTCTTCGTTCGCTCCTGCCAGATGAGCGTCAAAGTGTGGCAGGCTCTGCTTGGACGTCACCCGCTACTGCCAACCGAAGACGACAGACGACCTACGACGCACGACGACAAGGCAGGCACGCAGTCGGACGGCATCGCACGAATTCCGGCATCCACGCAACAAACAATCAAACCGCCATGGGACGTTGTTAGCCTCACGAAACGTCACAACCTCACCATCGACCACCAACGCCGACCACCTCGATACCCTCCCCCGTCCTCATTTTACACACAACCATCCTCCACACCCCACACGATGGCTGCGGCCGTCAACGCCCTCAACTCGCTGCTGCGTGGCACCAGCATCGACGATCACGAAGAAGCCCTCAAGCTCGCCAATGCCGCCATCGCCAACAGCAAGCCCGGCCAGACCAACCCCGAGCAGCTCACGGCACAGCACGCCAAGGTCGTCGCCCTCCTGAAGCTCGACCGCTTCGATGACGCCCTGCGCACTGTCGCTGCCGCTGGTGATGCGCTCGCTGCCCGGACGGTTTTGGAGCGCGCCTATGCTCTTTACAAGACGGGCGACCTCGATGCTGCTGCCGAGCTTGCCTCTAGTAAGGCCGCCAACCGCGCCTTGAAGCACGTGGCCGCCCAGGTCGCCTACCGCGCCGAGCAGTTCGACCTGGCCGCTGGCCTCTACTCGGGCCTTGGTGACGATGCCGATTCTGCAGACGATGCGGCTGTCGGCGAGTCAACTGATGTGCGCATCAATGCTCTGGCCGTCTCTGCCCAGCGTGCGTGGCAGGGCCGGGGATCGACGACGGTGTCGGCGGGACAGGATGCCGCGCTTGATGCCGGCCGCCGGGAAGATTTGGAGTCCTTCGAGATGGCCTACAATGCCGGATGCACTGCTGTGGCCCGTGGCGACGTGAGCAAGGCCTCGATCCTGCTGCGCCGTGCCCAACAACTGTGCGAGGGATCTGACGAGCTCAGCGACGAGGACAAGCGCGCCGAGCTGCTGCCCATTCTGATTCAGCAGGCGTACACCCTGACGCGCCTGGGCCGCCACGAGGATGCAGCTGCTCTGCAAAAGGCCATTGACGCCAACGAGTGCGAAGGCTCGGCCAAGGTCGTTTCGTCAACCAACGCCGTCGTCCTCAAGAACACCAACACTTCTACAAACCCCTATGTTGTTCAGCGCCAAATAGATGCCATCCCCACACCGCCGACCGGTAGCGACCGTCTCTTTGCGCATCAGGCACGCATCCTGCGCCGCAACCAGTACGCCATTGAGCTGCAGTGCTATAAGTTCAAGGGTGTGCTGAGCCGGACAGCCAAGCAGCTGAAGCGGCAGTCTGGCGGTGAAGACAGCGATAAGGAGAACGAGGGCGCCAGCACGGCCACATCACCCGACACTGTCGATCTCGGCATCTTTGGTGCCGCCGCCAAGGCTGAGCTGCAGACCGGCAAGGAGGCTCTGCGCCGCATCCTGCCGCTCCTCGAGCACCGCCCCGACGATGTTGGCCTTGTCCTGACTGCAGTTCAGCTGCAGCTGCAGGCACACAACGCAGAGGCTGCGCTGTCTCTGCTTGAGGCCTACTTCCGCCGCGCAGAAGAGTCTTCCGCAGCATCATCCAAGGACGCTCGCTTTGCACCTGGTCTGGTGGCCCTGGCCGTCGCCATCTACAAGCTGCAGGGCCGCCACCACGCCGTCCGTGCTGAGCTCGCCAAGGCTGTCTCGCACTGGCAGGAGTCCAGCAAAACCGCTTCGTCTGCACTGCCTGCCTCTCTCCTGCGCGCTGCCGGTGTCGAACTGCTGCACTCACAAGACCCTACAGACCAGGCCGCTGCTGCTTCCGCTTTCGAGAAGTTGCACGCCGCCGACCCGGACGACAAGATTGCCGCCGCTGGCCTCGTTGCATCTCTGGCTGCCGCGTCGTCGACGGGTTCTTCCACACCCACACAGTCTGCTCGTCAGCAGAAGCTTGCTGCATCGCTGACGCCCGTCGACCAGCTCGTCAAGGGCATCGACGTCAACAGCTTGCTACAGGGCGGTGTTGCTACTCTGGCGACACCCGCTGCTCCCACCAAGGGCAAGAAGCGCTCGGCTGACGCTGCCACTACCGAGACAGGCGCAGACGCAGCTCAGCCGTCCGCCAAGAAGACCAAGACGGGTGGTGCCGGTGGTGCCGCTTCCAAGCTCTCCCGCCAGGCCCGCAAGCTGCAGGCCAAGGCGGCCGAGGAAGGCAGCACCAGCACCTTTGATGTCAACAAAAAGATGGACCCGGAACGCTGGCTGCCTGTGCGCGACCGCAGCTCGTACCGCCCGCCCAAGGGCAAGAAGGGCCGTGGCCGGCGCGGCGAGGCGGCCCTGACGCAAGGCGGTGTGGTCAAGGAGGAGGAGACGTTGGCACTGGCGGGTGGTGCCGGCTCGGTACGCGTGGAGAAGGCGCCGCAAGGCCCGAGTGGAAATGCGGCGGCCAAGAAGCGGAAGAAGGGCAAGAAATGAGTAGAGAAGTGGGGGTGGTGAAAAATGCAGCGAGGTGGTGTGCGGTTTTCTTTCACGTATTATGGAAGTGAGCATGAATCGGGTACAAGGAATCTTGCTTTTTTATTAAAACGATGCTTTTAGACATATACTATGTTCAAAAAATTGAAAAGAAATATGAAAATGAAGAAAGTAAGATCTGACTTTGTTCTTGATTGTGTCTAGGTAAATGTGTATGAATTCTTTTGGTAAATGTGAAAATATATTGGAAACGCCTTTTCCCTTTCTCTCTAAACGAAGCAAGAAGGCTTTGCCCAAAATTCGACTCCAAGGAGTAAGGGAATACAGAAAGAAAAGAAAAGAAAAAAGGAAAAGAAAAGCAAAACGCCCAGAAAATGAAGGCAAATGCGAAAAGAAATGAAAATAGCCAACAAAGGAAGACAGTCGAAAAGACCACCAAAATAGGAAAAAACATAAAATACACGGTCTATCAGGGTCTTTTAGTCCAAAAATGTAAAAAGATTTGTGTGCAGCACATTCATGGCTCTTGTGGCCTCGTCTGCGTCAATGACACATGAGATGTTGATCTCGCTGGCGCCTAAAGTGAAGCGATTAGTAAGTGAATAGAGAGTGCAAGACTGATAAAGTGGATGGCGACATACCCTGAGAGATCATCTCAATGTTGATGTTGTGCTCACCGAGTGTCGAGAACATCTTGCCGGAAACACCAATCATGTTCTTCATGTCAGCACCGACCAGACTCAGAATAGCCATGCCGTGCAGCAGGCTGACGTCGCCGAGCGCGCCAAGCTGTTTCCGCGCCTGCTCGAGGTTGCTGTCGGCGACGCCGGCTTCAGAGGGCGACGAAACATCGGGGGCATGGATGGCCATAGAGACGTGCACCTCGCTCGTGGCGATGAGGTCGACTGAGATCTGGTGCTGGTCGAGGATGGAGAAAACACGGGCAACGAAGCCGTGTGCCAGGGACCGCTTGTTGGAGTGGATGTTAAGCACCGAGATGCGGTCCTTGATGGTCACGGCTGTCGGTCTCCGGGGGGTAAGACGGACGCCAGCCACTGCCGCAGCCGGGCCGGTACCGTTGGTGGCTGGCGCCGCAGCGCCCACTGCAAAGCTGCCGCGGGCAAGACGCTGCAGCTGCTGGCCGGGAGCTCGTACTGCATCGGGCAGCACAATGGTGCCGTTGCCGCGCGGGTTCTTAACGTTCTTGATGCGCACCGGGATGGGAGGGACCGCTTTTACGACCTGGTCCATGGTTAGGTGGTGGATGACCTCGGAGCCGTAGAACGTAAGCTCCGCGGCCTCCGAGGGTGTGATGGAGGGGATGAGTCGTGCCGTGGGAACCTTGCTCGGGTCGGCCGTGAAGATACCGTCGACCTCCTTCCACACCTGCAGCTCCTGGGCCTTGAGGCCGACTGCGACGAGTGCAGCGCACAAATCTGTGTAACCACGGCCGACGTCGCCGTCCACCAAGCTGCCGGGCACATTGCCGAAGAAACCGGTGACGACCGGTACGCTGTCGCCGCAAGCGATGATCTTCTTGGCGAACACGCCCGCCGCTTCACGGTAGAAGGCGGCGTCGAGCCGGTCGTGGGTATGGTTTGCGCCTCCGATACCGGAGTGCAGCGCGTCGGACAGGTCGACGTACTCAGCAGCGACCTGGTGGTCACGCAGCACGTAGGTCATGAAGCGACAGCTCAGCTTCTCGCCAAAGCTGATGACGCGGTCTTTGGAGCGGGCGTTGACCTCAAGGTTGAAGCGCTTGATGGCGGCGACGTATTCGGCAAGCTCGCGGCATTCGGCGTCGATCTCTTTGCACAGTGCGTCGCGCAGTTCCGGGTCGGAGACGCTGGCTTGGGCGGACGTGACGTGCTCGTTGCAGATGTCGTGGATGAGCTTCTGGGCGGTCTCGACAAGCTGGACCTGGGCGGGTTCGTCGCTCATGGCGGCAGCAGGGCCAAGAAGCTGGAGGCTGCGGACAACCTCAAGCAGGCGACTTGTGGTGCCGCCGACCTTCTTGCCGGGGCTGCGTGCCGAGCAGACGACGACGATGCGGCTCTGTGACGAGACATATTGCCTATGGTTTGTGTGTTAGTAGATGGGATGTCGTCGGAAGCTGTCTTTTCTTTTTCGGAAAAGGCGCGCATGCGTAAAAAGCATTTGCACATGTATGTCTCTGCCCCACTCACGAACCCTTGCTCGCGCAATGGCCCGTTCGTCGTGCTTGTTGCACTGGGTGTCTCTTATTTGACTCACCGGACGATATCCTCGGCAATCTGTAACGGGAGAGCTTGTTAGCCTTGTCTGTCCGTGTATATTTCGTCGATTTTGATGTTCCGACCTAACGCGCCCAAAAGTTCAAGATTGAGAGAAGAAGAGCTGCGATTCTGCCATTCGTTGCGCGGGACCGCGCCGAGACACACTGACCTTGTCTGGGAACTTGCCGACACTGGTGCCGCCAAACTTCTGCACAATCCACCCATTGCCGCCGGAATTTTTTAACGATGGCCGAGACATCGCGAACTTTTCGTATGTATATTTGCGTGCGCACAGTGGGAAGGCTGTACGCTCAAAAGGAGTGCCGTTGGTCGCGGTGGGGGAGCGAAGAGGAGGAAGGGAATGGTCGAGAACGGAGGGGAATCGGAGATGGAGGGGGAGGGATGCAGATGGCGAGCAACCACAGAGACAGTCGAGCGTCGTGAGGTCTCTGGAAGCTTGAGAAAACAAGTGAAGTTGAAGATGCAAAGTCAGAAAAGAAAGGAGAGCAAAGAGTCGTCAAAATGGAAAGAAGAGCGAAAAAAAGAAGCAGGAACGACTGGCACTAGTACTCCTGCTAGTAATAGTAGGGGACAAGACGGGCAGCGGCTGCGCTGCATTAAGCTGGCAGAGTCATACACAGTAGAGTTCTGGCAACGAGCGAGGCAATGACTCTTTTGCGGCCCACAAAATGGCTCGTTAGTGGGGCTGTTAGACAGAGGGCAAAATTTTCGTCTTCTGGCCTCCGGCTTTCGCTGGTGTCGACTAACAGCAAGGAAAGAGCGAATTAGCAGCCGCCTTTAAGTCAGTAGCGGCACTCGTCGGCGTGCAATTGCGAGAAGGGTGGTGGTTCCGTGCTTGGAAGGCTCTAGCCTTGCGGCAGGTGCGCTTTCTTCTTTTGGTTGACAATGAACGACACAAAGAAGGCAGGAGGGGCCGGGGCAATTGACAACTGACAACGACAGCTTCTAGAAACAGAAGAAGCAAGCATATGTTGACAGCGTGTCAGACACGAGGAAGGAGCATTATATAAGTGGATATAAAAGGTCCCTTGGGCCGATGATTCCAGTCAGACGAAGACAAAGTACGGAGGAAATACTGAGGTCAACAAAATGAGGGGAAATAGAACAATTACGGAATAATACCAAGCGAGACCAGACCTCACCCACGCTCCCACTTGCACAACCCCCATTCTACATCGGCGCATTACGTGACAGCCGCAGCATGCGTCAAACGACAGATCTAAACAGCCACTGAAATAGAAGTACTGTAGTTTCTGAGCAAAAAATAGAGTCGGCTACGGGCTGACGTGATAATAAAGCGGCAGCGACGCCCGCCTTGGCGGCGTGGGTTGGCCGTGGGCAGGCTTTTGGTCTGGACTGCGAGACGGCCGTCGTGTAAGTCATCCATTGGATGAGTGGCTCGAATGTTGCGACAAAGATCAGGCACACGAACGTGGGGTCAATAAAGAATAGGAGAAGGAGAAAAAGAAGAAAAGAAAGTAAAGAATAACGAGAAAGCGAACTCCGCTCGGTATTAAATTGAACAGATGAAAGAAATGAGATAAAAAAAAAAAGGATAAAACACAAAAAAATACACGATACAAAACCGAGCACCGTCCGTCCGTCACCACCGTTGTCGGTCTTGATGTAAGACAGAAACGAAAAGAAATAAAGCAACATAAAGGATGAGGAGAAAATGAAACGGGAAAGGGAACAAACAAAACACGCAAACCGCAAAATAACTGCCAGCCGAAATTCCCTATTTACAGACATAACCGTCGGCAAAGCCCTAGCGGAGCTGCAGACACGCAAATAAAAACCGCAAAACACAACTCGAAACAGCAACTCTTTTTCACATGTCCCTTTTCGTTGCGACTCTTCCTTCCGCAAATATCCGCATCTCCATGTGATTTTGTTTTTCTGGTGTTAGATATATTTGCGGAGCTAAACACATGTCAGTAAATTATGTTCGTCATGAGAGAAGAAGAAAAAAGAAAAGTCAGGGCACGGGATACTCACATCAAGTGTCAACGTCTTTGAACTGTTCACCTCCTGGTCACGGTACACACCCACCAAGCTCTCACTGTCCTGGAATAGGCCCGGCTTGAGACTGATGACGATAAACTGCATACCGGGGCCGGCGTGCTCGCGGATGTACTTCTTGATCTTGTCGACGTTGGCATTGTCCAGCGCGGCATCGACCTCGTCCAGCACAAAGAACGGCGACGGCTGGTAGCTGTGGATGGCAAACAGAAGCGCCAGTGCCGCCATGGTCTTCTCACCACCAGACAGGTGCTCCATGTCACGGAAACGCTTCAGCG
Source organism: Ophiostoma sp. CBS 140.51 (assembly GCA_029298735.1). Taxonomy (NCBI): domain Eukaryota; kingdom Fungi; phylum Ascomycota; class Sordariomycetes; order Ophiostomatales; family Ophiostomataceae; genus Ophiostoma; species Ophiostoma sp. CBS 140.51. The sequence goes on along the minus strand of JANSLP010000076.1, from coordinate 104,964 downwards.
GCGGCATGGCGTGGTACTTGACACCGCTGAGGTACGGCGGCTCGTCGCCCTCGGCCTCAATGTCCAGGTACGCCTGGCCACCGAGCGGGTAGGCTTCCGTGCGCGTCAGCTCCTTGTAGACCTCGGTGATCTGCTCCTGGATATACGAAAAAGCGCGGCGGAAGACGTCGGTGCGCTGGTTCTTGACGTCCTCAAAGTCGGTCTTGATCCGGAGCGCCACCTTCTTGCTGTCCTCAAAGTCTTTGTCGACCTCGCGGAGCTTGCTTTCAACAGACTCGAGACGCTCAATTGCACGCATGTTGGGATTCAGCTTCTCCAGCTCCGACGTCAGCTCGGCAATCTTGTTCTCTAACCGCTCCTCGACGCGCTCCTCATCCTCTCCCTAAAGTGAAAAAAATGTCAGTAAACTATAGCACAAGTAGCATGCATAAGGGAAAACGCACGTCTTTCAGCTCGGCTTGTAAGCGCTCAAAGTCGACTTCGATACCGTGGTCGTTCATCGCCACCTCCATGACACCGTCGTCGCCCTCGTCAATATCCATGGCGTCAGGGTCTTGGTTGAGCAGCTGGTCCTCGTTGGGCAGGTCGTCCAGAGAGCCCTCCTCAAGCGGAATCTGGATCTGCTCCATCTTACACCGCTGCAGCAGGGCGAACTTGGCTGCACTGTTCTTCTGCACCTCTGTCTCCAGGCCGTTGATCTCTTTGAGCCGCGACTCGATCTCGCGCTGCCACTTCTGCACCTCTGTCCGTGCATTGGCAACGTTGTCGGCCGTGTCGCTGTTCTCCTCCTGCATCTTCTCGAGGTTGCTGCGCAGCTTGTCGACGTCGCGCTGTGCCTGGGCAATGACCTCCTCAATCTGCTTCTTCTCGGCCTGGTACTCCTTGAGATCCTTGGTGAGCTGCTGTGACCGCCGCTCCATCTGCTCGACGCGCGTCTTGGTGCTGTCGTGGCGCGACGCCTCCCAGCTCATAGTCGACTTGAGACGCTGCAACTGCACCTCAAACTCGCTCCGCTTCTCAGCGGCCTGCTGTTCAAGACTACCCTGTTGGGCTTCGTACTCGCGCACGTCCTTGAAGCCGTGCTTCTTGCAGAAGGCGCCAAACACCTTGTCCTCGACTTTGGTGATGGCCTGCTCCGTCTTGGCCACGGCGTTCTGTGTCTTGGCGAGCTTCGCGGCCTCCTCGGCGTGCTTCACTTCTCTCTCGCGCAGTTGCTGCTTCTCTTCGGCGACCTCCTTCTTCTTGCTGGTAAGGTTTTTCTCAAAGGCTTGCAGCTCCGCGCGCGCCGCTCTAAGGCGCTGCTCCAGGTGCACCATCTCGTCATTCAACACCTTCTCGTGGTGGAGCAGGTGGCTCGGCTTTGGCAGCTTCTCGAGATCGGCCCGCTTCTTCTCAAACATACGCTCGAGGTTCTGCACGTCCTCCTCGGCAAAACGCTTGCCACGGTTCCCCTTCTGGTCGGGCATACGACCACCCGTCATCGTACCAGAGCGGTTGATGAGGAAGCCCTCCAGGGTGACGGCCTTGACCGGCAGCCGCTTCTGGTAGACAATGTTCTTGGCCACGTCCATGGAGTCGCAAATAACGGAACCACCACAGGCAAAGGCCATGCCGCGCTCGAGGTTGGAGTCAAAGTCGATGGTGTCGATCGTAAGCCGTGCGCCCGAGATGCCCTTGATGGCTGTGTTGGGTGCGCTGACCTTGACGTTGTCGAGGGGGATGAACGTCATGGGCGTGTGCCGCTGCTCCTTGAGGTACTGGATGCACTCGGCCGCCGTCTTCTCGGTGTCGACGACAACCGAGTCAAAGTCGTGGCCCAGTGCAGTGACCACAGCCTCATCGTACTTCTTCTGCTTCGGCTTGCACAGCTCACCGACCCGGCCGTAGACGCCCGGGTAGATGCGGCGCATCTGTGACACAACTTCCTTCATGCGGGTTTCCCGGCGGCTCTGCACCATACCTGACCGGGCCGTCTCGAGCCGGGTAGAAATGTCCTGCATCTGCTCCTCCAAGTCCGTCACGGCGTTGTTGACACGAACGCGTTCTGACTTGGCCTGGTTGAACGTCTTCTTGGCGCCGTCCACGTCCTGGCCGATCTTGCGCACGTCTTCCTGGCAGGTGCTATGGCGCTCCTTGATCGTCTCCAATTCCGCCTCGAGCTTCGTCACCTTGGCTTGGCGGCTGTCGACGTTGCCCTTGATTGTGTTGACGGTCACTTCGTCGCTCTTGAGCTGGCGGCGGATGTTGTCGCGGTCGGCAAGCTCGACGGCGCACTTGGCGCGGACCTGACTGCGCAGGGTGTGGTACTCTTTGCGGTCCTCGTCGCTGAGGTCCTTGCCCTGCTTCTGCAGCGTCTCCTTCCACTGCTTCTCAAACTGCTGACGCGCCTTCTCGACCACAGCAATCTCCTTCTCGGCTTTTTGCACGCGTGCTGCTTGTGAATCACGCTCCTCGGTGGCCGATGTGATCTTCTGCTTCAGCAGCGCAATGTCGTTGGACAGCTGCTCCACCTTTTCGGAGACAGGGATGAGCTTGTTCTCCTCCTCCTCAATGTCACGCTCCTTGTGGCGGATGCGGCGCTCAACACGCGACGCCTCCTTGTTGGCAGCGGCCTGCTCTGCGCGTGCCTCCTCGAGCTTCGTCTCGGCGTCGCTCAGGTTGCGGCGGAACTCGGCCAGGTTCTCGTTGTGCTCCTGGATCTGGTTGCTGGAGTCGTCCATGATGCGCTGGTAGTGGTAGATCTTCCACAGCATCTGGTCGACAATGGCATCGTCGCGCTCGTTTAGCTTGCGCTGGAAGCTCTCGGCCTCGGCCTTTTGCTCCTGGTACTGCTTGATCTCAGCGTTGATGGCCCGGCGGCGCGTCAGGTGGAAGTTCTGGTTCTCGATGGCCTGCTCGGCCTCGGTCTTGAGGCGCTCGTACTCGGGCTTGAAGTCAAGGCTGCCAGAGATCTGCTCGATCAGGCGCGTGAGGTCCTGCGACGACTGCGATGCGATGGCCTCGACATCACCCTGGAACACCAGGAAGTTGCGGGCCTTGATGAGAATGTTCTCAGCCTCGAGGGCCGCGTTGTATTCGGGCGCAGTGACGACACGGTTGTTGATGCGGTACTCGCTGGAACCGCCGCTCGTGATTGTCCGCTTCCATCGGTGCGTGTCGCCAGCGTCGTCCTCGTACACGGCCATGACCCAGGCGTTCTTGGGATCCTTGCGGCCGGCCTTCTTGTCGCCGGCCTCGTCGTCATCGTCGTCGCCGTTGGCATGGCCGTTTGTGTGGCCGTTGGCATCGGGCTGGAGAGGGGTGTCCTCGTTTGGTTTTGACGTCTCCATGACGCGTCCGCGGTAGACCAGATCTTTGAGGTGGCTGGAGCGAAGGTGGGAAGACTTGATACCGAGCACAAAGGAGATGGCGTCCATGCTGCACGCGTAAAGCGGTTAGTGAGCCGGTCTCGAAATGAGAAACATCAGACGAAACGGAAGTCACGCATATAGCGGCATTGCGCGCGGAAAACATACGAATTGGACTTGCCAGAGCCGTTGGGCCCGACAATAGAGGTGAAGTAGGAGTCGCCGAAGAGCAGGACATGATGGCCTTTGTAGGACTTGAAGTCTATTGGCAAGAGTAGTTAGATATTTTGTATAGGCAGACCGCGCGCGCACCGTCTCCCCACGAGAGCCATCGCGATAGCATAAGAACAGAAAGCAAATAGATTGTACACACTAAACAACTCCAAGCGATTAAGCTTGCCCATTATTGCAACTGGTGCGGCGACCGTGTCGGCCGCGAAAAGTGGCGATGTTCGTTGGAAGGTCGATCGCGACCAACGGCGCGTGACGGAACAAAGGGTGCGTGTTGGTTGGCGAGGCAGGTGTTGTACGGTTGTTAAATCGTCGGCATGCTACTGCGCAACAGTCGAAGAAGAAGATGTGAGATGCTGCGTCACCGTCCGGCAGAGCGTCGAAGGTCTCGGGAGGGGGTAGTCGGATAGGGTTATTTGGGGTCGCGACGTCCTTCCCAAGTTTATCTCCTTTCCCTCGTGGGATTTACGCGACTTTAGCAGCTACGGGCGCAAAGCGCGGGGGAAGGAGCGATGCTGACGCGCAAATTGGTCACGTGAATAAACGTCAAGCCACACAGTGCGGGGGCGTCGCTGGAACGCTGCACCTCCACTATGGCGGAATTAAAGTGTGTACATAAGTCGCGTCGGAGGCATACAGTGCGCGTCCGCGGTCAGTCATTAGAGCTTGCACCACCCAGCGCGCATCAATTACACGACAAGCAGAATGTGAAAACCACGTCTGGACTCTTAACAGCTTCACCACTCACGAGGTGGTGGGCACCCAGGTGCGCAGGTGATAACAAAATAACAAAGAGTCACGGCCGTCGCACTGTCCGCTGAACCAACCACAAGGCTGGACCTGGACACGCCTGGCCAGTGGAGCAAAAGCCTGGTGCTGGGCCGCCAGCTAAACCACGCTAGTCCCTGTAAGTAACTATGACATCCATTTCCAGATAGGCTCCTGCCATTTTCCTGGGGTGCTCCTTCCCGCCATTTTTCCATCCCTCATGCCAGACGTACACGATCACAAGCAATCTGGCAACCTCAACTCACCCCTAACTTTTTTGCACCCAAACCACGCCCCGTCACCTGGACCATCAACACCTGGCATCAACGCCGGATACACGTTTACAGGCACCTCAAGTCCCGTCCATTTTGTTGCGGTTGTTGCCTTGGGCGTCTTTGCTCGCCTGATAGCTTCCTAGCGAGCTGTTGCATCATCGTTTTTTGGGGATATCGCCACATTTCCATTTTCACACTTTTCACACTTCTGCCCTCCACGACCCTTCCCAACCTATATCTCTTTGTGCAACGGACCTCACGCTACTACGCCGGCTTCCGCATATCTGCACGAGTATTTCTATGCACAGTGGGGCAGACCCTGACCGCTCCAACTGAGGTATGTGAGTCCCTTAGTTTCGTCCTTTGACTGTCCACGAGGGTCCATCTGATCTGCTCGCCGACGCTTTGTATTGTCCGCTATTGTTCTTCCATCCCTACCATCCGCCGAGGCTGTCTATTCTCTCTTTTCTTCATACCCTGACCCTCTTCTTATCCCCACCCTCACACCCCTCGTGCTCATTTTATACCCCTTTCGCCTCCTCATAGTACCCTTTTTGGATCGCACATTTCTGTTTTCTTTTTCTTCTGCCTTGCCCCTCCTCCTTTCTTTATATACCTGTACCCTCTCACTCGTCTCTTTTCGCTCGTCCCCTGTGTATGCGGCACAAAATATTGCTGTATTTCTCTCCCTCTTTGGGGTGGTAGCAGCCATGGCTGACGTTTTGATTCTTCGCGGCGCAGAAGTCCTTCGCAAGGTCTCTTTTAACAACAACGACCGCAAACGATTCCGACGACTCACACTCTCCGACATGGCGGAACCTGAACCTGGCGCTCTGTCGAGCGCCCCCGGCCTCCCGACACCCACATCCCGAATCAACAAGTCCGAGGACACGCTGACCGACAGCGAGATCGCTCTCACACCTGAAGGCAGCAGCGGCGGTAGCAATCCCGATGCAGGTGCTGCTGCTGATGCCTCTGCCGGCTCGCCACAGCTTCTGCCTGAGCATGCGATTGCCGATACACCAACCCTAGGGCCGACCATGTCCGGCCCCTCCAGTCCGCGGTATGGCGCTTCGCGCCATCCGTCCTTTTCTGGCAGCAGCTCCTATCAGGAAGACTGGGACATTCCACCTTTGGACCGTCTAACCGTGCTCGACCTGCTCGACAACTTTGCCCTGCCGCAGCAGCTCGAGAAGCTGTCCAAGGGTATCTCGGCGCAGACACGCAAGCTCAAGAAGTCGCGCGACGCCCTCAAATCCCGTAGCGCTGTCGCGCGCGAGCGCATGGTGGAGGAGTGGCGGCACCGCGTCCCCTCGGCTGAGGAGCAGCTGGACCGCTACCGTAAGCGCATGCGCACGAGTGTCGAGAAGCTCGGCCGGCAGTGGAACGACACAAAGGTGATTACGCTGCGCGAGAAGGTCTCCTTTATTTGCGGCGTCCTCAACATTTTCATCAGCGGTTACCTGATTGGCGGCTGGCCCGAGTATATGCATCTCTGGTACACCGTCCAAATCCTGTACTTTATGCCTATTCGCTTCTACACCTATCACAAGCGCGGCTACCACTATTTCCTCGCTGATCTCTGCTATTTCGTCAACTTCCTCCTGATTCTCAGTCTCTGGGTCTTTCCCAGCTCGAAACGCCTTTTTGTCGCCTGCTACTGCTTGGCCTTTGGCAACAATGCCGTGGCCATTGTCATGTGGCGAAACTCGCTCGTCTTCCACAGCTTTGACAAGGTTACGTCCCTCTTCATTCACGTCATGCCGTGTGCGACGCTGCACTGTATCGTCCACCTGGTCTCGCCCGAAATTCAAAAGGTGCGGTTCCCGGCCGTCTACGCCATCCAGCACGCACCGCCTGGCACATACGGCAACTACGCCAATGTCATTTCCATGCTGGCGTGGTCGACCCTTCCCTACGCCATCTGGCAGCTGTCGTACTACTTTTTCATCACGGTGCGCCGCCGCGAAAAGATTGCTGCCGGTCGCCCGACCTCCTTCACGTGGCTGCGCCGCTCCTACAGCAAGACCTGGATCGGCAAGATTGTGCTGGCACTTCCCAACGCGCTGCAGGAGCCGGCCTTTATGTTTATCCAGTACAACTACGCCGTGTGCACTATGCTTCCCTGCCCGCTCTGGTTCCGGTATCGCTGGGCTAGCGCGGCGTTCATGATGGGCGTGTTCACGTGGAGCATCTACAACGGCTCGACGTACTACATTGACGTGTTCGGCAAGCGGTTCCAAAAGGAGCTCGAGGCCATGAAGCAGGAGGTGGCCAAGTGGCACTCGCTCGAGTCTGTGGCCGGTGAGGGTAGCACCACCTCTGGTGCTGGCGGCGGTGCGAGCTCGGGCAGTGCTGGCGCTGGCGATGGAGCTACCGATAACGCCGGAGGTACCCTCAGCAACTTGACGAGCCCGCCCCTGGAGCCCCTTTCTGAGCGTGGCACCGACGATGAGGACGACGAGGAGCGCCGCCACAGCATCGACGCAATTCCCCTGCTCGACCGTGATGCAAACGACGACGGCAGCGACAGCGCGTCCAACAGCGGCGCCAAGACTCCTGGCGTTGCATCCGCGGCTGAAGCCATGGCAGCAGCGACGATGACGGGTGCTACGGGCTCCGATTGGGATGTGAGTGCCAAGGATGTGGCCCGGCGCCGCAACTAGAGAGTTCCTGAGGTAGAGAGGATGGCCGTGTGCGCCTAAAGGGGTGGTTGGCACGAATTGCCTGCAGTTCTTGGTTTTTTTTTTATGTCGATGGATTGCTATTGTTCACGTTTGTGGCTTCCCGGGTTTACCTTGTACCTTTGTTTCAACCCCCTTTTCTGTACTTGCTTTTCAATTCACGTCACCTACGCACATTCACGACACCATGTTTGATTTTCTCCTGTTTCCTTTTCATGTATTAGCTCCCCCTTTTGATGATGACAGAATGACAAGAACACGACGGAATGGAAGGGCGCCGAAGATCACTGTTCACACACTGTTAGAGGAGGCTCATCTCACTTCACCCGCCCCTATTTGCCTTTGCTTTTTATTGGATATTGGATATAGTTTGTCGCCTTCGTTTTGTTCTGTTTTATTAGTGGTCACGATTTCCCTTTCACTCCTTACTTTGATACCCGGATATTATATTATTAGGGGCCCTCGGATGGTTGACATAGAATGATGGTTTGCAAATGGAATGTTTTGTTTTATATTTATTTCCGCTCAGGTGGTCATTATTCTGTGGACTTCGCGCAGTTGATTGTGATTATTTTTATTCTTTGTGAATTGCTTGTATGTATTGAATTGTCTATATACATAAAATAAAAAATAAAAGCAACATTATGAAAAAAAAATTATGTCTTGTTTTGATCATCTAATTACGACTTTTTACAAAAGTTTATAAATATAACAAATAAAAATATGAATATTGGCACGAAAACAAATTGTGCGTCATCAGCTCACGAGAAATTGCGACTTCATATGCAGATATAGTCACCACATCACATTAAATCAATGCAAAGTTTGAGTATGAATAATGTAGTTTTTAGGCGTATCATAAAAAACCCACGCTAGTTTGTCCCCTGTTACACAATGCAAGAATAAACAAGAAAAAAAACAAATGCAGATTACCCGCTTCATCATCATATATGACTTTGCCGAATGAGAACGAAAAAGAAGAAGAAAGAAACCCGCGACGAGTGAATACCATAAAACTAATGCAAGTAGATCAATACAAAAAGCAACTTCGACCGAGAACTAGCTGTAAAGCAGCAGAAGGTCCGAACAATAAAAATATTACAACAGAGTGACGATGATAAAAAGCCACGGGAGGCCATCGCTATTCAGGGGGATAGATGTCGCTTTGCCTTTGCAGTGATCTCGCTCGTCGTCGTTCCTTTCGTGCGCCTGAAAATGCTTGTGCCAAGAATAGATGCTGTGTATACATAAAGGGAGGAGGGAAAAAGGGTAAAGGGTATCGTATCGACCACGATCTACCGAATCACGCCCCAGTCGGCAAGACGGCCGCCGCCGCTGCCGTCACTGTCCTCGCGAGTACCGGGCTTGCGGCCAAAGACGTTCCAAAAGCGTAGCGTCTCATCACCGGCGCCGGTCACAACGACGCGGCCGTCGGGGCTCATGGCCAGATATAACACACGGTAGGTGTGCCCGGTCAAGCTGACCACTTGGGTCATGGACGGGTACTTCCAGACGACAATCTGGTTTTGCGAGTAACCGTGGGTGGACACGATTTCGTTGGAGTTCTTGGACCAGGCAAGGTTGCAGACCTGGCTGCCAGTATCGATTTCGTTGATAACAGTGCCGCGGAGCGTATCGTGGAAGATAATGCGGCGATCGGCAGTACCGCCGCCGGATGCCAGCAGACCACGCTGGTGCGGCGACCAGGCAATGGCCTTGACGGCGGCCGTGTGGTCAGAGAACTTCCAGAGCGGGGTCTCGGATAGCTTGTCCCAGACCATGAGCTTGTTGTCATTGCCACCACTGGCCAGCTGGCCGTCTTCGCAGTTCCACTTAAGACCGCAGACCTCCTGCTTGTGGCCGACAAGCTTGCGCAACCACTGATCCGGGGCGCGCACATCGCGGTGGTAGATGAGGCGGTCTCTGGAGCCGGACGTGAGGATGTGTGTGTTCCAGGCGAGCGAACTAACACGCATGGTGTGACCAGTCATCGTACGCAGACGGCGTGATTTCTCGGCATCCCAGATCTGGACGAGGCCCTTACTTGTTCCGATGGCGAGATGCGTGCCCTTTTGGATCCAGGAGACACTGGTGACAGTGTCGTCGTCGGGCAGCGTGCAGAGTTTGTTGACCCTACTAGTTTGCGCATTCCACAGGTACACGCTTGATCCCAAACCGACACCCAGGACGTTAGCACTACCCCAGTCGACCAGGTTTAGGTAGAAATCGTCGGCAAGCTCTGGCGCATCTAGCACTTTGTAAGGGACTTTGCTAACGGCCCTTGGTTGCCGGCGCGGGCTCATGAGGATTTGCTGGCTGCCGAAGCGGACGGGCGACAAACTGTAGATTTCGGCGCGCGTATCGAGGTTCGGGCCATGCCGACTTTGCGGTGTCCTTGATGGCGTTGGGTGGCCGGCGACATGGCTGAATTGGCGGGGGGACATGTAGGAGAAGAGGTTCTTGTGTGGTGTGGAGGGGGTCATGGACGTTGCGCTGGCGGAAGAGGCGGTGGGGTTGGTGGTGCGTGGCGGAGTGTGCGAGCGGGTGCCGTCGATGGTATTGGTGACGCGGGAAGAACTGGGAAGTGTGTGGTCTGGTGACATGGATGGCGGTGTGACCTGTGGTATTGAGTCCTCAAAGAGCTCTGCGCGGAGCAGCGTTGAGAATGTGCGATTGGCCTCCTCAGCTATGCTTGTTAGTGGCTGCTCGTTTTTCTGGTGGAAACATAAAAGTAAATGTTGGCTTACTCTTCTGGAAGTGAAGATCACCATGTGGTGTGCGCTTCTTCTGCTTTGAAGGTGTCGCCGGCGAGCCGTCTTCGTGCAAAAGACTGAAGCTGGCCTGCAGGTCCTGCCCTGACCTTGTAGGAATGAAGCTGGGCATGAGTTAGCATGTGTTCATTCGAGTAAATTCGACGAAGCAAAGCCATAAAGAAAGCAGGGGTACACACCGATCGCCGTTGATACGTTGTCGCTTCCTATGCGGACTCGCGCCGGGTGTTCCCTCTCGTTGTGGTGGTGGTGGTGGCACGCGGTAGCTCTGGCGACCAAGCTCGCGATGCAGGGCATGGTCGACTGCGTCGGCGTCCAGAACACTTGTGCTGCTACTCCGGTTGCGGCCGCCCGTGACGGTCGCATCGAGGTTGCTGCCACTCCCACTTCCGCTGCCGATGCGGGCCGTTGCCCGGGCAAGCCTTGCTGCGGTGGACATGTTGTTTCTTGTGCTGCTTCCTGGTGCCGAGTTGCTGGTGCCGTCAATCGCATTGCCGTTTCGCTTAATGTCAAACAAATGCGTCCGAAGCAAGGAAGAGGAAGATGGCGTGTATGCGGGCTGCAATGGCGCAGACATTGGTGGCGGTGTGGTGGCTATCCTCTCGTGCGTTGCAGTGGCTTTTGCGGCTGGTGTTGCGGAGGAAGAAGACGACGACGGAGCGGTGAGTATTGAGGATGAAGCATGTGGCAGCGACGGCACTACTGAATCGGACACGACTGCTGGTAGTGGGACGTCCGCGTACGATGGGCCGGCAATTGAGCTGACGCCATCTTTATTGGCGTCGGAGGCCATGGTGCTTTGTTTGTTTGCTTTGTCGTCGAGAAGTGTGCTTGTTTGCCGTCCACGCGTGCACAGCGAAAGAGCTACGGCTGCGGGCAGAGACTGGGGTTGCCTTGCCTGACGATCCGAAGAAGGGGAGGAGAGCTGCGATCCGGGCGGAAGAAGAAGTCGGAAACCGCGCGAGAGTCGGTTCTAGGAGATGGTGATGTCGCTTTCTACTGCATGCTTTGCTGCCGTAACGGAGTCGTGGAGGATCGCAATTTCGGGCGTCGAGATATTGAAGCTTGCAGAATCGGGGGCGATAAACAAAGTCGTCGGCGTCGAGTCGTGAGGCGGTCGATAGGTGGCGAGAAAGATGCAATAGGTAACAGGAAGAGAAGAATGAGAGGCGGTAGTTTCTAGGATGATGTAGATAGCAATAGGTGCGTGGGCGGCTACTTCGACGGGCGTTTGTCAATCGAAGGGAGGAGAAAGATGTTTAGGATTGGAAGAGAGCGACACGGTATCGCGATATCGCGTAGGATAGAGGAGGGCGTGAACGGTGGTGAGAAGAGTTGGTGGAGGGAGAAGGCCGACTTTGTTATTGTTGTTGTGACTGAATTGCCTAGTTCGTGGTCGGACGGAGGTTGGTCGTGGACGAGGAAAGAGGTCGAGAGGTGAGAGAAGAGGGAAGGAGCGACCGAACGACCCAAAGAAGGGGGTGAGAAAGGTACTTTGGGCTGGGGGTTGCTTTGGGCGGGAAGGGCAGCGACGGCGAGCGGGCGGAAGTGGATTTTGGCTGGTGGTGGCAGGGGAACTAAAGCAAACTAGGAGGGAAAGAGGGACAGGAGGGAAACGCACAGGGAAGGAGCGACGAAGAGGGGGCGGGCAGTGGGCGTGAGGCGTGTTGAGAGGCAGAGAGGTACGACGTACAGAGGAGAGGGTATTTTCGCACTAGCTCGAAGGGCGCACGAGCCACCCGTAGCCGAAACTGGACTAACGCCCCTGACCATCACCGTTCACAACAGTCTTTGACGGCCAGCAAGCTCTGAACAGCGCTGGAAGGCGCGAGGCATAGCAGCCTGAGGACATTTCCCCTTCAGCGGTCGCTCCTTCTGTAAACTCGGCCACCTACGGCGGGCCCATCTTTTTGTTGACGCGCATGCCAGTTGGCCGTGGCCCACAACACGCGAAAGCCGCCGCTTCTTGTCTGGCGTTCGTTCGCTGAAAGGCGCCCCTTTTTACCGTTTGTTATTGTCTGAGATGTTCCTTTTTCGTGTTGTTTTGCTTTTGCGCCTTGCTGTCTCCGGCAAGGGGCCGGCCATAGGCGCGACAGCGTGGAGAAAGAGAGAGGCCACTGGGTCTGGCCTGGTCGTGCCTTCCTTGTCGTTTTTACAGTTTTGATCTTAAATGGCGGCACCTTCCAGTCTCCAGCTCCAGCTCCAGTCCATTAACAGCCACGAGGCCGGGTAGCTGGGTGGTAAGAGGGAAAGAGCAATTCACAGACGACGTAATGGCTGCAGGCGCGAGTGAGCTGCCGTGAGGCTGTTGGCTCTTGCCCGCACGAGCCAACTGTCCATCGACTGGAGCCACGCCTTTTCTGCCCTTCTTCACACATTTTCACATATCTCGACTTATCAAAGTGCAGCACCCCCGTCCACACAGCTCGCACAGCTCGCACACTCCACACCATCCCAAGTTTTATGATTGTGTGTCTGTCTGCTGTGAAAACGATGCTCAAGATCGATCGAGTCACGCCGCCTGTACCTGTGCCTGTGCCTGACTGTCCGCCACGCAGAGAGGGGCGAATTAATTCACGAAACGAAACCAAAAAGAGACGAACGAAACGAACCAACACTACCCTCCTCCCTTGCACTGCATCTGCGCGTCTACGTTCACCTTGTCGACGAAAGAGGCAATTATAAACAACAACAAAGAAGAGTCCACCTCAAAAAAGAGGATCGCGAGGCAAAGGGGAGGAAAATAGACGAGAAAGCACTCGTTCAGAAGCATCGCCATTGTTTGTTCTCGTTCGAAACTCCACAAGGCCAGCAAAGCACACGCGCGCCGATTGGTTCATTGGTTCATTGGTTCATTGGCTTTGTTGTCTTGCGGGCGGCTTGCTTTGGATGGGGCCCCGGCCCACGCGCGCGGACCGCTTCTTTTGGAGCTTTGGCCGCTGTGATTGGCTAAAGTGAAAAGTGGGCGTTTTGAAGATTCACACGATTGGCCCGCGACGCGACATTGTTCTCCCTGTGCAAAAAGCAAAAACCACTTTACGCGTTGTTTTGATTTTCTTTTCTTCTCATGGGCTGCGGGTTGCATCTGCGTCGTGGATGCAACGCTTTTATTGGCTCCCAGGTCTCGACGTCGCGTTAAAGTGAAGAAGAGGACTTTAATTGTTTTGTTTCTTCTTTTTGATATTGTGCCTTGCCTGCATGGCCCCTGAAATCTGCGTTTGCCGTCCCAGAGATCTATCCGTGCCTTTATGCCTTTTCGAAGAGGTCTCATTTAGAGAGTGAATTTCTCGACACCTGAGACTGTATATGATAAGATGCGGCTCTTGTTCAAATGCGCTCGAAATATAAGTGGTGATGTTCATCAGGTACTGGAACACTGCTTTGATATTATCATCACACAGACCACAAGTTCAGACGAAGATCTACGCACTGGCACAACACTGTCACTCTTTGTCACGGAATTTTGCATGTGGAAAGATAGATTGGAACATGCTTCTTTATATGTAGTTTTTATGGATTCATGATTACCGATATTTTTCTACCCGCTGTAAAATAATGCACAACCCAAAACAAGAAATAAAACAAAAAAGACCCGACACAAGGCCACTCAATCCAATCCCATCCCGTCGCTCTAATTATACATGCAGACAATAAAAGACTAATAAAAGAGCATAAAGAAAAAAAATCCTGGCTGGACAAGAAATCCCACGATGTGTTGATACGGCCGTGGTAACCCGTTGTGTAGATGAAAATGACAGAAAGAGGATGAAGAATGAAAATGTAAAGGACAGGCGTAAAAACAATAAGTCGCTGGAATTAAGTCAAAGGGAGTGTGTATAAATCATCGTAAGAAAAAGGCGGCTCGTTTAGTCCAGCAAACGCCGGCTGAGCATCCCGCAGGAGACCCGCCGGGCCAACTAGACTTGGACGGCCTGGAGCTTCTGGCTCGGACTCGGCTTTTCGGCTGGGGCAGCGTCTGTGCTCTCGGTTGGCTGCATAGGCAGTGCAGGAGAGGCAGGCGGGTCGGGAGTGAAGAACTGGGCCTGTGTGGCGGCACTGTTAGGAACACTGATATACTCGTCGGCATCGACAGCATCGCCGTCGTCGCTGGCGTCGTCGTCGTCTGAATCGGCCTCGTTGGCAGCGTTGGCCTCGGCGGCCACACGGCGCTCTTCCTCGCTGCCGCTGGCCTCGCCGACACCAGACAGGTACTTCTTCCGCTTGCGCTCGCGGTCATTGTTCGCCTCGTCCAGACCCAGGGACAGCGGCGTGTGCCGCCCCTCGGAGTTGCTCACAGCGGCCTCGCTCTCATCGTCGTCCGAGATGAGCGCCTTGCCGCCCGTGCTCGACCGGCTGGCCGCGCGCACAGACGAGTACTTGCGGTGCAGCTCGCGGAAGCTGCGAGCAGTTGCTGTGCTGGCACTGGCGGCCGACTCACGACGTTCACGGTCTTGGAACATGGCCGCGCGGTAGTCACTGTGGATGCCAAACAGGTTGTTGTCCGTAGCGCTGTTGCTGATGCTGTTCTCACCGCCGTTGCTAGACGACAGCAAGCTCACATCGTCCGGGCCGGTTGCCTGGGCCTGAAGGGGGACTGGGGTTGATGATGACGAGTCAGGCACAGTGGGCAGGCGCTGTGACTGTGGCGTCTGCTGTGACTGTTGTTGCTGTTGCTGTTGCTGCTGCTTCCGCTGACGGAGTCGCTCATCGGGAGGGAGAATCGACGGGAAATCGCCGCCAAAGGTGATTACGGAAGCCTTCTTGCCGTGCACCACAAACGAACCAGTGCCACGCTCCAAGATGATGGGCTCCTCGGCCGCATCCTCCTGTCCGCTCGCTGCCGATGCATCCTTGGTCTTGCGGCCACGCGTAGACAGGTGGCCAGCACCTTCTCTGAGTGTGCGGTGCAGGCTGCGGCGAATCTTATTCTTGTCATGCTGGGGCGTCTGCGAAGCATCCTGTGCGGAGGATTGCTGCTTCGCATCGGCGGGGACGCTGCCAGGGTCTTCTAGGCCGACAGGCTTGTTCTTGCCCGTGGCGCTGGTGTTGCCACTGTTGTTCGAAGCAACTGACTCAAGCAGACCCGTCTTTTGGAGAAGGCTATGCTCGTCGGCATCCACATCGTTAGGGTCGACATTTTCCTTGGGTGCAGCAGTACCGGTAGGCGTGGGAGCCGCGAGCTGGCTCTGCGGAGTGTTGTCATGAGCGGAGTTCAGGCTGCGCACAGCGCGCGGTGGCGTAGCGGTGACCGAGGGACCAGAAGACATGGCGCTCGACACCGAGGCCTTGCGCAGGCTGGTAAAGTCGAGACCGGCAGCAGCGACATCGGACGAGTTCTGGTGCTTGTGCTGGAAAAAGGCAGCCGCGGTGGCGCTGGTCGGAGGCGTCTGGAAAACATCGTCGGACGTGGGCGAATCGGGCGCGATGGCACCAGGACCGCCAGAGCCGATGCTGCCGCTGGCAAGGGAGCCGCGGTGGTTGGCCGACTGCGGGCTACGAGGCTGCACAGTGCTCACAGTGCTGGCCTTGGACTGCTCACGCTGGAGCTGGGCCTGTTGAGAGTGCGCCTGGGATGGCTTCTCAACAGCCGACGATATCGCGTTGCTGTTCATCGACACCATGCCCGACGTGGCGGGCGACACACCAATCATGCCCGCAAAAGCAGCACCGCTCGCCAAGGCATGGTCAGGGTCGAGGCTTAGCTGCCGTTCGTCGTCCAAATCCATTTCCAGAATGTCCCTGTGGCACTTGAGGCGCCACATGGTCATCCGGGTCCACTTGAGCTGCGTGTCCATCCGTGCTGCCGATATCAGCATTTGTTCGCGCGTCTTGGGCTGGATGGGCGCTAGAATCTGCAGGTGGCGCGAGTTGCGCAGCTGCACCTCGAGACGCTTCCCTTCCTCCTCAAGCTTCTGGTTCGCGTCTTCCATCTTCTGGAACATGATGTCCCGACGGGCGGCCAGGATATCGTGGGCCATCTTGTGGTCGATTCTGCTGCGTGTGATTGTGACTTCACCGCTCGGTGTCTGGACAGACTGGCCATCATCGGAACCAAGGCGACGGATAGCCCGCCGATCCTGGCCCTCATAGAAGCCACCGACAACACCGCGCATGCGAACACCGGACGTCCGGAAAGCAGCCGCGTAGTTGAGCTTGGCAAGCCAGTCGTTCATTTCGTCTTCGTTGTCGGCCAAGAGAACCTCTTCCACACCACCGTGGCTCACGTACGTGAAAGCATGCTTATGCTTCTTGTACGAGGAGTCGAGCAGGGCCACGGCACCGTTGGTTGACATGAGGCCGTCGGGCTTGAACTCCTCCAATGGCGGCTTGAAGATGATGGGAATACCGTCATGGCCATGCTTGATGTGCGTCTCATACTGGTGCATGAGATTCTTGACCCATGAGGTGTTGCGGAAGAAGTACAGCTGGGCACCGGTGAGAATGGCACCCCATTCCTGCCAGGGTGACCGAGTCTTCTTTTTCTTTGCGTCCTTGCGCCACAGTAGGCCGACCTTGGTGATCTTGATGTCCACAATACCTGGATGGGCCTCCTGAGGGTTGGCGGCTGTCTTGTCGGTCATGAAAGCATCCGGGCGTGAACGGGCTGAGACGATCTGCAGCACGCCTGTCCGGAAGAACGTGGTCTGCAGCTCCTTCATGTTCAGAGACTTGGCCGTACCGAGATAACTATAAGGGTCGTCTAGTTGCATGACGTCCTTGAGATTTGGCCGCAGAATGTCGAGCTTGTCGTCAATGATCAGCGTGTAAGGGTCGATAGGATCCTTGGCCGACTTCTTGGCGATATCGAGGCCTGTGTTGGGGAGGATGTTCTTGCGCTTCGACTTGTGAGCAACGATACGCTCGCCGTTAATATCGATATCGTCCTCGACGTGGATGAAGGGCGTATAAGAGATGTTGTCGTAAAATACTTCGAGGATTTCATCAAAGATGCCCTCGCCGCGGGTGTTCTTTTGGTAGTCGGGTTTCTGCATCTTGTGCTTGTTGTTCTTGTTGAAGACATCTGTGTGCAGAATCAGAAGAGAGAAGGCAATAAAGTAAGCCTGGTCGGGTGTCGAGAAGATGCCAGGGTTGCACTCGTGGTACCGGTTGGCAAAGGCCTGCAGGAAGCGGTCAATATGCTGGGTCTCACGCGGCAGCTCGGCGTCCATGAGCAGTTTGCGAATGGCCATGTCCATCGGGTCGGTAAAGAACTTGAAGCTGCGCATATAACTGCGCAAAACCGCTTGGGAGAACGGGTCGTTGGACTTGGACAAGGCGCTGCCAATGACGCTCCGGCTGACAACCTCTTCCAGGCGAGCAAGGTACTTGGCGGGTGTATCATCTTCCCGGCGTTCTGGTAGAACAAAGGAGTCGCGCGGCAGTTGAAGGGAATTGTTCTTGGAGGTAGTGGAGCAGGGTGTCGCAGGGGTCAGAGCACCTTGGCGGTTTGGCTCCGAGTTCTGCCTTAACCGGCTCAACCCGAGCAGGTCACTGAAGCTCTTCCTGCCGGTAGCAGACGAAGAGCTTCGGAGGGTAGGCGGTGTGAGGTGTTCGTCGACGGACTCGCGGCCAGCCACAGAATCGCGCCCGATGGAGCTCAGGGTTGAGGACCTGCCCCTACCCAGTGGACCTGCAGCTCCTGGGATCGAGCGCGTGGGAGACGAGTGGCCAGAGTTACGTGAACTAGGCCGGAAGAAGGCCGAAGCGGGAGACGGGTTGCCCTTTTGGAATAGAGCCATGGCGGGAGACGGCGCCAAGCCTGTCGGCGGGGTCGCCGTGCCATGTCGTTGTGAAACAGGCCGCGACTGTGTCGGTGTTTCCTGCTCTTCAACGCCAAGACCGCCAAGCCCCCCTCGTCCAAATGCCCCCACGCCGCGACTCGGCGCCCTGGAGGGTGGCTGGGCGTGGGCATCGGTGCCGTTCTCTGAGATGGCTCCGTCAATCGGGGTGGTGGGTTGTCCCTTTTGCGGGAGATGGCCGATGGGGAAGAGAGATGGTGGGTTGGAGTTTTTGCGGCGGCGAGATAGGCGGAAGAAGGTGGTGGTGGTGTGGACGGTATGTGTAGTCGTCGTTGTGCTGCCATAGACGCGGTCCCCTGAGCTGCCGTCGGAGCGAGAAGATTCGGAAAGGCGGTTGACGGGAAGAGCAAGTGTCGTGCCTGCTTCGTCACCATATTCAGGTGGTGAGTGGCCTTGCTGTTGCTGTTGTTGCTGCTGCTGCTGCTGTTGAATAATGGCGGCTTCGTCGAAAGCGACAGCTGGCTGCTTGCCGAGTGACTTGAGAGGTGCAATCATCGACTTTCGTCTCTCTCTTCTGGACCAGCTGCCGAACGTGTTGCTTGTGCGGCCGACGGGTTCCTCAGCATCGTTGATGCGCGGCAAGTCGCTTGATTTCCGCGCAATATTTGGGAGCTTTATGCGGTTCTGACGTTTCTGAGGGGCAGCGCTGAGCTCAAACGTCGGTGCAGTCATAATGATTTCGGGTGCTGTAAGTGTTAGTAAAAGAAGCCAGATATATCTCATCAACCACAGCCTGTAGTCTAGCCAAACTTACGGTTCGGCATGGGAGGAATGGCCTCTGCTGCTGCTTCTGCTTGCGCATGTTGTCTAGCACGCGCAGCAAGCTGGGAGTCCGAGGCATTGCGGAATCTGAGAAGGGAGAAGCGACGGTGCTTAGGTGTCTGCTCCTGGATGGGCGGAGAGTCGGGTCGGCTGAGGTAGTCGCTGTCGATGGAGACAATACCGCGCGTATCCTCGCCGGCGCTGCTGTGTCTGCCATCATATGTAGGTGTAGAAGGGGGTAGTGCGGCCGGGTTGCTTGTTGTAGCCGGTGTGGAGGGCTCAGTAACCGAGATGGCAGCTGCTGTGCCGGCGGCCGAAACTGCATCACCGAGGTTGTCTGACGAAGAGTTGGGAGCGACTGGGTTTCCGAGCAACGTGACAGCCGGCTCGGATTGTGTTGTGACAGGCTCTGGCCGAGGCAGGGGTGGCTGCTCGGGCTGTTGTGGCAGTTGCTGCGGCAGCTTCGGGGCCGAGAGCGGGTTGAAGATGGATGTGTGCCGGCGCATGTCCGACTCGCTGGCCATGACGCCGCGGCGGCGAAGGAACGGCATCGTGTTTGGGACAAACAGTCGGATCGGTCTAGGAGCTAATCGACCAGCAAAAGGTGTGGCAGGTCAGGTTGAGGGAGGAAGCGCAGCAGTCGGCGGGCATATTACCACTTCCTAAACGAGCTGGTCGAGGCGAGTGTTTGGCATGAACATGGCGAGCAAAAAGATTGAGATTCAAGGATTGGCGATTTTGGCGATTGAAAACAGAAAAGGAGACAGACACAGACAGGCGTGCGCAGTCTCAGCCGTTCGGAGTCGGGACGGACGCCCTGGCGATTCTATTGGGGCGGGAGAGGGCTGGAGGGCTGGCTGGACCTGGCTCTGGGGTCCTGCAGTCCTGTGGTTCTGAGGAGCTGAGAAGCAAAAGAAGCGAGATCAAATGCGTTACGACGTATTACGACGTACTCCGTAAAAGTCCGTAGAGAAGAGCGTGCAGTCGAAAGGGGCCAATCGAGAAGCGAGGATCGATCAACGGAGAAAACGAGCGACGGGAACGGGTATGCGACGATGCGATTGTGTGTCGAGAGGTGAGGAGGGAGAAATCCTGTTTGCTGTTGTAGGGAGAGCGAGACAACACGGAACCGATGGAAAGGAAGCAGAGGCAAAGCGTTGAGGAGAAAAGGGGGCCGGTGGTGGTGGTTGGATGGAGAGAGACTCCGCCCAAAGAGGGAAGGGCTAGAAAGAGGAAAGGCTGGGATAGGACTGGACGGGGGTGGGCAAGAGCGACCATCGTAGGGCGGGCGGCGTGCTGTGGTGCGCTAAATTGTAGCGTGCAGCTGTGCCTGCACACCTTACTTTTGGGGGCGCACCTGGGCACCTGGGGCACCTGGACACCTCGGGGCGGAAGGTGCGCGATGAAACTCTGACCAAAGCTCCAGCCCCGGGAGGGCATGGACGGATTGCCAGCACAAACTCGTGAGCCTGCGTTTCTGCAAACCTGGTCTGACTGTATTTGTGTTTGGACAAAGGGGAAGGAGCGGCCGGGGGGTCACCGCACCTTGCACACGCCAATTGCACACCAACTTTGACACTACTGGCAGGTACGGAATCGAGGGAGTTCACACCAAAGATACGACATATTCATCCACGCCGATAACAAAAGTATGCAATGGCTGCAGAATATGGGAACGGTGTACGACGTACTTTTGCAACGACATGGGCATGGCAGTAGAATGCCCCGGTCGTCCTGGTCGACCGGGTCGAACGTCCACTGGAACGCCTGGTAATGGAACGCCGCCCTGTTACCAGGAAAGCCAACACCGTCGGCGATTGTTGTGGGCAAGTGCGCTAGAACTAACGGGGCTGTCCGTTGGTAGGTCAAAAAGGCAGGCACGACCAACACCAGCGCCAGAGCGAACGACAGGGCCGCCTGGGCCAGGCGAACCAGAGAACGCCATACCCGCAGGTCGCCCACAGCGTCGTGCTGCAGTGAGTTTAGTTGGATGGACAGCACGTTGGACGCCTGTCTAGCGCCTGCTGGTTAGCGGGTTTTTGGGAACCTCCGATGTGTGCTAAAAACGGCAACAAACAGAGCCAAACACGCAATTGGCAGGAGCGGCCCCTGCGCTTTCCTTCTTTCCTTTCCTCTTTTCTTTTCTATGGAGACCGCGGTCTGGCCCCTCCTCTTTTTTTCTGTGGTCCTACCAGCGAAAACGAGCCAAACGAGCTTGCATGCGAAGAGTCCTACCAACCAGTGACCAGCAGACGTCGCTCAGTAAAAACTGGGGACAAAATAGGGGTAGAGGCAAAGCCTAGAAGCTCTAGATTTCTACAGAACGGGGAGAACAAGAGAAACCAGCAGGAGCGATGGAGAAGATGGAGCGGCTACGAAGAGCTTACGTTGTAGCTTTGGGGGCGGATTATTGGGCATCGTTTTCTACAACAGGGAAGGTCCCCACCGAGGAGGTGTCGTACTTGCAAAGTCGACAAGTAAAGATCCAGAAAAGAGCAGGAATTCAAGGAAGAACAGGAAGGGGCGACTCGCCAAGGCGTCCAAGAAAAGAACCAACGAACAAATTCAGGGGCAGGGCACAGAGGGAGACAAAAATACATCTAAAAAATACTTTAATATCAAATACGAACCTAACGATCCAAAGATAGCCCACCATACAAAATCCTGCGCCAATCATCCGACTCTTACTTCGACGCTGCCGTCATACCTCATACCTGATACTTGTCTCTCACTCAGATCTGCACGCTTTCCGGTGGACCCAGAGTGCTCGATTTGAGTCCACCTACGTCAAGCACCAGTTTGGTGACGACCATTGTTGGTTCTAGAAGCCAGACGCGCAAGACATGCTTCCCAGGCGTCAATGACGACCCGAGCTTGTTGGTTTTGACGTACGCACCGGCAATGACAGCTTGCGACCAGCCAGAGGGTTCGCCACCAGCATTGGCCAAGGGCACAGGCTGGACGACTGTCACCGAGCTTGAGCTGGCCAAATCATCCGCTCCGTCAATGGAAAACGCGTACCGGTTGGGGTGCGTGGGATTAGAGTTCTCCGAGGGTGAGAGGTACACCGTGAGCTGGGGCGAGGCCGCATTACTGAAGGTATAAAATGGATATACCAGCACGGGGCCTTTTCCGGGCTCTTGGGACGCAGTGAGCGGGGGCAGACGGACGCCCGAGTGGGTGCGGCCGTAGTCGGGGATGGTGACATATGTGCTATTGGCAGCACCGTTATGGTGGTAAGCCTCGATGGAAACGACACCGTCGGCCTCGACATGGCCGTGAAAGTCTGCGGGAGGAGCTGTCTTATCAAGTGGCACAAGAATTGTTGCAGACGACGAGCCATTGTCTCCGCTGACTGTCAGAGAAGCTGCACTGCGGCCACTCGGAGCTGCTGACCAGTCAACTGACACCAAAGCACGAGCGTCCGTTGCCGATGATGAGAGAGTCTGTTGCGCGTTGGAAACAGTCACATATGTGGCATTGGACACAATATGGTAGGCCACAGTGCCGGTATTGCGCAGGAAGATATCGATCCAGCGCTGGCTCTCAGCGGGTGTGTACGGCGTGATCGTGCCCAGCGTGAGCGAGGAGGCCGTGGGATACACGCTCGTACTGCCTTGGACTGTTATACCCAATACCCCTCCAGAAGCGCTTCCAGAACCCAGCGTGGTCACTTTCGGGATCGAGTCTGAGCCGGGCTCTTGCCAGTTGTTATACCCAAGATGCGTCTGGTCCATGAAGTGGTTCCATTTGCCGTTGAGCAACGTGTGATAGCGCGACTTCAACGCCTTGTCAGTTGCAAAGGCGGCCTGCACATCTTTTGCAAGGTCGTTGGTGCTGACGCGATGCTCATTGGCATACTTGGGGGCCAGTGCGGCCTTTGTATAGATTTCAAAGACTGTCTTGCCGGCCAGCACGGGATGCAGAACGACCTCGAAGAAGGACGCCTTGGCCGCGGTCGGCACGAGCTTGTCGTCGTCATAGAGAGCCTGGGCCTGCACAGCAAGCCGCTCCCAGGCCGCATAGTTACGCCGGGCCTCGTCATAGTTGGTTGTGTCAAAGGCAAAAGGTGTGCTGCTGAGGTCTTCATACTTGCGCCGAGCCACAAGTGTGCCGTACGTGATCATGACGGCCGAAGCGTTCTCAGCGGCAGCAGGTCCAAACTGACGGCCGCACCATTCTGTCAGCCACTGTCGTGTGCTGGCTGGCTCGTCGAAGCTTTTCACGTCCCAAGCCAGCGCCATGATATGCGCCGTGGGCAGTTCCTGTCTGTTAGTGGTGCTCGTTCAGAATACGTGACGGAAAGGGTGCCTTACCAATCCCTTCAAATCACCCACGTTGACGAGCCAAATGTTCTGCACACCCCGATGGTACGCCAGCGTCATCTGCTCCCACGTCTTTTGCAGCTGGATCGTGTTGATCCACTTGTAGTTGCGCGGGTCGCCCACATAGTCAAAGTGGTAGTACATGCCCGAGCCGCCACGCCGTGACGTCTCGTTGGCGATTGGCACGCGCCGGATGTTGCCGCGATTGTCGTCGCTCCACAACAACGTCACGTCGTCGGACACGTTCATGCCGTTCTGCCAGTAGCCGGGAACCTCCTTGTACATGACCCACTGCTGCGGGATGTCGGCCAGTGGCCTGTCCAGTTCCGTCGTCAAAGTCTGTTGTTGCCAGTGGATGACCTCTTCGAGCAATGCCGATGTCAACGTGGCCGAGGCTGCATCGCCCGATCCACGCATGCCGAGCGTGTACATGGTGCTCCAGTTCTTTGATCTCGTTGCTCCCTCCTTCATAAACGCCTGGACACCGGCCTTGTTGCTCTTCCAGTCCCAGGATCCTTTTAGGAAGCGGTTCTGCTCCTTGTCGGCGCGCGCCATGGGCTCGTGGTGGCTGGTGCCCATGAAGACGCCGTAGAGGTCGGCTGTCGGGCCGTTTTGTGCGTCGTCCAGATAAAACATGCTCGACCACATGGCCGGCCAGAGGTAGTTTCCACGCAGACGCAGGATGAGCTCAAACGCGTGTTTGTAGAACTCGGTGATGAAAGCACTGCCATATTGGCTCTTCTTGAAGTTGGCAGCGCCCCAGCCGGTCAATGCTGGCGCCTCGTCGTTGAAGAAGATGCCACGGAACTTGACACTCGGCGGGCCAAAGACAGTGGCATTGTTGCTGCTGCTTTCCCGGATGGCAATGTGTGTCCGTTGCGTCGGCGGCGCATCGGCCCACCAATACCACGGCGACACGCCAATCTGCTCGGATACACCATAAGCACCAAAGACGGCACCGCGCAGGTCGCTTCCAGCAATGATGAGTGCCTTGTCTTGACCGGGCCATGGATTGTCGACGACTTGGTACACATACGTCTCCCATTTTCCGCGGATAGACGAGAGAGAACCAGTAAGAGGTCCGGACTCTGCCAGCCCATCCAAGAGCTTCGAGGCGCCGATCGATCCGAGGACAATGGCGGGACGAGATTGAGGAGCTGCACCACTTGTCTTTGCGCTCAGTGCGGCCCAATCAGTCTTGACAACTGTTCCATTGAGACTGCTGCCGAGCACACGGCCAAAGTCTGCTGCCAGATCACCGGCCACGCGAAGAACGCCAGGCAGATCGTTGGAGTCAACATAGATCTGTGGAGTGGTACTATCGGCAACGTCGGCCAACTGATAAAAGTCGCCACCGCTTTCGCCTGTCGTGAATGAAAACAGATCCGATCCGGGGATGATCGAAGTTGTGGCTAGGGCGATATTTACCAGCAACAGAAGAAATGGCAAACATACCGACGGGCAGAGCGTTGTTCTCGCCATTTTGCTGTCGATTATGTGGTTTGGTGTCGTCTAAATCTTCTAGAAATCCACGAAACACCACACAATAGCAGACATCATCACGTCTTTTGTATTTTGCAACATCATTTGATATTATCTGCCCGCCTTGGTAGGCACAAGTTTTCCCACCATTCGGAAGACACAGCGTGAACCCTCCGCCTTTGGCTGTCTATTAAAGTGCCGGGCGGCCGGAAATATATGTGATTTAGGTTGAGGAGCACGATGCAGTGACTGTTCTTCCGGTAATTGATCACGGGGTACTCTTGCCATACCAAGCGGAAAGTTTTTAAAGTGTAAAGTGTGCTCGGCAAAAATACGCGGGACGTCTTATTATACGAGGCAATGCACAATGCACGGTCGTCGTTCATTCCATTTCTTGTCCCTCATGTTCTTCATGTTTTTGACAGAACATTTTCTTTGATTTGATTTTTTTTTCTGTTATATGGGGAATCTAATTCTTCGCATCTGCACCAAAAAGATTGCCTGCGTCTCGGCAGCGCGTCTATAAAACCGCAAAAGGGAAAGGGGAGCCTTTGTATATGGGGAATGTTTTTGTTCTCTGATGTAGATCTGAGTGTGTCTTTGCGCCCGGGGTGCTTGTCCTTGGTTATATCAAAAATATTGTTGTATAAGAAACCAGCAGTAAACAATAAGGGAACGGTAGAGTGGGGGAATAAAATGAGTGCATGGGTTCAGGAAGCAGATGACAAAGGAAAATATAACAAAATATAACAAAAGAAATCATCGCCGCCGTCACGTCTCTCTCATCTATGCAGACGCCTGAGCTGCCTCGGCTTGAGCCAGCAGCCGTTCCCGCCAGCCATTGCAGACTTCCTCAAAGCCGCCGACCACATCGCCGCAGACGTGCGCACACTCTCTCGACTTCAACCGCTCGTTCCAGTTGCCGCGTGCGAGCCACCGCTCGCCCTCTTCACGCAGCTCCTCGTCACGACGCAGCTCAGCCACTAGCTCCTTGGCACTACGTAGGCGACGTGTGGCCGTGTTGGTCGTCTGGCGAGCCATGTGCAGTGTGTCAGATAAGTAGTTGAGTGTCGAGACGAGGTCGTTGGTTAGACCGTGTAGTGTACCGAGTGACTGGCACGCTGCCGTGCTGGGACGGGGCATCTGGTCGGCGAGGGATGCTAGCATGGGCAACAAGTCGTCCTCCTCTTCCTCCTCGTCTTCGCTGTCACCACCGTTCCGTGTGACGGCAATACCGACCAACGGAGAAGGAATAGCATTGGCGAGAGGATTGAACAGAGGGAATGCCAGGGCGTGCAGTTGCCGGGTCTGGTGTGTCAAATGTGTCGTCAAAGCCGAGTGCGCTGTGATTAACCTGGGGTTGTTAGTGGTTGGACATGCAATAAACGGGAGAGCGGCATCTTACCTCGACGCTCCACCCTCGACGCCAGACTGTGACCCGAGATCGCGCAGTTCGTCCACCAGCCGCTTGCACACACCGTCGGTCGGTCCACCATTGTCTTCGGTGCCTCGCCGTGCCAGCGACTCGACAGCGTCAATCTTGGCCACAAGACTTGTCGGCATCCCGGGCGACTCCAGGTCAGAGTCAGAGCCGTACTCGGACCCGTCGTAGACACTACCCACGCGCTTGTGGCCTCGCCGGCCGTGACCACCTGCGCCGCCGCCGTTTGTCGAAGGTAAACTCAGGCTCGCGTTCCGTGCTCGTGGTCCATCGGGTCCGCCTGTGCGTGGACTAGCCGCAGAGGCCACGTCGACGCCACTGTCCCGCTGTGTTGCTGCTGCATTTGAGTCGCCTTCTTTGGATGCCGGGGCTCCATGCTCGGCTTCTGATAGGCTGATATTTGGCGGTGCGTCGCCATCAAGTCCACCCTGCCCATCAAGCGCCTGTGCCTGGCTGTCGTCCAGCTCGTCGTCGTAGTACTCGCCCTCCTCGTCTTCGCCGTCCGAAAAGGCATCGGCCAGCTCGTCGGCCAAGTTGCCCAAGCCGCCCATGCTGCCGCTCATGCCGCCCATGCCACCGCTGCTAAACACGTCGAGGCCGTCGCCGTGACTGAACGACGGGTGCAGGTGGTGTGTGGGCGTCGAAGGCTCGTTGTAGCTCGACTTGGACTGGCGGCGCTCCTGTTGGGGTGACGAAGTAGCCGACATGCCCTGAAAGTCCACGGTAGACTGGCGGGAGTGCCGCGGCGTGCTCGGCACGGACATGTTGTGCGGTAGTGGTGTTCGGTGTCCTTCTGCTGTCTGCTTCGTCATCTCATTCAATATCGTGAATGTCTCGGGCGGTGTCTCGGAAACATTCGTCTTGTCCGCCAATATCTTTCCTGGTCTTTCTTGCCTTTCTTGTTGATGAAGATGACCGTCGACGTTGTTGTTTTGAAACCCGTGCTCGTTGCTACTGCGACAGGACGCAGACCGCCGCGCAAGAATAACGGGATGGGCGGGCAATAGCACACGATATAGTCGGGATTCGATATAGGGTAGGGGGGGATATGATATTGTTTGGTCGTTTGGAAGAGGGGCGTCGGTTGTCGTGTTTATCGCTGCTGCCGTAATCTGCAATCCGTTACCCGCGGCTCGTTGGGCAAGTACGGTGAGGGAAGGAACACGAAGTCGGTGTCGGTCGTGGCTACCTCTGATTGTCGTAGAGGGGCTGCTGAAGAAATGCGAGAAACTGATATTTGTAAGAAGGAACGACTGGCGACCTCGATTCCGCAAGAAACAGGCTGTGAATGCAGTCTGGGTGTCTCACCCTGGCTATTCTGCTTTCGGGCGTTTTCCTTTGGGCTGATGCATGTAATTTCTGGTGTCTCAACGCGTCGCAACGGTCCCTGAATCTTAGGAGGGGGCGGCGGAATTCCTAACAAATTTGTGTTGGTAAACAACGCGGGTCTGTTAGGCTGTTATTTGGCCGCTAATAGGGGCTGTTGTGGCGGATTGGCTGGTGCCTTCAGGGCCTGGCACATCCCGAATGGTTAGTGATTTAGTGCATATAGCGGCTGCGGGAGTGCTATTGCCACAGCTGCCACGGGCTGCGTACTGTTGGAAGGGAAAAGTGGGTCTAATGACATAGGTCAGAATTGAGAAAGGCAGGAAGGGACTGAAGAATTTACGGCTTTATTTTTAGAGCAAAATTAAATGCATAATTCGGCGGGCATTGTGAAAATTGATCCAAGACATCGCGAATACGGACGACGGTCAGACACGACGCCGGCACGCCAGCCCCACGCACCGATACGAGCGACGAACCCCGCGATAGGAAAGATCGTTTTCGATCGCTTTTGATAGGCCACTTTCCCCGTATATCATACCTGGCCGGGTGGAGGAAGCAAGGAGCAGATTGACTCGAGACCCAATCTCGATACGAAGACAGCCTCGCGATCTTCCTTGCGATCCTCTTCGCGACAGCCTCAGGGCTCCGCCGACAACAGTCACCATGGCCAACTTTCGGCGGTTTCAGCCGAGCGACCTCAACAAGCTCGCCAAGTGCAATCTCGACCGCTACACCGAGACGTACGAGCTGTCCTTTTACCTGCAGTACTATGCGAAGTGGCCGGCACTGTTCCAGGTCGCCGAGGACGCCGACGGCAACATCATTGGCTACAGTAGGTGCTGCCTACTTCCAATCCATACATGAACATATACTGACAACTGCAGTCATGGGAAAACTCGAGTCCTCCCCCGACGAATACAAATTCTCCGAACACTACCTGCCATGGCACGCGCACATCACAGCCATTACAATTGCCCCCGAGGCACGGCGACTCGGTATCGGCCGGTTGTTGAGCGAGCAGCTCGAGGCAGCAGCAGATGCCAATGACGCCTGGTTCGTGGACCTGTTTGTGCGCGTCACAAACGACAAGGCAATTGCCTTTTACAAGAACATGGGCTACAGCGTGTTCCGTGTGGTCAAGGACTACTACGGTGACCACTCAACAGATCCGAGCAAGGACAGCGAGGACGCATACGATATGCGCAAGGCGATGAAGAGAGATGTCAAGCTGGAACATATCCGCGACGACGGCGAGAAGCACGAGGTTGACCCTTATGATGTGTGGTAACTAGCTCGGCTGGGTTGGAAGGGCTGTGAGCAGAAACGCTACGGAAAGAGCATATTGCCATATCAAGCCGTGCTGGTTGGAAGAAGACCAGCATAACAACTGAAAGCTGTGGCTATTATTCAAAAGTATGATATCACTAGACATACCATAGAGACATTTAATGAACGACCCATTTTCTTTGACAGCTGCAGCCACTTTGAAAGGACCAACATGCTGCATGTCTATGGTCCGCTCTGTAGTCTGTTGGTTTGGCGTGCATGTCGAAAAGAAGCCTTCCATAATTCTTCTGGTGAAAATGACAATCTGATAGAGCAATATGCATCGGACGGAAAGTTCCAACTGCGTGGAGGCGATGCCGTTGCGGCCGGTGCAGGTGCGCACCTTCCCCATCTGTCTATTGTCTGCGGGGTACGAACGCTGCTGCACGCTCTCACGCATTGGGCGGCTAGTGTGGGTTGCGCCTGCCGTCATCCGCGCCCCCTTCCCCCCTCTGACCACGCGCACCTGACTGAAATGGAGCCCTGAAAGTGTGGGGTAAGCTTGGAAACACAGCTCTTTCCGCCCTTGGCCGACCTCCGCCCTGGGCTGGGTGTGCTGCCCTCCTGCCTCACCCTCCTTCTCCTTGTCTCGCCATTTGATCCTCTTTTCTACTCCTGTTCCCGAGCAAGCGTTCTGCCCTGCTTTGTGTTCCTTTGATCCTGGTTTTTGGTCTTTTTGGTTTTTTTGGTCCCCCTCTGTTTCTCACCTGCGTTCTTTGTTTCTTCCCTCTCTTCTTCTTTTCTTTCTTTTTTATTTGTATCCCCTGTGCCCTTGGAATCGGCGTGCTGCTGGATAGCGTTTCATTTTCTCTTTGAGCTCTCTGGGTTTCATCTTCAGCTTCATTTAAGCAGCTCCTCTTCCTGTCCTCTTTTCAATTAAATCCTCTTTGACCGACCTCAATCGATCGTCGTACTCTTTATCGTCGCTTCGTCCGCGTCCCCCGTCTTCGTATGCTCCACAGGCCCACAGCGGCCCCCCTCCAGCGAGCTCGCGCCCCGCCCTCTCCGCTGTTACTGACATCCGTATCGACCTCATTATCGGTATTGGTATCGTCGCCATCATGAAATTGAGCGCTCTTCTCACGACGCTGACGTATGTCGCCGTCGTTGCTGGCTCGACACTGACGCCGCCGGTGCTCCCACTGCTCGTGCGCAACCCGTACCTCAGCTTCTGGCTGACGGGCGCGCGCGAAAAGCCGTGGGAGAGATGGCCCATTTTCTGGACCGGCCACAGCGTCGGCTTCTCGATCATGGCCTCGGTCCCTTCGACTCATAATGTTTATCCGCTGCTCGGCCGGCCTCAGGACTCGCTCTCGCGTTCGGACAAGAAGTTTACGGTGGCCTTCCCCGAGTATCTGGGCGCTGTCTTTGACGCCTCTACAACCAACCTAACGTACCTTGTGCCTGGCCCTGCAGAGGGCAAGCTCAAGGTCACGCTTTCGTTCCTGTCGCCCATTACGCCCACCTCGACCTTCCGGCAGTCTATCCCCGCGGCCTACCTCAACGTGATTGTCGAGGGTAACTTTGACGTCGACATCTACCTCGATATCAACGGCGAGTGGGTCAGTGGCAACCGCGACAACCGTATCCAATGGGGCCTGAAAGAGGCTAAGCACAAGGCCAAGTCCAAGAGCTTTGGCGACTTCCGCACGAGCAGCAAGCCTATCAAGACCTGGACGGTGTCTCGCGCCGAGCAGCAGCTGTTCACTGAGTTTGCCGACCGCGCCGAGTGGGGCACACTCTATTTTTCGGCGCCCGAGTCTGTCAAGCACGAGAGCGGCGTTTCTGCGGAGACCCGCACCAAGTTTGCTCGCACCGGATCGCTTGGAAACGCCAACGACAATGAGTCCCGCCGTATCATGGAACGGGAGCCTATCTTTGCGTTTTCCAAGTCGTTCCACCTGGACCAAAAGGGCAACAAGGGCGCCGCGGTCGAAGATAGCGCTCTCTTCACGTTTGCTCTGATCCAAGACCCTGTTGTCCAGTATGCATCGGCCCGTGGCCTGACTTACATGCGCCCGCTCTGGGCCAGCTACATCCCCGACACCGACGACCTGATCCAGTACCACTATGACGACTTTGCGGCGGCCACGAAGCTGGCCAAGAAGTATTCGGAACAGCTGTCCAAGGACGCCTTCGAGTCTGGGTCCAAGGAGTACGAAGAAATTGCGTCTCTGTCCGCCCGCCAGGTGCTGGGTGCCACCGAGTTCTCCGGCACGCCCGAGAACCCGCTGCTCTTCCTCAAGGAAATTTCGTCCAACGGCAACTGCCAGACCGTCGATGTCATCTTCCCGTCGTTCCCCTTCTTCCTGTACACCAACCCGCGCTGGCTGGCGTACCTGCTGGAGCCCCTCCTGGAGCACCAGCTGAGCGGCCAGTACCCAAACGACTACAGCATGCACGATCTCGGCTACCACTTCCCCAACCAGACGGGTCACAACGACGGCCACGACGAGTACATGCCCGTCGAGGAGTGCGGCAACATGCTGATTATGGGCCTGGCGCTAGTCAACGCCTTCAAGTACGACACGACGCCCGCGTACGGCACCAACATTAAGTCCGAGGTCACTGCCGCCAACCGTCTTGACTTGACCCATGATCAGATGAAGTACATGGACGTGCACGGCATCGACCGCGCCTTTTGGGGTGGCGCCTCGGCGACGACGACAGGCCAGAAGGAGGCCAAGGAATGGGTCTCCCGGTCATACAAGCTCTGGAAGCAGTGGACGGGCTATCTAGTGCGCGAGTCGCTGATCCCGCGCTGGCAGCTGTCGACGGACGATTTCGCGGGCTGGCTGGCCTACCAGACCAATCTGGCACTCAAGGGCATTATTGGCATCCGCGCCATGAGCGAGATCGCCAGCGTGCTGGGTGAGAAGGAGGACGCCGAGCACTACCTCAAGATCTCCGAGGAGTACATTGTCAAGTGGCAGGAGTACGGCATCTCGCGCGACGGCACGCACGCCAAGCTGGCCTACGACTGGTACGGCTCGTGGACGACGCTCTACAACCTGTACGCGGACTCGCTGCTCTGCTTCCACATTCCCTCGGACGCCAAAGCCGAGGCCGCCGCTGTTTTCGATACGACCGGTCAGACGCCTCTCGGCGACGGCGACAAGGGCGACTCTTCCGTCTTCATCCCCGACAAGGTCTACAAGATGCAGAGCGACTGGTACCACAACGTCCTCCAGCGCTACGGCCTGCCCCTCGACAGCCGCCACCTCTACACCAAGAGCGACTGGGAGTTTTTTGCCGCCGCCATCACTGGCAAGTCCACTCGCGCCGAGATTCTCACGAGCGTCGCCCGCTGGCTCAACGAAACCGAGACCACTGAGCCCTTCACGGACCTCTACGAGACCGAGGGCAAGGGCGGCTACCCAGGCGGCCTCAAGTTCCGCGCCCGTCCTGTTGTGGGTGGTCACTTTGCCTTTTTGGCTCTGGAGCGCGCCTGTGGCGGCAAGGCTGTCCAGGCGCTCTCGTTTTTGAACGACGTGCCGGCCGAGCTAGACGTCCAGGCTGCTCTCGATGCTGACCGGTCGCCCTTCATGGCCGGTGCTGGCGGTACAACTCACCGCCCTGCGCCGAACATGGGCGAGTTGTAAGACTGTGCGAACGTGTGAACGTGTGTGAGAGAAGAAATGAAGTCACCAATCTGTCAAAATTTACTGTAGTTTATGTGGTTATTTATAAGTATATTCTGCATATTTCCTTTTCTTTCTTGTCCATCTTTCATATCTTTTCCGTCCTTCTTCCTTTGAACTTAGCATTTGGCAAAGACAGCCATAAGTGATAGTCGTGCAACAGCATACCGCATCAACGTTTACTCTCATTAAAATTCAAGTATTTTAAATTCATCTTTACCAATCTGTGATTGATTAAAGTTTTTTTATAAGTTGACTGGATACACAGTTTGCATACACTGGTAACATGGTGAGGTGTAGAGTTCCAAAGTCGTCCATCGTCCCTTCCCCGCTCTCCCGCACTAGCGCGCCTGCAGTCACTGAAAGAAACAGGCCTATGCCGCCCCTGTGGGGCCTTTCCTGATGCGGCTGTCAAAAGCCAAAAGCTATTGCCATTTGCCCTTGGAGAGAGCTTTTGAACCTCAAATTTGCCGTTTTCATTTCTCACTCGCCACGACGACCACGCGACAACATCGACGCCGGCACCACTCGCTATCACAACGTCCCACGCGTCACACAACCGAAGAGTGTGTCTCTTCTTCAGGTCCACGATTTCTCGTATTCATCCCAGCTGTCGTGCCTCCCCGAAAACAGAGCTGTCATCAGCCTCAAATCGACGACTTCGACCTCTCCCTTCTTTAACTTCTTCGACTCCTTCGACTCCTTCGATTCCATCCACCCTCAGCCTTTGCGCACACCCCTATCCGAGTGCATCGCGCGAGCCCGCCCTTGAATCATGACCAGTGTGTCTGCTGTGTCTCGGTAGCGCATCGCTGCATTGTCCCTCGCCTCAATCCTCACTCCTCACGCCTCGTCCTTCTCGCTCTCTTCTTTCTTCTCGCCATCTTCGACTCACTTTCAACCTTCCTCGATCCCCTCCTTTCTTCCATCCGACTTTAACCCACTCTGCCTCTCCTACCCTCACCATGGATCTCGCGAAGACGTTGGTGCGCTCCGTCGTACGGGCTTTCTACGAGACAAAGCACATCCTCATCATCGATGCGCTTGTGATCCACTCGGCGTATGTTGGCCTTGGCTGAAGGGGCAGTAGACTTTATGGAAACACTCTTCACAGTCCAGATGCTGACATATCTCTTCCTCTTTCTCTTCCCTCTGCCTACAGACTACGAGACGATGACTTGGCCTACCTCATCAGCATGAACATCAAAGATCTCCACAAGATGTGCCAGAAGCTCAAGGAAGATCGCCTGCTTGCATCGTATGGACAATCCACCTGCCTCGTCGGCTTCTGAGTGTCCTTTTGATCCTTGCTAACTCCCACAAGACACTCACGATCTGAGCTCCGCGAAGGCCAGCAGCGGCCCAACAACCGCACCTACTACTACATCGACTACCGGCAGACGATCGACGCCATTAAGTGGCGTGTCTACAAGATCGACAAAGACCTCCAGGGCCCCGTCGTGCCCCCCAGCGAGAAGAAGGAATACTTTTGCGACCACTGCAGGGCCGAGTGGACGCAAATGGAGGTTCTGGACAATTTCGGCCCGGCAGGTTTCCTGTGCCACCGCTGCGGCTCCGTCTTGCGCCATGGCGACGGCGGACAATCGGGCGGTCATGAGCGGAGCACACGCATGAACAACCAGTTCAAGTTCATCACGGACCTGCTGCCCAAGATTGACAGCGTCGCCATCCCAGACAATGATTTTGAAACGGCGTTCAACAGCCGGCGCGCTGTTATGCGCGACGCGACGCACCAGACGCACGCAAGCATTGGCGTGGACGCCATGAACCGCCCGACGGCCGTCAAGGGTATGGCCAACACAGGACCCAGCTCGCTGTCTGTGTCGATCCAGGCGGGCAGCGGGCCTACGGAAGAAGAAAAGGCCGAGGAGCGGGCGAATCGCGAGCGCGTGGCACAGCAGAATGCGCTGCCGAGCTGGATGTCCAACAGTACGATTACGGGTGAAGCGTTCAAGACGGACCTAGCAGCCGGTGTCAAGACGTTCGACGACGACGTCAAGGACCCGACGATCAAGGCCAAGGCGGATACAACGGCGGATTCCGAGTTTGACAATGACTACTTTGCCCGGCTCAAGCAGCAGCAGGAAGCCGAGGCGCTAAAGAAATCGGCAGTCGAAGAAGATGAGGACGACGATGACGAAGAGGATGACGACGATGATGAGGCCATGTTTGAGGATGTGGTGCAGACGGGCAACAATTCGGGCGCAGCCACACCCGCCAGCTCAGGAGGCCTGGCGCCGCCACGAAACCCGGTCTCGCCAGCACCATTTAATGGCACGGTGCCCAAGGCACCATCACCTTTGCGGCAGGCACATTCTCAGAGCAGCCTGAAGCGTGAGGCCATGTCCGACCCGCCAAGTCCAACAGGCTCGCCTAAGAAGATCAAGTTGGAAGACGGGGCAGGAGCAGCTAAGCCAGCCAAGGCGCCAGCGAAGGCAGAGGAAGACAGCGACGAGGATGAAGAGGAATTTGAGTTTGAGGACGTGTGAGGGGTGTGACGGAGAAGGTTCACCAGTGAACAGTGTACTACATATGTATCCATCTATTTCATACTTGTTTGCTTGCTTTTTTTTCGTTCTTTTTCGGCGTCAACGGGTACGTCAGGGTGGCGGTCATTTTCTCTTTCCGAAAACACAAAAATAGAATCATGGGAATTGGGAGACAACTTTTATTTAGCAAGAGTATTATTTCATTCGATTAATTACCGAAAATGCTCCTCTGTGAAAATATTGTCTTCTCTGCAATTTTTTTATTACTTTCTAGAAAGTCTTCGTGAGCAAGAACAAAACTTCAAAAAATTAATGTATATTGTGATCAATATAAATTTCCAATAGTCACATTTTAATCAATGAAGTTGCCTTTTGCTATTATTTATTTCATATTGACGGGGGAGAGGTATCGAGTAGAGTTTTTGCAGTGGCAAAAAGCAGAGAAAAACAAAAGACAGTACAACAAAAATTGGAGGAAAATGTTGAAAAAAATACAAGAGGTACAGTACAAAAGAGCCGGCCGCGACTACAATATAAAACCGCAGACCAACCAGGCCATAAAAAAGATACGGCAAGCACGCAACTCCAAAATGTGTGAGTAAAAATATAAAAATGCCCTCCCTAAACCGAACCCAATATTTTTGTTCTTGTGTTGAAAGTGGAGTGGTCCTCGTCTTGCCACCAGTTCTTCCCCTGTTTTCTATTTCATGTGAAAGATGCAATGTGTAAATGTTGAAAGCAAATAACCGCCTAGAACTAAAAGGACAAAAACCATAAAAGATTTTGTTTATACCTCCGCCTTGGGAATGGTCTCGGCCGGGCTGGCCTTGGTCTTGTTCTTGCGGCGGTGCTCCTCAACCTCCTCGTCCTCTTCAAGGTCCTCTTCCTCCTCCTCCTCGGGCAGGGGCTCCTCGAGGTCGTCCTCGATGCGCTCCTTCTCGGTGACGTGGCCGTCGTTGCGAGGAGGCGAGGCGGTGACCTCACCACCGCTCATCTGCCACTCCATCAGACGACTGAAGGCGCTGTTGGGGTCGGCACTGAGGTCGGCGTAGCGGCCTGTCTCGGCGACCGTGCCCTGGTTGCTTAGGACAATAATCTGGTCGGACCGCTTGATAGTGGACAGACGGTGGGCAATAGAGATGGTGGTGCTGCGGCCCTTGAGCAGGGCAGCGAGGGCAGCGTTGACGAGAGTCTCGGACTCGGCATCAAGGGCCGAGGTAGCCTCGTCCAGAATCAGGATATCCGGGTCCTTGAGTAGCGCACGGGCAATGGCAATGCGCTGCTTCTGGCCACCGGACAACTGGGCGCCACGGGGACCGACATGGGTCTCGAGACCGTCGGGGAAGTCGCTGATGAACTGGCAGTTGGCCTTTTGAGCGGCGGCGATAATGTCGGCGCGGGAGGCCTCGGGCTTGCCATACGAAATATTCTCGGCAATGGTGCCCGAGAACAGGACGGGTTCCTGGGCGACCATGCCGATGCGGCGGCGCAGCGACTTGACGTTCATGGACTTGACGTCGGTGCCGTTGATAGAAATGCTACCCTGGGATGGGTCGTAGAAGCGCAACAACAAACTGGCGACTGTGGACTTGCCACCACCGGAGGGACCAACGATACAGACATTGCTACCCGACGGGATCTCAAAGTCGAGGCCCTGGAAGATGTTGACGGCCGGGCGGGTCGGATAGGCGAACGTGACGTCCTTAAAGCGGATGGGGCCCTGGGCAGAGACGACCTTTTGGCCGACAGTCGTGTGGATGCTGGGGTCGCGGTCGAGAAGCTCAAAGAGACGCGTGGCGGCACCAGCGCCCTTCATGAGCTCCGAGTAGAAACCAGAGATACCAAACATGCTGGAGCCAGCAAAGGCCGTGTACATCATAAAGGACGTCAGGTCACCCACGGACATTTGGCCGTAGCGCACCAGATTGCCGCCAACAATGAGCAGCGCGAGAATAGTCATGTTGCCGAACCAGCCGTTGGCGCCAAAGTAGGTGGCAGAAATGAGAGCCTCACGGCGGCCGAGTGAGAAGATCTTGCGGACCTGCTTGTTGTAGCGCGAGACCTCCTGGACCTCACCGGCAAAAGCCTGGCTGGTGCGGATGTTGCCCAGGCGCTCCTCGGCGATCTTGGTGAGTGTACCCAGGTTCCGCTGGATGCGGCGCGAGATGTTACGAATGACACGGCCATAAACAACCGCACCGACGGCAATGGGCGGGAACATAATCAACAAAATCGAAGTCAGCTTCGGGCTGAGCCACATCATAGCCACCAGACCGGCTGAGCCGCTGACAATGGCACGCATGCCGTCCGACAGGTTGTGCGTGATACTCTTGCCGACAATGACAGTGTCCGAACTGAGACGAGAAATCAAGTCACCGACACGGTTGGCATCAAAGAACTCGGCGTCCTGAGTGTAAGTGCGGCGATAGAGCTGGGCACGAAGACGAGAGACAACGCGCTCGCCAACAATGCGTAGGATAATGATGCGCAGGAAGCTGGCAGCGGCGCCAATGGTGAGCACGGCACCGAAAGCAGCAAAGAACTGGTTCATGGTGAGGCCAAGAATGCGCACATCGTCGACGGCACCCTTTGTCGCCAGATCCAGCAGACGGCCGACCGAAAAGGGAATCGACATGGACACGCCCGAGGAGAAGAGCAGAAACACAAAGGCCACGGCGAGCCAGCGGAACTCGGGTCGGGCAATGCGGATAAGCCGCCACACCTCGCCCCAGCCGGCCTTGCTCGTCGTCTTGCCCTCGCGCGACAGTCGGGCTGCCATGTTAACCTGTGTGGCCTTTTCGGCCTTTTCGCTGCGCTGGAAGCCGTGCTTGCCTAGATGGTCCTGTTCGGGCTCGATCGTGGCGGGGGTGGTGGTCTTGGACGTTGTTGAGGTAGAGGGAGTTGTCGCCGGCGTCGTCGTCGCCTTGTTGTCTGCTCTCCGAGGGGTTGTCGTCGACATTCTCCGAAGCATCGCGACCACCGAACCGGCGGACGGACTGCTGCTGCTGCTACCCCATAGTATGCTGTTGGGCCGGCCCACAGAGGGCCGCACAAAGGCTGTACAGCTGCACCGGAGACCAAAACTGCTGCTGCCGGATGGCGAAGAAAAAGGAGAAACCGCCGGCCGGAGGGAGGTCGGCTCGGAGGAACGGCTCAAGCTGCTGCTGGAGCTCGAGAAGCACCTCGACTGCTGCGTCTGTCGTAACCGCGAGCGCACACACTCTCTAGATGTGACTGCCGCTTGTGTCCGTGCCGTCCGCACCAGCGAGGGATGCTCACTGACCGCTGAAGACCTGGCTGAGCTGCTTCCACTGCTTCCATATCCGCCGACAACGGCGCGCTCCCGGAGCTGCAGCGCGCCTTGGCGCCGCAGTGCTCCACAAGCCATTGTGGGAGGACAAAGCGAGCGAGGCGCTGCTGAGAGAAGGGGGGGTTATGCGTTGTTCCTGTGTGTACACAGGCCGGGGTGTTGTGTTGCTAATTTTCTGTTTTGGTGGTTTTCTGGAGTTCGTCGAAAGTTGGCGGGTGAAGCCGCTGAAAATCGGACTGGCGATTTGAAGCCGGGGAGAAAAAACAGGAAGGAGGTAAAAAAATGACTAAAACCTGCGGGACGGGGGTCACTGTCTCGGCGGTTTCTTCGTCTTTCGCGGCGCGAACAGCTGCTAAATTGTCGCTGGAGATAGTGGGTAGGGATTTATTTCGTCATTATTCGGGGCGGGCTACAGGGGCTTTTCGAAGAACTGAGCCCCCCCCCCCCCCCATCGCCTTAAGGCCGAGGTCGCTGCGCTATATTTTTGCTGTTAGCTCCGCTCGGCAGCCGCAAGCACCTTCCTGCCAGCCATGTAAGGAGGTGTCTTGCCTCGCAGCTTCCCCCACCAGCGGCTGTCGCGTATGCGAACCCGAAACCGAAACGTGGGAAGGTACGATGGAGCTTAGACTACGGAGCTTTTATGAGGCTCATTGGCTTGTGAATGGCCTCACTTCTTTCACGTGTCAGGTACTGTGCAGACATATCCTTTATTGGAAGAGATAATTATTTTGAAAATCAAAGACCCTCTGGTCTCTCGCATAAAATAAAATAGACGCAAGATAAAATACAGCAATGGCACATAGCTCAGATAGCTTCAGCTCCTCCCTTGATATAATAAATACAGATAGAAACGAAAACAAATGCGCCTTATCTGCACAAATAATTCCTCAATAAAACTGCCCGGCCGCCTGTCCCATCGGCTGTCCTGTTACTGGCCCAGCAGCCTGGGGCTTCTAGCTCTGGCTTTCCTTGCGCAGCATCTCCGTCACATCTGCATCGATACCATCGTCCAGATTCGGCACCTCTTCAGACGAATCGACCCGGCGCCGCTTGTTCACACCATTGGCCGAGACAGGGACCGCCTGTGAGGCGAGATGCGACAGGATATCGATACCGGACACTGAGGGGTCGGATGCGGGCGTCACCTGGACTTGTGGTGGTGCAGGGCTCACACTGTTGCCGCTGCCGTTGCCGTTGCTGGCTGCGCCTGACTCGCTCGCAATATCGCGTGACTCGCTCCGAGAAATCTGCGGCAGGTCGAGGCCAGGGAAGACAGGCTCGCCCATATCGTCCGGGTCGTTGCTGGGCGGTGTCAGAGCTTCGACTTCCGGCCGCGGCGGCTCCTGTATCGGTGAAATGCTGCCGGCGCCGCTGTGGCCACCTGGAGACACGCTGTCTGTGCCGTTTCTGTTGCCGTCACCATTGCCGCCGCTATTACCGCTCAGGTCGCGCATGATCTTGTCCTCGACCTGCCGCTTGCGCTCGTCCACTTCGACGCGCCGCTGCGCCAGCTGAGCCAGCCGCTGCTGGTCCGCCTCGAGCAGCTTCTGGTACTGGGCCTGGAGGTTATCGAGCACCGTCTTGAGATCTGTACGTGCGCGCACCATTTGCGCCACCGCGTCCTCGCCGTCGGCAATCGTCTTGAGCAGCCCGTTAAGCCGTGCCGCATAGACGGGCGCAGCGGGCGGCGGGTTGTTCATAATTTTTTCGTACTCGGAGTCGGCCTTGCTGGCGGCGCCCTGGGTCGATATTAACAGTTTCGTGACGCTGCGCTGTGGCGCCACGAGCGGCACAAACTCTTGCGGGAGAGCGGCTGCCGAGGATGATGAGCTCGACGAGTTGCCAAAGATGGAGCCGCCAATCGCCGTCCGAGAAGCGCCCTTTGCCTTGTCGAGTTCTGCCAAAGTCAGCTTTCTACTTGATGTTACCGTCCCTCTCATCCTCTTGTGACCTACCCTCAATACGGCTCTCGACGGCCGCTTGGATCGGCTGTTCAAAGATGTTTCGCTCGCGCCACACCTCCACCACCCGCCGTAGTTTTGTCTGCACCTCGGACGGTGCGCCTTTGTATGCTGCTGCTATCGCTTCGGCGATGACTGGGGCGAACGCCAGCACAAAGTCTTCCTTGTGCCGTGCTTTTGACTGTTGCGTGACTTCGTTGGCAAGGTAGACGAGGTTGAGCCGCTTCGGACTCGGCGAGTCCTTGAGGCGCTGGAACCAGAGCTGGACCGTCCGTTCTGCGTGGCGGCTGCAAACTGTTAGTGCCACACTCACCAGAGATGTCGTAGACTGAGAATAGGTGCACTCACCGATGGAACATGATCCATTGTGCGGCTGTGGCGATGCTGTCGTGTGTTTCGTTCAGTGCCGACAGCTTCGCCAGCACGGCGTCGTCTGTATACGCCATTTCGGCGAGCTGTGTATGTATAGGAAAGGGGGGCTCGAAGGATGTGAGTCGAAAGATGGAACGTAGAAGAGGCAGTGAAGCCGTTAGCGCAAGTCGTTGTTCGTCGAATCGCCGATGCGCTTTTGAAGTTGGACGTTGTCGTTGACTGCGCCCTTGGTGAATTGTGTGCACACTGGCACTTGTATCGTTTAAGGCAATTCTACACCTGGCCTTCAAGTTGTTTACGGGCGAACGGACGTCTGGCAGAGCACAAGAGGTCTGTTCTCCAGAAGCAGATTTGATCACCAAGGCGAGCAAAAGCAAAGAAGGAAAAGAAAAGGCCCAGGCTGCTTAATTGCAAGAAAAGAAGAAGAAAACTACGCCAAAGAGAGACTCGCTGCAGCACGAACAAGAATATACGATTGCTTGTCGTGATGCAGCAGGGACTGTAGTGGGCGGGGAAAGGGGCACGATTGTGAGAGAGATGATGGAGGAGAGTTCAATGTTGTGAGTCCATTTTGGTTTCCAAAACAAGACGACGCTGAGGAAATGCGGCTGGCAGCACTTTGTAGCTGCAGCAGCTCAACTGCAGGCAAGCTTAGCTGCGCTAGTCCAAATCCGGCTAGACCTCACTATAATGAGGAGGACATGTATGCATATGCACTTACCGCATATGCACCAAGGCGAATTCGTCATCAAGCGGTCGTACCTGGATGTTGGTTGCTGGCTACAATCGCTGGACCTCCTGTTGTCCCTGAAACCGTCAATTGACAGCTCTACATTCAAACATACGAATTCCCCCAACACCCCGCGGGCGATTTACCATCTTCACCGATCCCGCGTCTCTTTTACACTTTTCCACAAACGACCGCTACCTAATCCCTCGATTCCGACAAACCCCTTTCCCACAAACACTTCCCAAAAAGGACAAATATGGCGGACCGCTTTCCTTCGCTGGAGGACTTTGACTCTGGCGGTACGTGGCAGCTCTATTGGGCCTCTCCTGAAGCTCCCAATCTCTTTTGAGGCTGCTCTGAGCTCAGAGATGCTATTTGAATGCCAACATCCTTCGATCTGACCACATGCTAACTTCCGTCTCATCTACAGCCCAGACCGACGTCAAGGATACCAACATCGAGGCATCCAGCGACGACTTTCTGGCTCGCGAGCGGGCTATCCTCGGCGACGATGCTAATCAGTTCACGACGCCCGGCGACAGCGCAGCATTCGAGACCAGCGGCGGCGACGACAACCTGCTCGGCGGGGACAGCGCAGAGACCGCCCAGTTCGAGAGCAGCTTCCCCGATCTAGCTGCTCAGGAGCAGGTGAGTCCATACTGTGCCATATTGGCATTCACTCAACTCCCCTTTGTTCGTTCTTCGTGCTGACTGCGTAGACATCTTCCACCACCATCACTGGCGGCCCGTCTGTCAACTTCAACTCGGGCTACCAGGCCACCGTCGAGGACGAGGAAGAGCCCGAAGTCA
Source organism: Ophiostoma sp. CBS 140.51 (assembly GCA_029298735.1). Taxonomy (NCBI): domain Eukaryota; kingdom Fungi; phylum Ascomycota; class Sordariomycetes; order Ophiostomatales; family Ophiostomataceae; genus Ophiostoma; species Ophiostoma sp. CBS 140.51. The sequence continues at coordinate 63,090 of JANSLP010000076.1, read as the reverse complement.
TCAAAGCCTGGCGAGAGAAGCGCGACGAGCAGAACGCCAAGCGCGCACAACAGTTTGCCCAGCAGCGGGAGGAGACTATTGCTGAGGCCCAGCGCAACATTGACGACTTCTACGAGAACTACAACAACAAGAGAGACAAGCTGGTCAGCGCCACCCAGAAGGAGGCCGAGACCTTCCTCAACAACCGCGACGACGTCACCTCGGGCGGCACCAGCTGGGAGCGCATTGCCAAGATTGTCGACGTCTCGGGCAAGGGCGCTAAGGGCGGTGCTGCCGGGTCCGGCAAGGAGCGTTTCCGCGAGCTGCTGATGAGCCTGCGCAAGGACGAGAAGGCGCCGGGCGCGGAGGGCTACTAGGAGATAGCCTTTAAGAGCGTGGACTCGTGCACTCTGGGCACGGGTGCCACAAACCATTTCAAGCTGACGGCGCCTTCCGTCCCGGTAAAGGCTCCTACTATTGTCCTAGATACTGTCCCTGCTGTTGCCTCGCTTCCCACTCCCTCGCCTTCTCCTATGTCGTCGGGTGGCCCGGTTCTGTCGCATGGCGGCCTGTTTTCTGGCGGTCTCCTGGATTAGATCGAATGGTGGAAAGTGAATGAGGGGGCATAGCGGGCCTTTCTGGAACTCGGACAGCGCACAGTTCAGCTGTCATGCAAACTCGCTGGAGGAGTGAATGAGTGATTGTGGTTAGACACGAAAAGGGGAGAAACGAGTTTGCATGTGTAAATCTATTAGGGGGCGGAGGTGAGGGACGGTGTCTCTGTTTATGTTTTTCATTTCTTTTGTTTGATGTTTACCCCCTTTCTTCCCTGGAATCTTTTTATGTCCTTTCATGTCGAAAACGATTAAAAAGTATGCTGGCCTTACGGCAGCACAATAATAGCGAATACAATCATAACATAAACACCACCCACTGGTACCTGTTGATATGTTACGATCGTCACCGCTCCTCGTCAACAACAACGTTTATCACAACACAAAGAGTGACTGATGCGAATGCAGAATCTATTTTTGTATTTCCGATTTCCGTATCATCTGTATACACAATCGTGGGCATGATCCACCCGCCGACTCAAAAATCTATCATTCTGTCCAACTCTCTTATACACCTCTGCGGCCAGCTTAAATGAACGAGCCGTAGCCGAGGACCTTGCGGCCCATGCCGTACAGACCAGCTGTTGAATTGATGTTAGTATTGTACGGAAAGAGAAGACAGGCGTAAAGTGTCGTAGAGAAAAACGTACCACCGAGGGTGCCAGTCAGCAGGATGGTGTAGGGGACCAGCATGACACGGCTGCGGGGGCTCTGTAATCAATCTGTTAGCAACGATTCGAAGACGGATGCTCTTCATGCACCCCGTATGCGTCATCTCGACGTGGGCGACTCACGATGTTCCAGATGCGGATGTGCTGGCGGTACGCGGCCTGGTAGGCGCGCTGGTGCTGCGGGACCTTGTTGGGAGCGTTGAAGATGCTGCACACACGACTGTTAGTGATGTGGTTCCGATGCCAATTCCGTGCCTGGTTATTCCTTCTGGTATCGCTGCCAGTCGTCGTCAATGCCGCGGTTGCCGTCGAGATCATCGCAAAGTCATCGAATCGTCGTCCGGTTCTATTTCGCTCAATTCGCGGGCAAATCGCAGGCAAATCGCAAATCGGCCGTTCACGCACGGCAGCTGACCCATTGGATTCCCCCAAAGCTCCCAGTTGCTGTAGAAAAGAGGCTTACCCCATTGTGACAGATTGTGACGATTGCAATCGGAGGTTGGTTGTGGGATGGTGAGGGTGGTGTTGTCGTGGTTGAGGGGAGATTCTCGAGAGGTGGTTCGATTCAGCAACGAAAGCTTTGATTTGGCCAAAGGCGTCACCCGAGGGAAGACGGAGAAGTGGTATCGGAAAATCGTCTTTTCCGATTGGCCAGCGCCGTCATTGGTGACTAAGCCTGGGCGAACCGGCCTTTCCGCTTTGGTACATACAATGTCCCTCTCAGTCCCCTGTTGGGTATTCCGTGCTTTCTATCTTTAGCGAGCGCCACTGCTGTATTTGGTCGCTAGCTTTCAAGAATACAGCACGCTATTGCTGGCCACGAAAAATTCCCAAGTCGAGAAACCGCGAACCTCCGACGACATCCCAAAGCCTCGTGCACCTCACCCATGTCTCCTACCACCGTCCCCGACCGCCAATAAGGCCTACGAGGCCCCAATGACAACCTCTCGACCACCTCGTGTCATGGTAGATTCAGCGTGGTCCACCATCCTGCCTGCGCCGTAGCTATAAGCAATGCGCCCGGCGTCTCTGCCGCTGAGGTTCGCGCATCGATCTTGTCTGGCGCCGGCTTCTTCGCTCTCTGGAAGCTCCCATGGCCCGGCCTCCAGAAAATATGTGCCCAAAACAGATTCAAGGCCAAATCGAACCAATGGGAGCTTACGAGGACGAGGTAGCTACTGGCTGAGCTCGACCGCTGCATCGCCGGCGCCGGTTCAAGACAGCGCGGACCATGACGGCAACCACAACACCAACACGACCTCATCGCCTTTACCACCATTTCCCGGCCATTTGAAGCTCCGGAGCCCCTTTTCATTCGACCGCACAGACGATGTATCGGTCAACACACCAGCCACAGCCTTGGTTGGCCAATGGAACATAACACAACGACCAGGACAATTGATGCTCGGCGCACAGCATTACGGCAAATGGCGCGAGCTCATCTTTGACTACGACCGGCTCATGTTTGAGTCGGGCCTTGCCCCTCCCAGTGTGTACCCGGAAGATGCACAGAGATCTGTCGACCGGCCCGAGAACGCCGCCGATATCAGCCTCTGGAGCGCCATTTTCAACTTTGCACAACGCCGAGGAGACAGCGACGGAGCTCTCGTGGTTTGGCGAGAGATCTTCCAAAGGCAGCAGCTATACCAAGTGGACGGGGTCGTGGCCAATGCCTTCTGGATGTCTGTTGTTACAGCAGCTCTCGAGGCGCATGGCAGCAGCTTCCTCGAGAGCACGTGGGCATACGCCGAGTGGATGCACGATACACATGGAAGACTATGGCCTCACTATTACCGTCTAGTCGTGTCCTCTTTTCTCGATCGTGGCGATTACAATGGCGCACTACAATGGCATTTGCGTCTCAGTTCTCATTTCTCATTACCAAAGCGGGACTTCTTTGACCTGCTCAAGACCTATATCACCGACCCTCATCCAGAGCTCCAAGAGACGCTTCAATATATCTACGTGACTGGCCGCCATCGGGCGCTGTACGACACGATTGTCCCGCTCCTCTGGTCTCGCGGTCGCTCAGCTGTAGCTCGGGCGTGGCGCGAGACACTCGTTCGTCACAACGACCTGCCGGCATCGAGCTCTTCCCGGCCTTTCTTGCAGTTTGTGGCTGGATACTACCCTGAGACGGAGCTCACACATCAAGAACAGATCCTTGTCAACTCTCGTCCATCACAGTACCTATCTCCACCACCACCAAAGCCTGCACCAAAGGCACCCGACCTGCCGACCAACTTGTTCCACCTTATGAACCGCGTCCATGGCGAGACCTTTGGTATTCAGGAAAAGGCTTTCAACGACAAGATTGGCTCAAAGTGGTTTGCCACTAAATGGGTGTCTTTGGACACGGCCATCAACATGCTCTACAGCCTTGGGGTTGAGGAAATTGGCCCTCTGTCCTTGCAGTCGATTGCCCTGCGCAGTGGCGACCTGGCTGGTGTTTTGCGCAGCCTAGAGCACCTTGAGCAGTGCCATATCGGCGTCGGCAACGCCAACTACTCCAAGGCCATCCGCTATCTCGCAAGAATGGGCGATGCGGAGACCCTCAACGAGCTACTTCGTTCCGAGCTGCACCCAGATGTGTTTGACGACATTGTACTGCAGCGGCAGGTTCTCGGCTCAGCCACGTACATTGGCGACTGGAAGACACACCGGCTGGTGCTTGCCGTTCGGCTCGCTGTGTCTGAAGACGCTCTGGAGACAACATCTAATAAACTTCTCATCACGAGTCTCAGCCAAAAGAAGAAGGCTTTCGCCTTGCGCCTACTGGACGAGTTTTCGGCTCGCAGCATGGAGGTTACTTCTGCAACCTGCGAGAGCGTCTCTGAAATTATTCTGGCTGACGCGCCCCGCAAGTTCGACCCCAATGATGCACCGGATGTCGACTTTTATGCCGCCCTGTGCCGTCGCCTTTTGGCCATGCGTTTGCCCGTGGCTACAGAGGTATGGCAGAACATCTTGCTCATCTACGGGCGACTCGGCCGTCTCGACGACCTCGAAAAGACAGCACTCGATATTGTGGACCAGTACGTCTCATTACAAACAACAAGGCTGCCGCAAAAGCCAGTCTCCTCTGCTACCTCCTCACCCTCTTCGCCATCATCCAAGTCCTCGTCCATGATCTTGTCTTCTTCCGACGAGACAGCTGCCTTCAAAGTGCATATCGCCGATGTGCCCGATATTGTCCGCGGTGAGACACAGAAGCTAGTCGATGTTGGCTACCGCCTTCTACCACGCGATCTACCTCTGCATCATCCTCTTCACCCAGTTAGTCTCATCTTTAATGAGGACATTGTGCCGTCCATTGTCCGCTGGTACTTTCACCGCAGGACGGCCTACCGGCAGAAGAAGGGTGCCCGTATCGTCTCGCGAATGCGGCCGGCAAAGGCTGCAGCAAAGAAAGCGGCTGATGGCTCAATCATCCCCAAGAAGCCCAAGCCCTATACACCAGCGCCGCCAAGCGATGCCGCACCGAGCGACTTCAACTTGGCCGGCGGTATCCGTCTTCTCGCCATGCTGCACGAGCGCGGTGTCGACATTTCGATGCAAACTGTGCGGTCTGAAACGTTGATCTGCATCGTCGCCCTGTTCGGCCCTGAGTCCATGTCGACTCGCTACTGGCAGCCATCGCGTGCTGCAAACCAGCTCAAGCTCGGCGAGGTCAAGGCCTTTTGCGATGCAGCCTGGGCCAGTGGCGACGAGATCGCAGAGCACCTCGAGGTCAATATGGCCGAAGAGACGGATGAGGATGCGGCCATTAGCTCAGAAAAGCCCACCCTACTTCCCAAGTTTCGTCTGCTCAAGAAAGCGCTGGCGGCCGTCAAGCCTGTGGCAGCCTCGTTTGCCAACCAGATCACACGGCCGGGCGACAAAAAGAAGGCATCACGCGACGCCTTTATGGACGTCATCTCCAAAAAGGCAGCGACATCTACATAACAACACCCCGCTCCTACACCTTACACACGCGCATTTACGAATACTTTCACACATACTGTACATATGTAAAACGACCACATGTCACATATTTCACGATCTAGATAAATACCCTTGCTCCAACCATACATATTGGATATGAATATAGAAAAAAACGATAATAAATATACAAACGATGTTATGAAAAGCCTTCCTAAACGTGACAAATAAGTACAATACAAAAAAAGACAACGAGAAAAAGACAAGACAACGTTCTACCTGCTCGCTAACTGCAGGGTGTTGTATGTGATTAAGTAAAGACATAGAATGGAAACTTGATGAATGCGCATGCCTTCAATGTTGTTATAATAATGGTGGTGCACCGGCTGGTGCTGCAGCTTCTTCTTTACTTCCACCACCACCATCTCCTCCTCCCCCACCGTGCTTCTTCGGCTTGATGATAAGCAGGATGATCATGCCGGCCACGATCAGGATCAGCAGCAGAATGATCTTGCGCTTGGTCGTCTTCTTCTGGTAGCCCGAGGCCACAACCAGCTCCTTCTCGGCCGCCTTAACGTCCGTGTTCATGTTCTCGACGTTGTAGTCGATACGGTCGAGCATCGTACCTTGGTCAATGACCATATTTTGCAGATCACGGAACAGGTCGGACAAGTCGATGATACCCTGTGCAATGTCCTCGATCTCGCGCTCGCGCTGCATGATAACGGCATCGTTGGACTGCGTCTGTTTTTGTTGTGTCGTCGACTGCTGCAGGGCCCACTGTGAGAAGGATCGGTCGGCGTCGGACTCGAGAAGCGACGGGTCGGCGGCGTAGTTGCTTCCGGATGAGCTGGCACCGCCCACGGGTGTCGATGACCGGTCGGCGCCGGAGAATCCCTTCAGTTCTGGCTGTGTTAACATCTGACAACATATATATATCCTTCGTCGTTCCACCCACGCCCTGTACTCACTCTTGAGGTATGCACTCTGCTTCTTGCGGAAGTTGGCGCTGGCTTCTTGGACACGCGACGCCAGCGAGATCTGCACGTTCTTGGCCATTGTCTCGTCGGCGCGCGACAGCGTCCCCTGGCTCTTGGACTCGCGCACCATGTGGTCTACGCGCTGGATGCAGGCGTGGCAGTCGTGGAACCCGCGCGTAATCGTCTGTGTGAGTCGTTCAATCTCGTTCTCTTCGGCACGCTTGGCGGCCTCGTCCTCGTTAAAACCGGGCAAAACGTGCTTCTGGTGCAAACGGTCCAAAAGCTGGCTCTGGCGGGCCACGTCGCCCAGGATCTCGGTCACCTCGTCGGAAATATCGGCCCAGCGTGGTGGTAAGACGTCCATCTCGATAATGGCATCACCAGACGCGCCACCTAACTCATCGGCCTGGTCGTAAAATGGGTCGGCCGAGAGCAAGCCGCGTCGGTCCTCGTCACCACCAGCCGCAGCCGCTGACGAGCTGCTCGCAAGGCCGCCATAGTATTTTGGTGTCCGTTTTGTCGGGTGGTGTGCGTAGGACTGGCGGTAAGATATGTAGCTAGATTAGAGGAGAAAGCAGTCTGTCAGATATCGTTCACCTCGTCGACAATGTTGTCCAACTAAAAGTAAACAGGGGCTTACAGGTTGGTGCGGTCTCGCCACATGGCGGACGCACTAGCGGGATCGTCGCCGCCGCCGAAGTTGGGAACAGGTTCAAGGGAGCTGGGAGTCAGGGGCGGAGGTTACTCGGAAGCAGCTCGGATTCGTAAACTCTTTGATCGGTCGTTGAATTTATTCGTGAAGCTTGACGGCTAATCGATTCGGAGTCGCAGGGTTGCCGAAAGAGCAGAGATGTCGTCGAGATAAGCGGTCGCTGTGGATATCGTATGGTGTATCTTTGAATTATGCAGCTTGTGCTGGTGCCAGATACTGCGTATGGCGTCGTGGTCGTTGATGTTCAATGGCTGGTTTCTCGACGTCAAGATCGTGACATTGGCTTCTTTGGAAAGTCGCTGACGGAATCCGCAAGCAGCTGTGCTGGCCAGTAGCACCGTTGCATGCGACAGCAGCTGCGCTAGCCTAAAGCTGCCGAGTCTCAGGCTTTGGGGAGAGCTCGACCGACTGGGGGCGGTCTCTCCACTGGAATCCACTGCGAGTCCACTGAGCCAGCTCCGTTCTTTGCTCCTTCCAGCACTGCTATGGGCGCCAACGTGTCGCTGTTTCGGTTTCGGGACAGGATCTGAGGATATGCACCAAACCGGGTTTCCACAATCTGACAGCCTACGTCTGTCTCATCTGTCTACGTCGTTCTTTCCTTCCCTTCCCGCCTTCTTTTCAGCTCTCCAGCGCTAGCCCTGGGATTGGCTGGATGAGCCAAGTGCAACCTTGTTGGAAATTGCTCCCAGAGAGCCGCATTTGCCCAACCAGCGCCTTTTTCCTTTCGTCTCTGTCCTCTCTGTTCCAGGCGCAACGATCAGGCAAGCAAACTGGCCAATTGTCAATCCCACAGGCTTGACAAGAGCCCCTAATTGTTAGCAGTAGGCTACACATAAGACGCTGCCAGAAACCCCTTGTTTGAGGCCTCTCTGGTTCTGCCCCGCTCCTTCCCAAGCTGGCTCGACTGGCTCTTGCCCACTGGGCTGCGTCAACCACCCCCCCTTCTCCCCTCCTTTTTCTTGGTGGTTGTTCCTTCCAGCGCAAGAAAACTTCTGCCCTGCTCCGTACACCGACATATAATAACAACCCACCCACGCGAGGCAGCAGTGACCGTCGGCTAAGGCTTCAAGCTCTCCCTTCTACACCACCAACCCGCCCCAGCACCTCTTTTTTTTCGCGTGACATCTGCATCGTCACTTTTTCGAACGACGACCTCCGTTTCTTCAAGCACACACAATACACTCCGCAATTATGGTTCGTTTCTTCGACTCTTCGCCCTTGTTGCCTTGTCACTAGCTGGGTTTGGCGGCAGCGTTCTCGACCGTGCCCGCGATTCTCACGGGTCTTGGCTCCAACCTCTTTGGCTTCGTCTTCGTCTTGTTTTGATCACCAAACTAACCTGACTGCACAATGGACAGGCTGAGTCACTTACCGAGGAGCAGGTCTCCGAGTTCAAGGAGGCTTTCTCTCTGTTTGTATGTTTGCTTCCCCCCGACACTGTCCTTCCCCCGCTCTCCGCCCCCGCTCCCGACAACTTGTCTCGAGAGCTTCGGCAACTATCCCGCTTCCCGCTTTCAACGGCTTTTGTGGCTAACCCCTCTTCTTTGTTGACATGAATAGGACAAGGACGGCGATGGTCAGTGAACACCCTCTATGTACTTCGAATTGCTTTTGCCGTCTGCGCGGCGCGCTGGACACCCGTTCGCCGCCATTTTCGGTTTCATAACCGCCCGCATAACGCACGAAGTGCAGTTCCAGCTGACACTGTCTATCCCCCTCTACACAGGCCAGATCACCACCAAGGAGCTCGGCACCGTCATGCGCTCGCTTGGGCAGAACCCCTCCGAGTCCGAGCTGCAGGACATGATCAACGAGGTCGACGCCGACAACAACGGCACCATTGACTTCCCTGGTACGTTTGGCTATTGGTGTTGAGCGGTTACAACGGTTGGACCGTTGGAGTGGCGAGATAAGGGGATAAGAGGATAGGCAGATAAGAGCTTGAGAAGACAACAACCAGGACAACACATGCTAACCTCTCTGCAGAGTTCCTGACCATGATGGCGCGCAAGATGAAGGACACCGACTCCGAGGAGGAGATCCGCGAGGCTTTCAAGGTCTTTGACCGCGACAACAACGGCTTCATCTCGGCTGCCGAGCTGCGTCACGTCATGACGTCGATTGGCGAGAAGCTGACGGACGAGGAGGTTGACGAGATGATCCGCGAGGCCGACCAGGACGGCGATGGCCGGATTGACTGTGCGTCCCAAACCCATTCTTATTTGTATATGAACCTATGGAACGATTTACTGACAGAGCCCCCTTCCCTTTTAGACAACGAGTTCGTCCAGCTCATGATGCAGAAATAAGTTTGAGGCCCGCCCTCGCGTGACGATAAGACGATGAACGGTGGCCATGTTTTGCATGTTGAAGCAGGATTTTTTGGACTGTCTTTCCGCCCTCCCTCCATTCTCCCTTATAAAAAAGGAGAGAGACCCTGTGGCTCTTGTTTTCTCTCTTTTCTCTCTCTTTTTTATTCACTTTTTTCAACTACAACTGTCATACCTTTGTGTTGTCCTTTTCTTCAAATAATTGGACGAGGCTTTATTTTTCTTCTCTGCTCTTCTCGCTGTCTATGCTCCGGCTGGATGATATCTTCGGTGTCTCCGCTTCTCCGCTGTGTTGCAAATTGTCTGCTGTTCTCGTGACTTTTCTGTCCGCCTTATAATATGCCTTGAGTATGTAGGAGGTGACTCCTCAATATATGGCGAGCGGCATCAACAATACTATTATGTCCACATACATTCCTTGTTACACGCTTTTGTCACGCCTTTTTACTCGTTCCTTTGTTATACACGCGGGCCGTCCCAACAGATCTCGGGATCGCCAGACAGAGTCGAATATCTCGACGACAAACCGTCCGATGTTTGTAGTCACGTAAACCACGAAGGTGTCAACGTGCGACAAACGAGGCTGGACCCTTTTTCTTTTGGCGGTTTTGAAAGAGCCACTTGGCATCCAGCCCTTTGACGGAAGCTTTGAGATCCCGTCTGTTGCCCGCGGCTGCCCGCACCTGAATACAGGAACAAGATGCAGAGCCGAGCGTGGCAGTGCTCTCTAGCGTTGGACGGTCCCCTTATTCGCAACGTTCCTGGCCATTCGCGAACAATGCATTCAACACACCCCTCCTCCTTCTCAGCCTTACGGATGGACATCGAAAGTGCTCTTTTTCAGCATCTTCTTTTCATTTTCGTGATCGATATGCATATTGTAGTCCCAGGATCTTGGGCAGGGTCGTTTGAGGAAGCGATGTGGGCCAGTCGTGGTTGAGGGGAACGGTGTGCAGGAGGGGAATGTACATAAAGATGCAGTTAAACGTGCACCTCTTCATTCGTAGAAGCTCACTTTTCAGCTTGCCCTTTGATAGACCCAGCAACTCCTTCCTCCGCTTACATTATCAACATTTTTATGTGGAACGCACCTGCCGTCACGTCGTACATCAACTGTTGAAGACAAGTCCAGCCAACGTGAAGTGAGAAAAGGAGGGGTCCTTCAGTCTGGCCCCACATTTCGTGTCTCGCTCTTGCTTGTTTTGCCCCCCCTTCCCCTATTTTCGTCCAAGGTTTACGTTTGCGCGGCAGGGCTCGCCAGGTCAGACCTTCCAGCGAAAACGCGCCAAAAGCAGCCCAACGTGTGTGCCTGGGTGGAGTGCTACAGGTGCAACAGTCAGACAAGACCAACGCGCGCCAGTCCGCCAGTTGCACCTGTTTTTTTGCGAGTTTGTGTACCTTTTCGCAAGTCTCCGCTTTTCCTGGTATTTTAGCGCGTCCTGCAGCTCATTTCCTTGTGATATTGGCACCAAAAACAGCAGCAACTGCGACCTCCATCCCCTAACTTCTACTTCCTGGGAACGGAAGGAGCAACAGGGAGGCGATTTCACCATTACAAAATAGGGGAGAATAAGGGAAGCTCCACATGCCAACTTCAACACAGTTTTGGCGAAGCGGAGAAAGAAGTGCTTCTTGACGTCGTTTCTTCCTCAATCTTTTGGAGTTGGCTTTTGTACTCCGCAGTTTTGTCTTTTCCTTTCAACGGCTTGTTGATCAACGCGAGAGTCCCTTTCACGAAACAGATACCCGCCGAGCGATGACGTCGGGACCTTAGCCGTGTTATCTCGAATTTCGATATATTAAGCCTCATCAAATTCGATCCTCGGCATCTCGATATCGCGACATATCGAAAACGAGAACTTTGATCTTCCACCCTCTCCATCTCTCTTTATATCCGCCGACCCCGAAAACCGCACACCATCATGATCGGCCCAATGCGCCGCTGGCGCGCCTTTATCATTATCGCGGCGGTGTTCGTTGGCGCCTTCTACGTCCTCCTCCGCAAGGACCCCGAAATTCTGGACCGCTACACTTACAAGACCCAGGGCCCCATCCCCAAAGCACCGCCTGTCAAGATCCCACCGCCACCGCATCATGAAGAGGGCCAAGCCAGCTCCAACTACCTGCGCCTCGAGAAGCTGCCGGACCGCTACCCCGTAGAGTCCTTTAAAGAGCTGCCCGTGCCTGCTTCAGACGCCGTCGCAGCTGGCCGTCTTGTCCCCGCTATGCAGAAGAACGCGCCCAAGGAGACCAGCGAAGAGCTTGAGGTGCGCAAGGCCCGTCTCGAGGCCGTCAAGGCCAGCTTCATGCGCTCCTGGGAGGGCTACAAGGACAACGCGTGGATGGCCGACGAGGTGCAGCCGCTTTCGGCCACGCCGCGCCAGGACTACGAGAAGCTCGGCGGCTGGTCAGCTACCCTGGTCGACACGCTCGATACGCTTTGGATCCTGGGCTTGCGCGACGAGTTCCGCATGGCTGTCCGTGCCTGCGAGGCCATTGACTTTGGCGTGACGGATGCCGGCACTGTGCACGTTTTTGAGACGACCATTCGCTACCTGGGCGGCTTCTTGGGTGCCTACGAGATCAGTGGCAAGGCCTATCCCCAGCTGCTGCACAAGGCTACGGAGATTGGCGAGATCCTGCTCGGTGCCTTTGACACGCCCAACCGTTTGCCTATGGGCCGCTGGGACTGGCTCGCGTACGCTCTGGGCGAGATGCAGACGTCTGCTCCCACCAAGATGCTGTCGGCGGAGATTGGCACGCTCTCGCTCGAGTTCACGCGTCTGACGCAGCTGACTGGTGATGTGCGCTTCTACGACGCTGTCCAGCGCATCTCGGACGTCCTTGCTGCTCACCAGCAGATTACCCGTCTGCCCGGCATGTGGCCCGTCACCATTGACGCCTCCAAGCCTGCTTTCGACGAGGACGACCTCTTCACCATCAACGGCAAGGCCGACTCGCTCTTTGAGTACCTGCCCAAGCAGTGGTTGTTGCTCGGCGGCGCCCTTGACCAGCCGCGCCAGATGTACGAGAAGTGGCTACCTGTCGCCAAAAAGCACATCTTCCGCCGTGTCATCAACGCTTGGAACCTGAAGCTCCTCCTGCCGGGTGAGGCCAAGGTCACGGACGACCCAATGACTGGCAAGACTGTCGTTTCGACTGCCCGCGGCGAGCACTTGGGCTGCTTCGCTGGTGGCATGGTCGGTCTTGCCGCACGTGCTTTCGGTGGCCCCGACGAGAACGAGAACATTGACCTGGCTGCCCAGCTAACCGACGGCTGTGTTTGGTCGTACAATGCGACTGCCACCGGTATTGGCCCGGAGAAGTTCTTCTTCGCGTCGTGCGGTGGCCCCGGTGAGCTGCAGACCGGTCTGCGCTGCGCCTACTCGGAGGACAAGTGGCGCGACGCCCTCAAGGAGCACTGGAAGCAAGTTAGGTGAGTACATGTCCAACCCCACCCATCCCTATTTCAAAAACGACCCACTAACCATTGTAGCCTCATGGGCGGCGGTGATGGCAACGTTGACGATGGCGTTGAGAACATTATGAAGGAGGGCCGCATCCCTCCGGGCATGCTCGACGTCGACAACCCGCACTACCTGCTGCGGCCCGAGGCCATTGAGTCCGTCTTTGTTATGTGGCGCCTGACGGGCGACAAGCAGTGGCCTGAGAAGGCCTGGCGCATGTTTGAGCACGTCGTCCGCCACACTGGCGCTGCGCCCGGCTCCGGCAATGAGGGCCAGGTCGCCGCCGCTGCCGTCGAAGACGTGCTCCGCTCCGACTCCAACGCCATGTTCGACCGCATGGAGAGCTTCTGGCTAGCCGAGACGCTCAAGTACTTTTACCTCGTCTTTGAGGACTTTGACGTGCTGAGCCTCGACGAATGGGTCTTTAACACGGAGGCCCATCCCTTCAGACGCGCCACCTTTACCGACAAATAAAGAGATGGGGAGGCTCTGTCTTCTCATATCTTTGGTCTTTTATCGACATCTTGCTTCTAATTTCCCCTTTCAAATTGTGTAACATTATCTTCTGGGATTTGCTTTTGGTTATTTATTCTACTGTTCTCCCTATTGCCCCTAAGATGGCACTGGGATGGATGTACGGCGTTCGGGATAGGGTGGACACTTTATATTGTCACACTGTTAGATACTTGTTTAATACAATGTCAGAATGCTTGTATATTCAAAGTCTGAATCTGATGTTTATCAAAGTTGCTGTCATTAAAAGCAAAGGCTGTATGAGTCCGCTCCCATTCTCTCTTCCAATCCTATCTTAATTACCCAGGCCTCCTTCTACCACTCTTAATTCTCCGCCTCTATTTGAGGCCCCTTGTCTTCCGTCTTCTTAATCAGCTCGTCGTGCACCCGCAGATTCTCGGCGCCGCTCAGAGCCCGAGCCACAGTGCTTTGGTTCCGATCACGGACCAGCTCACGCAGCGAGTGAACAAGGAACCCAGACGTGACGTCAATGGACCAAGAGTCCGGCAACAATTTGAGCACGTCCAAAACGTCAAACCAGCCGGCAAAGCGTCCAAGCAGTGATCCCGTCTGCTCGATACGGTCACTGACATCTTCAATGGCCAAGAATTCGACCAGCAGCGTGCGGAACAGCTTCTCCTGCGTCTCAACTGTCGGTGGCAGGCTTTCGCGTCTCTTAGGCAGGCGGTTGCTTCCATTGTTGCTGTTGCCACCGCCCCCGCCGACAGTGGCCTTGCGAACCGTGTTGTACAGGCTCGAGCCGCCAAGCAAACAATATTTGATGGCGGTGTCGTAGTCGCCCAAGCCATGCACAAGCAGCCGCAACGCATCTTCGTGGCGGTGCTCACGGCCGTTGAGAATGATAGTCTCCGGCACAAGCAAGCGCTCAGCCGGCTGGTCTGCTGGCAACGATTCCACCAAACGTGCTCGGATCGCTGCCACGTCGTAAGGGTGAGGTCCGCCCAGCAGCTCCAACAGGCGCAGCCGGCTCTGCCACTCCTCGTCGCCCGGAACGGCATTGTCAGTCAGAAACTGGTGGAAGGTCGGCTTCGGCGGCTGGAGCGCACGGTAGGCTTCATAAACAGCCAGCATCGTGTCGCGGGCAGTCTTAGACGACCGCAGGGCCCCTGTGACCAGCTCCAGATAGTAGGAGATCAGCTCGTCCACATAAGTCGAGTGGCCCTTGGCAAACACGAGGTGCTCGAGGTAGTATTTGACCGCTCCCGGCGCCTTTTCACGCAGCAGCGGCACGACCTGTGTCGGCTCAAACTTGGATGCTCGCGCCTTGTCGTCGGCAAAGATCTGTACGCCGAGCTTGGGATTGCGGTTGGCAAGCCACAGACCGTACTCCTGCACAAGGGCCTGGTTAGAGATTTTGGATAGATAGTCACGGATCCTGTTCTCGCCGTCGACCAGCTCGCCTCCGTCATCACGCTCGCCCTCGACGATCCGCTTCCATGTCGCCAGGACATCGCTGGCCATCTTACGGCTCTGGTACAGGCGACTGAGAACAAAGAGGCGGTGGTGTGATTCGAGCAGCTCCACGGCGCGGTCGAAACAGTCGACGCCCTTGTCGACCACATCGTTGAGATCGCCACGGACGGAGTCGGGCTTGACGTAAGCGAGGCCCTTGGGTGTGTGCTGATCGAGCTCGAGGAGAACAGAAAGCAGTGCGGCATCCACAGTTCGGAAAACATCGCTCTCGTCTGCAACGCTTCCAAATCCCTTCTTTTTCCGCCATGCAATCAAGAAGCGACGTAGGAACTGGAGAAGCTTCGGGTTGAGGGACGCAACAGAGCCCTTTCCCGTGCTTGCTTTTTCTTTTGCCAGGTACTTTTCAAACGTATCCTTGACACCGCCGAAGATCCAGATACCCTTTAGACTCTGGATTATCTCGTCGCGGAGCTCGGGAACCAGTGCCAAAAGTACACGCGGATCGAGTCCACTGTCTAGAAGAACCTCCTCCAAGGCTTTCAGTTCTGCGTCAGAGAATGCCTCCTCACCTGTCGCATGAAGGAGACTCATAAACAAGAGTGCACCTCCGCGTTGCCGGATATAGCTGAAGGTGACGAACTCGAGCTCCGTCTTGGCATCACGACCCCGGAGTGACCGCAAGACTGCAAACAGCTCACGACGTTCATCTGCCGTCTCCGGGGCAATCTTGGCTTCTGAAGACGCAGCTTCCAAACCGGCTTCTAGCTGAAGCACCACTGGGTTGCGCATCACCCACCAGATGCAATCTCCAGACCAAACAGCAATGCGTCCAGTTGCCTTGGCCAGGCGAGTAGCAAAGACCATTTCAGCCCGGTTGCGGCTTGCGTCTTCCTCCTCGTGGGCGTCCGGTTTGCTGGCGCTGTTATCATCTTTAGGCGGCTCGGCTTCCTTCTTTTGGTTTTTCTTTTTCTTGCCCTTCTTTGTGGGCGTGGATTTCTCTTCTGGTGGTGGGCTCTTTGGCAAAGAGAATCGCTTCTGGGCCAGTCTGTCGACGACCTCGCGGACGACTGACTCTTGGTGTCCTAGAAGCCCGTGGACGCCCACAGGTGTCTTACTTTGGTCTCCGGGTGTCTCGAGCCAGAACTTGGTTGCTTCACCCTCGCCCACGTTCACATCCCAGCGCTGGATCTCAAGACCGTAGCGGAGTTCGTCGTCCTCATCTTTCGATATTGAGGCAAGGACGTAGCCATCTTCCTCCTCGTCTCCAGGGCCTCCACCACCGAGTGATGGCCGTGAGGCAGAGAGGTCGGACACACCACCGTCCACAACAATCTCCGTGGGATATCTCTCAAACTCAAGAGTAGGTCGCGTGGGGTCACCATCGAGGTTGACAAACATGCCGATACCAGGGTCTGTCGGTCCCGTACCAGTCACGATAAGAAATTCTTCTGGAGTCGGGGACACGACAAGAGGCTTCAGCGTAATAATGGTCGGCTTCGGTGGCGGTGGTGGTGGCAGTACTACAGCTGGTGTCAGGGCCGGCTGTGTGGGTGTTGTGGATGCCTCGTCACTCGCTGCTGAGCTCCGTGAAACGACAGACGCCGGTTTTGATGGTACCAAAGTTCCGTCCTGCTCTGTAGTGGCAGCAGCAGCGGTACCCTCCTCGGAGTCTCCCTTGGGCGGCGGGGGTGGCGGTTGACTTGACGAGCGGGATCCGCTTCCAGTCATAAAGCTCCCCAAAGATGTGCTCCGGCTGTGTCCGCTCTGCTGCGTGGCCGTTGATCCCGAACGGGTATGTGCCTGTGCACTCGATGAGCTCCGGGATAAGCTGGTGTCACCAAGGCTGGCTTGTAGATTCTGGACTTGACCGGCTGCATTGCCGGGCGTCTGCTGGTCCAGCGAGGATATGCTCATCAGCGGGATCTTGAGCTGCTGCTCCACGTGGACCAGCGCATAGTTCCGTGCATCGGCCACACACGCAATGGCATCGCGGCGGACTGACAGTGTGCTTGCAGCGAAGTCAATGTTCTTCACAGCCCGCGGCTCCTCGCCGATTCTAACAAGTTGTAGCCGGCGGTTCAGGGACAACAAAACAGTGACGCGGGGCGACGGGCTTGTCGCGAGTTCCTCACTGAGGTCAACACCACCGATCCAGTTGCAGTTCTTGACCTCGCGGAAGATCGGGGTAAGCTCGGGGAGGGAGTAAAAGGTAACGGTCCAGTTGCAGAGAACGCAGGCCTTGCCGACTGGTGGGAGCAGGACGATCTGTTGCACACCCGGCCGCGCCGGTCCTGGTGGATTCGATGGTTCGGAAAAGGGCGGCGATAGTCTTGAGGCGAGCATAAACGTGCTTGTCGAGGTCTCGTCATCGGGGTCGGGAGGAAGTTGGACGAAATGGAGCAGCTCCGAGGCGGATGTTCCAACGTATAAGTTGCCGTCTAGGTGGAGGTCAGCTAATTGTTGTCCCTATGAACGTCCATAAGATGCGAAAGTCACGGTCACAACTAATTACCATAGTAGTCGACGCAATTGATCTGAATATCCTCATCGGTGCCATCGGCCGAAAGCGGCACGTTTTCCAGCAACGACTGCAGAACAAACGGTCCGCGCTCCAGGGCCGTAGCAGCGGCACCACCGGCACCGCCGGCGACCGCCTCAGCAGCCATTCCAGCGAGCTACAGATGTGTATGTCGTACCAGAGCCTATAGTTCAAGTCTAAAGAAGTCGAATTGTTCGATTCGATAAAAGATCGTCATGCAAGCTGGGCCATCTCTGGTCCTGGAGGTCTCAGCGGCGCAACAAGCTCGATGCGACTGGTAGTCCGTGAATACAGATCGTGTATCGTTGGCGGGTATATGCACGATATAGAGTTTGTGCGTTGTAGAAACGTCGGAGGAGCTGTGGTGATGTGAGGCTTTTCGTGATGTCAACTTGGGAATCAACTAACGGTTGCCGTTGTAGCGCTGTCGGCGATGATTGATAGCAGGAGCGAAAAGGGTGACGAGGCTACCTGCAGGAACGACCCGAGCTTCCATCCCATCGCACCTTCCCCCACTAGGCAGCCTCCATAATAGGCCGGCTGTGTTCACTGTGGCTGGCTCGGACTGCGCTCTCAAAGGCATTTTCTTGCGCAGGAAGGCTCGACAGGTCTGCCCCAACCCATGGTTTAGCGTGCCATTAGACCCACAAATTTCACATCAGCACCTGCTATTTTGAACAGCAAACGACGTAGGCCCCAGAACACGCCTGCCACACCACTCAGTAATACAGGGCACTCCGCTCGGTTTTAGCACACGTTCAAACCGCAGCATGTGCTGTTCCTTCCTCCGCGTTTCGTTTCTCCTTTTCACATTGAAGAACGGGTCGCGCCTCTTTTAAACAACGACACCTCATCTCACATCACACTCCCTTTGCTGAAACCAGTCTCGTCTCGCAACAAACACACAACGAGCAACGCATTTGACAACCCCACACACTCGAATTGTTCCATCCTTATCTACGGAGCACTGTCGCCAAGGCTTTCGTCTTTTTTTTTACGACACACCCAGCTTCGATCATCGCAATCCATCGCATCCATCGAAAACCATATCATCAATCGAACATATCTCGAAAACTTCAACGTCATCTGCCGTCTCGCACGAGCGCCCGCTGAGCGATGGCCGACGCAGCAGCCGTTGCGAGTTCGCCTGTGCCGGGCGGCGATGGAGCCGGATCCCACGGTGCGACGACGGGGTCTGAGGCCGGCAACAAGTTCCAGAGCGCTATCTCGGCGTGGCGGAGTACGTCTTCTCCCTGGGAAGCTTGAGAAGAGATGTAGGAGTTATGGACAGTGCATTAAGGATGAATACTAACATCGCATCGTGCTTGGGCAGATATCGACATGACGAACCTCGTCTCGACCCTCGACAATACCGCATCCGAAATCGTGGCGTACCAGCGCGACTCGACTGTGCAGCGCAAAGACCTGGCCCAGAAGACCAAGGACTTTCGCAAGATGGACGACTCTACGAAACTTTCCGAGATCAAGGGCCTGCTCAAAGCTTACCAGACGTTCATTGACCTTATTTCAAACCACTCGAAATCGGTAAACTCCGCCTTTATTCAGACGTATAATGCTTTGTCTGAAGCGCCCGACCCGTACCCGCTGCTCGAGGCCTCTGTCGACTCTATGCTCGTCGCCGAGGACACGCTGCCCAAGCTCACGGAGGAGAATGGCCACCTGCAAAAGACCGTGACGAAGCTGACGTCGCAGCTCGACGAGACCGAGTCGAAGCTGCAGACGGAGCTTACGGCGCGCAAGCAGCTCGAGGAGAACCTGGAGAGCAAGGTCAAGGACGTCGAACAGTCGTGGACGGCCGTCCTAGAAGAGAAGAAGGAGAATTGGGAGGCCAAGGAGAAGGCCTTTGAAGAAAAGATTGAGAACCAGGACCGTCTGCTCAGCGAGATCAAGGCCAGCTACGAGGTCAACCAGCGCCTGGGTCACGCCGAGGAGGCCGGCGAGGAGGGCCAGCGCCCCTACGTGACGAGTGCAGAGCTAGAGATGGTCAACTCGGACCTCGAGCGCACGTCGGCACGGCTGGCGGACGTCGAGGCCCGCAACGAACAGCTCCTGACCGAACTCGCACAGACCAAGTCCGCGGTGCCCGACCAGTCCAAGTCCGTCGAGGACGACCCGGCGTACCTGCAGGTGCTCTCGCAGAACGCGTCTCTAGTGCGCAAGCTAGACGCCAGCCGGGTAGAGAAAGAGGGCTTCAAACGCGATCTGGACACAAGACTACGCGGCCTCGAGCGCGAGGTCGGTCTCCTGCGCGAGGAGCGTGACACACTCAAGACCAAGGTGCAGAAGTGGAGCGACTACGAAGACGTCAAGCAGGAGCTTGAGGTGCTCAAGAGCATTGAGTTCTCTACGGGCGACGACGACGACACAAACTTTGGCAGCAGCGACGCGATTGGCGGGCGCGCCAAGGGCAACGGTGACACGCTGGAGCAGCTGCTTCTGGCGCGCAACAAGAAGCTCACCGAAGAGGCCACCATTCTACGCGTGTCGCACCAGGACCTACAGTCACGCCTCACTAAGCTCGAAGAGGACCTGTCACAGCGGAACGCCGACGTTGAGCGGCTGCAGAAGCTGACGGAGAAGCTCGAGAATGACCTGGCTACGGTCGAGGCCGAGGCACCAAACGCCTTCCCCTCGGGTGCTTCTGTTGCTGGCACCTATGTCAGCCGCTACGCACCGACGATTGGAGGACGCCGTTCCGGAGGCCGCTCTACCTCGCCGACATCGTCGATCATCAGCGGCTTTAACCCGCACGGCTCTGGTGGTGGTAACGGTGGTGAGCCGATGGGCGGTGGATCGGGCATTCTGCCCATGATTACCGCACAGCGCGACCGTTTCAAGACACGCATCACGCAACTGGAGCAGGAGCTCGCCGACGAGCGCCGGGTCGTATCGCAGTTGCGCCAGGAGGTGGCGGCACTCCAGAGAGACAACCTCAACCTGTACGAGAAGACACGCTACGTGTCGAGCTACAACCGCGGGGCCACCGGCAGCTCGTCGTCCGCCTCGGCCTACGCCAACAACCCGAATCCCTCGACCGTGTCCATTGGCGGCGGTAACGGTTCCGACGGTTCATTTGACCGGTACCGCAAGGCCTACGAGAGCAATCTGTCGCCATTCCAGGCGTTCCGCGGCCGCGAGTCAGCACGGGCATACCGCCGGCTGTCATTCCCTGAGCGGGTGGTTTACTCGATTACACGGATGGTGTTATCCAGCCGCATGAGCCGCAACCTGTTTGCGGCGTACTGTGTGGCACTGCACCTTGTTGTCTTCCTGTCACTGTACTGGATGAGCGGCATGGACGGAGCACGGCACGCGAGCAACTTTGGTCACGATGCGGCCATGGCGGCAGCTGCAGGTGGTGGTGGTGTCGCAGCGGCAGCACCAGCAGGAGCAGCAGGTGACGGCAGTGCCAGCTCACATGGTGACTGGCAGGAGGAAGGCTTTAGTCACTAAGAGGACAGATGGCGCCTCATTTTAATGGACTGAACGGTTATTTCTGGACGTAAAAGGAGCATTTGGTGTTACTGGTTTTCTATTTGGGTAGCCCTCTTATTGGTTGTTTTATCCTTATTTTCTCTTAATTTGGTCCTCTTCTTTACTTTTTTTTTATTCTCCTTGCCATTCCCTCTGGTTCCCCCATCCTCTCCTCCTTCCTTTTGAGAGGCCCAAC
Source organism: Ophiostoma sp. CBS 140.51 (assembly GCA_029298735.1). Lineage (NCBI taxonomy): Eukaryota > Fungi > Ascomycota > Sordariomycetes > Ophiostomatales > Ophiostomataceae > Ophiostoma > Ophiostoma sp. CBS 140.51. Next base: position 42,236 of record JANSLP010000076.1, on the reverse strand, counting down.
CGGGGTGGGCAGCCATAATCACGATAGCAGACCACTCAGGAGCCGAGTGTGTATTTTTGGAAACAGATGGGTAAGGCAAGAAGAGGACAGCGCCACGAGTGTGGGTGGTGTCGACGTATATTTGCATGCTAGACAAAAGACAAAAGGATGTGTAGGAGTAACTGTATGGAACTGTGGCGTCCACTATCTTTGGCACTCTGGGAATTTCAACCCATTTAATTTAATTATCTCTCTTTTACTTCTATCCTTCTCTTATCCACTCGTGACTATTCTTCTCTGCCGCCGGCCTACTGGGCCGGCCACCTCCCCTATGCAGGTCAAAGCGGTCCACTCCGACATCCATGAGGACGCAGGCCAAAATGCAAGCCTCGGCGGGCGCTTCATCAGTATGGAAATCTTCCTATTTTTCCTTCTAATATTTGTCTTTGACTGTTGGTTACGGCACCCCGACCCGGGGTGGCGGTTAGAATAAATAATATCTGCCTCAAAATGGCTTGGCAGCCAAACCAACAGACATGTTGGAGAGTTAAGGAAACGACTGGCAGTTCTTGGTAAAATCCAAGGGGCCGGGACGGGCTTTCCCCAGCCATTGAGTACAAAAATTGTAACAAAAAGTGTGATAAGAACTGACAGCACAGAATTCGACTCCTTCATGTCAAGAAACAAACATCTCCGAGCTGACTTGGCTACACTTCATCTTGCGTAATATGGCGTTCCCCGATGCCAGACATTCCCCGAGCGCTTAGGTCGTGCTTGGTATGACAGATTCCTTGTCATATTGGTGGTCATTTTATCCTTCACATTTACACCACAGATAGCTCCTATAGGAAGGCTGGGGCGAGTGACCCAGGTGAACGAATTCTATACGTTCAAACATGGCTCTTTTTATCTGTGATCTTATAAGTCTTGTTTATTAATCTTTAAATGTATTTTATTTGATATTTTTCATTCCTTCTCATAGTTCTTGAATTCTGATTTTGATACAGCTGCCATTATAAAAAAAAAATTTTTTAAAAAAAAAAACATTATCTACTATGAGATTGACAATAAACACATCTACAATCCTCTATATAAGTAAAATGCTACCTCGCTAGCATTACGTCTCTCGACAAACAATACAACGTCGATGCCCGCGGTGAGAAACAAATCCATTTACAAAATAGGACAACGACAGCCAATCAATCCTTCATTGAACTTACAAGAGGTCCAAGGACATGCCACACCAAAAGTCGGACATCGTCTAGCAAACTTACCGTGGTGAACCCCAAGGCCTATCTAAACGTGGGCGGCTCGCTGGGACTTAGGGTGAGAAGTGTCTTGAAAGTGAGGTTGAAAGTTTAGAACTCGAAGTTAGACATTCCATGATATTTCCTCAATTGGAAGCGAGCGACAGTGCTATTTTTACAGCACTGGATTGTGGGGTGGCCGCACGTGTCGTAGCGTTAATCACAGCGTGAGAGATGTGCAAATAGCAGAAAATCATACAAGAGAAGCCAGGCAGCCAAGAGACAACGAGAATTCGAAGCGCCCAGGGTGCTTTAGCCAGCTCGAGCCAGCGTCTCACAGCAGGAAAGACCCACTTATTTGTTCACTTTCGCAGCGGGGAGGTCCCTTCAATCCCTTGTTCCTACCCATAGCCGCCGGCGCTAAAGTCTGATTTATTTTCGGACGGCAGACGACAGGCGAAAAGGCAAACAAAGAGGGAAGGCACGACCACGTCGTTCCGTACAACCAGCGGGCGGGAAAAAGCAAGGACAGAAAATTTGTGCGCAATCAGCCCTGAAATATGGCAAAAATCGAGTTTGTTTAAGGCAAAAGACCGTCTGGGGCAAAACGATACAATAGCGGCCAGTGCGGCGACTCCCATAGTGAATGCACGGCCGCACTTTGTTTCCTATCGATCTTCCCTTGCCGTTCTTCGTTCCTTCCATTTGTAGCATATTTCGTAACTTCCCTCCCAAAAAAGGGTCCTTCCGCGGATTAGAAATGTAATCTATCCGTGAGACGCTCCTTCCTACTTTATGATGTGGCGGTCTGTGGCGTCCTACCAACCGCTTCTCTCGACTGTCGTCGTTTGAGAAGCTGCTGTGTACGGAGGACAGCATCGGGACAAAAGAGACACAGTACACGGAGTACACATTTACAGGAAGTAAAGTATACAAAATGGCCATCTCGCTATGTCTGTGGTCCATAAGTCTACTTTTAAGTTCCTACAGTATCTAGACGTCTTTTGTTCGCTTTCAAGTAATTCAAAAGGTTGTTGCGATGCCCCAGCCTCGATTGTGAGGCCTTTCGTCTACATTGATTATTGTATAAGAGAATACCATACAATATCTACTCTCTTATGCTCTCAATGTTTCTATTTCGAGTGTAGACGCCTTGGTGGTACTTTGTTCCCATACACACAGTACCCAAAGGAAGGAGCTAACTAGCGCTTGCCGTGCCTGTCACCCCTGTAGCGCCTTCCCGGCCGATCGACAGGCGCGTCCAACCAAACCCCGGCCTTCCTTCTCTGCATTGCTATTTGCTGGCGGCCTAGTCCCTCAATTTGACCTTCGATTTGCAGCCGCCTTTCTTTTTCTTCTGCCTCTTGCTACCTCTCCCATGTGTCGTCCTCTCTGGTTGTTTTCCCAGCCTTCACCCACTCTTAGGCTCCTCTTCCTCACTTCCACGGTCGACCCTGGTCCGTCTGCTTCTAATCTGGGAGTAGGCCAAGGCGAGGTACTTCCTATGTCTACTTCTGCTTCTCTATGTCTCTTGTCTCTCTCTGCTCTCTATGTACGTCGTATTCTGTGTGTTTACCACCTAGATGGAGTACCTCCACTTTAGACGCCTTTTGCCTGGCTGGCCCCAGTTGGCTGCCGATTTGGCCGCGTCTAAACACCTCTCTATTCCTCTATTTCTGCTGGCGAGCCGCCAGGAGATCGGACTTGGCTTGGAGGGGGGGAGGGGGGGGGGGGGCATTGCTCAGAGTTGACATGGGTCTGACCTTAATTTAGAGTCTTTCTTTGTTCTTTTGATTCTGTACCAAGACACTGTCGGCGGGTATTGCAACGAGTTGTTGTCCCAGCCTCGTATAATAGACATCTGTTCGCCCATGTCCAGATCTTCAAATTGTTTCACAGAAAAAAAATCATTCTCAACAAACTTGTGAACTGTTTCTTTTTCCTTTTCGTCCTTTTCGGTTCTCAGTGTCTTTTCTATTTCTCTATCTTCCTTTTCTGGGTCTTCTTTTTACCCTTTTTTATTTCATTGTTGGACTGGCTCCTCCCGAACAAAATATATTAATACCGCCTTTCTTGTTTATTTTTGTTTATTATCCAGCCTCTCCTATATCCACGCTTCCATATTCCCTTCTACAACCTCTCTCCTCACTCCTTATATAGTCAAGAGTCCCTCATATTGTCTCTCGACTAAAATTGCCGCCTCCTCTTCTCCCACTCCTTCAACCACACAACTTCACACACACACAAAATGCACGCCTCATCATTGCTGCTGGCCTCTGTGGCCGCCGTTGCTGTCATGGCCTCGCCGACCTACCCTGAACTGACGACCGAGAACGCCATGCCGGGCGCCCTCGACACCGTCTCCAGCTACTTCAACCTGCTCGCCGAGAAGGTCCAGCAGACACGCCAGTCTGCCGCTGCACCCGTCTGCGATCTCTCCAAGGCCGTCTTCCCAGCAAACTGTAAGCATCCCTCTCCATGATTCTGATTTTGATTTCCTGGTACTGACAATAAAGCCGCCACACCTGCTCTTCCTCCACCCTCGGCAGGCCTCGTCCTCAAGCACGTCGCCATTGGCCGCGGCACCCAGAACTACACCTGTGACACCACAAACGCCACCGCCGTCCCCGTCGCCGTTGGTGCTCTCGCTACTCTCTTCAACGCCAGCTGCATCGCTGCCGCCTACCCGGACGTTTTGGATATCCTCCCCCGCGTCGTTCTGCCCTTTAACCTGACCGACAATGAGATTACCGCTTTTGCTACCCGCCTCTACCCGACCAACCTGGCCGTGTCCGGTCACCACTTCTTTGAGACCGCCACCACCGCCTTCTTCAACCTCGACACCCCCTCGGGCCAGATCGGCCAGATCCCCTGCGCCAAGAACAACACCCAGAGCGCGCCGAGTAACACTGTTGTTGGCTCTGACTCGGACAACCGCGGCCAGCAGGGCGAGGCGGCCGTGGCATGGCTGAAGCTGTTGGCCAAGACCGGTGCCGGCGCGACAGGCGGCCTGCAGGAGGTGTACCGCCTGCAGACGGTTGGTGGCAGCCCTCCGGCGACGTGTGCTGGCCAGCCTGCTGCCTTCACGGTCCAGTATGCGGCACAGTACTGGTTCTACGAGAGCAGCTGAAGACTGAGCAGTGAACATGATGTATTTTAAGTTCTTTTCTTCTTCTTTTCCTTTTCTTTCCGGCTTCCTTATTATTTTCTCGGGATAAATCTTTCTGGGCGTTTTGTTTACAGTAGTGAATTGGGTGTGATTGGGCCTTTGGTTTGATTCTCTTAGTTTATTGCGACGGCTGACTAGTTTATTTAATATGAATACCATAAAACACGATACCTTTAATTGCGCATTGTTTGCTGCCTTGCTGTAACTTGAAAAGATGTATTATTTGTGACGCTCTTGAATAAAGTGAATGCCTCTTTAAGTCATCGAAGTGGGTTTTTCGTTGTTTTTGTCTATGCTGCCTCACAAACCGTCCCAGCTTTTTAGTTACTGTATATACGTTTTCAATAAAAAAACAAAAAAACAAAGACTACTACGACTTTGTGTATTCAATGCCCACACACATCCCTGCTCTTTCCTCCTCTCAGAAACGCTGCTCAAAAAACACCAGAAAGACGAGTAAATGAAGAAATTAATGAAACCAAAATTACGTTCGTACACCTAGCAAGTCAAAAGACCGATCATGAAGGCTCGGTCCAGTTGACCTGCTCCACGACTTGGCCAGACGAGGAATGCGTGAATCCGATACGTAGCCGCAGACGAAGAGGCTGGATGTGTTAGTAGATGTACTTAAGATTAAAAGAGGTAGAAAAGGGGAAAAGACTTACTCCTTTCACGCCAACAACCCGCATGAGTTGGGTTGCCTCCTGACCAGCAGCCAGATCGGCCGACGAGATGGCCAGCAACTGAAGCTTCTGGGACTTGGGCACGGCGGCCTGCAGGCCCACAGCCGACACGGGCGCACCGCCGACATTACGGAACCGCGCCGTCGCCTGGACAGCACCCTCGGCGTTTCGTTGCGTGGCAATGGTAACCTCGAGGCCGTTGCCGCTATACACAGGGTGGCCAGCCGGCGCTGCAGGCGGGGCAGCCTGCTGCTGTTGCTGGACGGGAGGGGAGGCGGAGGACGAGAAGAGATCGACGGGTAGGCCGCTGGGCGCTGCGGCTGCCGGGGGTGGTGTAGCAGCAGCAGGCGCCGAGGAGCCGAACAGATCCATAATGGCGGAGACGTTGTTTTGTGCCGGTGCAGGAGGAGTAGAGGTGGGAGCGGGTGAGCCCGAGAGACCACTGCCACCGCTCAGAATGTCGGCCAGCAGATCGGCGTTGTTGTGCTGTGCGCCGTTGGTCGGCGACGCCACGGCCGGGGCGCTGTCGCCCATCAGATCCAGCAGGAGATCCTGCTCCGTCGGCTTGACAATCTTGGACTTGCGGTTGGCGGCCTTGTTCGACTTCTTGGTAACGGCAGCCTCACCCAGAACACGGGACGACTCCTTGATCTGCGGTGGCGGCATCTTCTCCAGGACACCACGGCGGATGTCGTCATGGCCAAACAGGTTGCCGTACTCGACGGCGCGCTGCTGCACCTCAACGTCCAGGTTGGTCTGGTTGGCCAGCAGCATGCGGCGCACGCGCTCAATCTGCGCCGGGTCCGACAGCCGCGTCGACAGTTTGATCAGCGCCGTCAGCAGGTACTCGGTCGTCACCTGCGTGGCGTAGCTGCTGTTGAAGATGGTCGAGAACAGGTCGACAATATCCTCTTCCTTGACAACCTGTACCAGCTCTTCCTCCTCATACTGGCCGCCGCGCAGCAGCGCGTCACCGTACTCGCCAATGGACCAAGCGGCCGCCTGCGTCAAGCTTTCTTGCGTAATGTCTTTCTTGAGGTTGGCGTACAGCTTCTGGACGGAGTAGGTCTGCAGCTCGGGCGTGGTGGCAACGAGGCGGATAAACGACGACATGATGGGCTCCTTGACGTAGTTGCCGGCCAGAGACAGCACGCGCAGCATGGTGTCCACGTGCCAGCGCTTGTTGGGCGCGAACTTGTCGGCGGCAATGCCAATCTGGCTCGTCATCGTCGGCTTGAACTCGTTGTCGGCAACCTCGAGGAAGGCGAGCAGCTCGCGGATGAGCACGCGCACGTTGCCCTCGTTGATCAGGGTGAAGCTGAGGTCCAGGGCACGCCGCCGGATGCTGATATCGGGATCACGCAGGCAGTCGAGAATCGTATTACGATGGCGCTGCACGGCGTTGGGCTCAATGGCGACGACCTTGATGAGCGTGTTGAGGGCCACATAGCGGATGTTGTTGTCGCGGTTGGCGAGGAACTTGCCCAGGATGTTGACACCGAGGACACGCAGACCCGAGTCGGCCTCGATATCCAGGATCGTCCGCACAGCCTCGTACAGGATGGAGTTGCCAACATTCTTCGACGAGTCAGTGTTCGTGGCGACCTGGGCAAGGATATCGTTGATCTGCTCCGTCGTTTGGGCATCGCCGCGGGCGAGGACACGCAAAAGGTGCAGCACCTTGACCTGCAGGAAGGGATCCGTGATGCCGGTAACGTCGTGCTCGGGTGCATAGCCAGAGGAGGCCAGGCCCTTGAGCGTACGCACGAGAGCGGGCACAAACTGGCGGAACTTCTCGATGATGCCCTCGTCGCCAGCCTCGGCATCCTCGTCCTCCTCGTCGGCCTCGCACAGGCTAGTAACCAGCGTCAGGCCACAGAGTAACACGCCGTGGTTACGGTCGGACAGCAGGTGGGCGGCCTTCTCGATGAAGTGCTCCTGGAGATCGGGGACCTTGCGGCATATCCGCATGGCGCAAAGGGCGGCCTTTCTCCGGATGTACGGGTTGGAGGTGGATATCAGGTTCTCGATTTCGGCAAACAGGTCTCGCGACATTTCGACGGAGGCGATGTTGCCGAGCGTGCACAGCGCCAGGCCGACGACATACTGGTTGGAGTGTGAAAGGTCGCTGGGAGGTTAGTACCCGACGTCTTGAAATACAAATCACGCCTGGGGAAAGATGTACACACTTCTTTAACGAATTTGTGACGAGCGTCAGCACCTCCTGGTTCTCGTCGAGCAGCAAACTGGTGGCCAGGTGGCCAAGACGCTTGTCGGCAAAGCGCGGCGAGGCGAGCAGCTTGAGACACTCAATCTGGCCGAAATGTGTGCGTTCACCGAGGGTGAAGAGGTAGAGAAGCTTCGCGACGTTGTTGCGGCGGACGTTGTGGTCGTGGCTCTCCTCGCGGAAGCTGGCGCGGATGGCGGCGCTCTCCTTTTGGATCACGGCGCGTTCGTCGGCAATGGTCTTGGCCGCCCGCACATTGCGGATGAATTGTTTTACTGGGGGAAAGTAAAGTTAGCTTAGAAAGATTTTAGAAAGATTTTCGACAATCCTCGGAGTATATCCTTCTCGGACTGGCACTCACAGGATGCCATCTTGAACAGGCGGATTCGATATGAGGCCCTTTCTAGCCGCCTACGGTGAAGGAGCTGGCACCAGGGGCTAGGGGAAGTCGAAGTGGGATGGTGTGAGGCAATGCGGTGATGAAAATGAAAAGGTGAGGGACTCCTCAACGTATCTCGATGTTTCGTGTCCTCGATGCTCGATATAGGGAAGGTGGTTTGCGGGTGCCTGGCCGTTCGGTCGTCCTTCGTTCTTTCCCTTTCGTTGGCGGCGACGGATTCGGGGGCTCCTGCTGTTTAGGTTGTGAGCACCTGTCCCATTTGGCCTTCCTGTCCTGTCCTGTCCAGTGTGTCCTGCAACGAGCTCGCTGTGAGTGGTAGGCGGGGCAATGGTTAATCCAGACCGCCCCCTCGCTGAGACCAACAGGAGCTCAGGGGTCGTAGTGGGGGGCGAATGAACAGGCTGCTTGCGACCGTGGCACTTTCCGTAATGTGGATTTTGGGGGTGATCGTTTTGTTGCATATCTGGAAGTGCTAGTGGTATTCTTATCTCCGAGTCTCGCCGCATTCTTTCATAATACGAATCATTAGCGACAGCCTTCTTCTGCTAGCAGCCTTGCAACAAAACTTCAACATTCGCGATTGGCATCATTCGTCTTTCATCCACCACCACTACACATCGAACACCGCCGCCGAAATGCCGAAAGCAGAGGTGGGGTCCGTCAAGCACCTAAGCAACCAGATGAAGGCCAAAGGCCTGACTCGTAAGTTCTTTCCTTCCTGTCGACGATTTGTTTCTTTTCTTTTCTTGTTTTATTTTCTTCCAGTCGCATACTAACTTCATGACAGGGTTGCGATGGTATTGTCAGATCTGTGAGCGCGCCCTGCGCGACGAAAACGCCTTTAAGCAACACACCCTCAGCGAGAGCCACGTGCGCAACATGCTGGCTGTGGGCTCCGATCCGCGCAAAGTCATCAACGAGTACTCGGACCAGTTCCTCAAAGACTTTATTCAACTCCTACGCACCGGCCACGGCGAGAAGCAGGTGCAGATCAACCATTTTTACCAAGAGTTCATTGCACGCCGCGACCACGTCCACATGCACTCGACGAAATGGACGTCGCTCACTGAGTTTGCCAAGTACCTGGGCCGCGAGGGCATCTGCCGCGTCGAGGAGAACGAGAAGGGCATCTTTATTTCGTGGATCGACACATCGCCCGAGGCGCTGAAGCGGCAAGAGGCTCTGCGGCGAAAGGAGGCACAGGACCGCGGCGACGAGGAGCGGGAGCAGAAGCTGCTCAAAGCACAGATTGAGCGTGCTGCCAAGACGGCCAAGGAGCACAAGAAAGACGGCGCATCGGGCGACGATGCCGACGAGGAGGACGAAGAGGGGAAGGAGAAGAAGTACATGCTGCAGCGTGAGGAGGGTGAAAAGGTCAAGCTCTCCTTTGTCCCTGCAAAATCGACGACCAGCGCAACACCAGCGAACCCGACGACCGAGCCAGGAGCTTCAACGCCACAACCGCCAGCAGATGGACCGGAGAGCAAAGTCGGCGAGGAGGCTGGTTCCGGAATCACATCAGCTGCAGAAGCAAACGCACCACAAGCCGAGCCTGTTGCAGCCAAGCCAGTTTCTCTAAAGTTTGGCGGGGTTAGCAAGCCCCAGCCAAAGAACGTGTTTGCCGCAGCGAAGAAGAATGCGCTGGGCGGAAAGTCGAGCGGCAAGAAGATTGAGGTGCCCAAGAAGATGAGCGAGGCCGAGCGCATCATGAAGGAGGAGATGGAGCGGAAACGGGGCCGCGAGTCGGGCAGTAGTGGCGGCGGCATGAGCTTCAAGTTTGGGGGCGGACCACCAAACAAGAAGCCGAGATTTTGATTATGAGGATTGCTGTTTTCGTTGGCGTTATGGATCATGGTCGGCATGCATTTTAGGAACCAGGGATTATACCACTTATATAGGACGGTAATTTGATTTTGGAATGATATGCTTTTTATTTGATACAATTACTACAGCCTTTTGCTTCACATTGTCCTGCTCGCCTAGTCTAAGCTTGAACGCACGTTTTCCGTACCATTTATTTTCCCTATAAAAACGCCAGCCCAAACGCCAATGTAAAGACAAGAATTCCGCCAAAAAAAATCGCTCGCTTTGTGCCAAAGAGCAATATTCAAAACATCCGCTGAACTCCCACCGTCGTATTTAGTCGGCCTCGGCCGCGCTTCCATCACGTCTAAAGAAAGTAGTTAGCAAACAGTATTCTGTGTAATTTTGGTCGTCGTCGCAAGGTAACCCACGGTATGTATTGGATGCGGTGCTCCTCCTCGAGCTGCGCCCGAACGTCGTCCGGCAGCTGGCCCGACACCTTGATTGCGTACACGCCACGCACGTAGCCGTCGAGACGCTGCCACCGTGCCACCCACGACTTGTTGGGGTTTGCCAGCGTGATGAGGCCCTCGAAGACCTGGCTCGTGCAGGTGTCGATCTGTTCGGGCGAGCCGGCGAGGTGCAAAAACTCTTCGCAGTTTGGGCAGCCCTCTTCACGGAAGCGCTGGAAAGTCATGACGATGGAGCAGACCATGCAGGCGCGGAGGTAGCGCTGCTGACCGGGAGCCACGTAGTTATCTGACATCGTGGATGTTGTCGTGGAAGAAAGAGGTGAGACCGTGGTATCGAAAGTCGCGACGGTTGCGGGAGGATCGTGACAAAGGGGAGAATCGCAAGCTGGATGCGGTTTGCTGGCGATTTTTGGAGGTTGAAGTTTGTAAGGTTCGAAGGGTTCAGCCTGGCGCCAGTTGAGTGGTTGGCGTTTGGAGGTGCTCAATTGCCGCGAACGGACTAGCGCAGGAACACAACATGCTTAGTTGCATCACAAAGAGCTTCCATGCAGATAAGCGATTTTTTCAAAAGCTTCATATCACCAAACTCACCTTCAACATCAAACTCACTCTCAGACAAGTTCGTGCGAGATTACAAAATTCACAAAATTCACAAAAAAATCATTCTGCACCCTCACCATGGCAGCCGATATGGAAGACACGGCCATGGCCAACACATCACTCGCCTCGTCTATCAGCACTGCCTCTAAAAGCAAAACCTCCAAAGAGAGCAAGTCGCGCGAGTTGTACAGCAGCACGATCGGCCGGCCGCCGTTTGCCTACGCCCAGATCGAGGTTGTACAGAACGCAAAATCACAGGGGTCGCTCGATGCGCTGCAGGTGCGGTCCTACTGCGATGCAGCTCTGAAGCAGTTCCTCGGCGCCACAGGCGGGGCCATGCCGCTCGATCTGTTGAAGCTTGACGGAAACGAGTTTTGGGTCCGGCTTCCACGTGAAGATATGGGTCTCTTTGCGGCAGCATTGGCGGCCTGGAGCAGTGTGTCGAGAAGTGGCACGGCGACAGCGCTGCGGCTGAGAGCCTCGGGAAACTGGCTTGGTAGCCTTGTTAGACGAAGCGAGCAGCAGGCGATCTGGAGCGATGTTGCGACATGAAAACGGGGGACGACAAAAGACAACATAAATCAATATGACGACATATGGCTACTTGGCTCTTCCCGAAAATGTCCGCTGGTCGACATGGGTCACATAATTTTACTTCAACAGCAACCCGCAGAATGAGACGCATCACAGCCGTGCCACAAGAAGAATCAAAATCCTCAAAACGATAATAGACAGAGGCACAACAGCTTTTCGAATTAATGATGCAAACGGAACACGGATCGACATATGAATCAACAAAGTAACGACGAAATTGCCAGCCAAAAGTTAAATACACCACAAATGCCCAAAAAAAAAAGCCAACCCCGTTCCAAGCATCCGTGACGAAGCGCCCCAGAGAGATGAACCGCCTCCCAAAAAGCAAAAAAGGTCTCAAAAACGCCCTCGCCAAAAGGATCAACTTCAAGTCAAAGGCTCCACATTTTCGTTTTCAAACGACAGAAAGAAAAGGTACGCCATGTGCCCCGTTTGCCACACAATGCTGCCCCTCTTCCTTTCCCATATTCGTTCTCGTGCTTGTCAAGTTTGATTTTTATTTTGTTGTACTATTTTTTCTTCTGACATCCAAGCATGCTTACACCAATGAAGACATCATGGAGTTGTTTGCGTACGCCTAGACAGTTAGCGGTGTCCAGAGAAGAAGTTAACGACGGACGGGAGGACTCACCATTGGGCGGATGTTGGGGTGTGGCACAGCATCGAACTGGTGGAAGTTGAGTTTGTAGTCCGAGCCGATGTTGATGTACGCGCCGCGGTTCTCTGTCATATCACAGTACTTTGGTGCCGAGAAGACTAGATATCGTTAGCAGCCATACACGAGCAATACACAAAATCAAAGCAAACCCCGAAAACATACCCGTAATGCACTTTCCGTTGTGCTCCTCCTCGTAGCCGTCCATGCGGACCTCGTGACTGCGGATAATGGCCTCGAGACCGTTCTTCTCGCAGAAGCGTGCCGTGACGTCGGGACCGAACTGCATACCGACACCACGCTTGCTGGGACCCCGGCCAGGCTCGGTCTGCGGGTCTGTCCACAGCATCTCCATCATCAAACCGGCCTGGCCGGGCTGGCGCTGCTTATGACGGTCCAGCTTGCGGATGTCGTCGAGTGTCACGTTGTCGTCCGAGAACAGACCGCCGTGCAGGACAAAGTACTTGTCACCGATCAGGGTAGCCAGCGGCAGGGCCGAGAAACTCTCCGAAAACAAGCGGAAGACACGATCGTTGTACTTGGCCTTGCACTCGCCCTCAAAGCCGTAGGCGCGGTTCATGTCGTCGGTCTCGTGGTTGCCGCGGTTGAGGAAGAAAGCTTCGGGCCGCAGCCACTTGTTGGCGTAGAGTAGCAGCGCAATCTCGGTGGACCACGAGCCACGGTCGACAAAGTCGCCGTTGAATAGGTACCAGTGCTTCTCGGAGGGTTTGCCGTTGAGGCGGAACAGCTCCATCAGGTCAAAGTACTGGCCGTGCGTGTCACCGCAGACAGTCAGGGTCGTGTCGTCGGGCACCTTGACCTCCTTCATGGTAGGCTCGGCGTGGACGATCTTGGTGACAGCCAACAAAATCTGGTAGACGTACTTCAAGTGGATCTTCTTGCCTTCCTTGAAGCGCTCCGTCATGTCATCAATAAATTCCTGCGTCATTGCCTCGCCCAGCCGCATACCGTCGTAGTCGTCCTTGACCACCATAGACTCAACATCGAGGCCCTCGGCCGCGGACGGCTCGTCGCCGACCTCGATGGCTTCGAAGAACTGCAGCTGCCGCACGACCTTTTGGCAGTCGGTCAGTTTGGCCTTGGCGTCAACGTTTCCTGGGTTGAGCTTGACACAAATCCGGAAATCCTGGAGGGCATCTTTTGGTTTGAGAATGGCCGCAGAGGCCAGGGCACGGCGGTAGTAGGCCTGGCAGCGAGCATGGTCAGTAACAGACTGATATGTCATATAACGGCCCATGATCTTGAAGACCTACCTTGACGAATTTTGGGTCCAGCTCAATGGCCTTGGTGGCGTCTGCAATGGCATAGCCGTACGCCTCTGTCTTCAGGTACGCCTGCAATATGTTAGCAGGAAGTCGTTATGTGTGTATGGGGCGGTCAGGCGACTCAGATCGGAGGGGACGCACCTGGGCGCGATTCGCAAAGTAGGTAGGTTCACTGCCGTCGAGCTCGATTGCTTGCGAGTAGTGGTCGATTGCTGTAGGCCAGTCATGCTTGAGGAAAGCCTTGTTGCCGTCGTTCTTGGCCGCCAGGGCCTTCTCCTTGTCCGTCGTCATGGTGGGCGGTTGGTGAGGGGAGTTTGAAGGGTTCGGAGATCGAAGTTCGAGTTTCGGGATTTGGTGATACTTTGGAGGAGGAGGATCGTTGGCCGCAGCGCCGGGGGTGGAAGGAGACGCTTGCTGCAGGAAGTGGAACAATTAAAAACAAGAGAACGCTGGAGATTGTGAAAAAGCCACTCGAGAGAGGACGTGGAGGTGAATGCGGAGCGTGGAGGCAACGGCAAAATTTCAAAAGAAAAAATGCATGTTTTCGGCGAGGCAGCGAAATTGCAGTGCGCGAGGCCGTTGGTTGTGTGTGGGGGGAGGCGACGATACTCTCCTCTGTAAGGAGCCACCGAAGGCGGCCGAACGTTCTTTCTGGGCCAGGCCTGTTCGGACGGCGCCTAGACCCTTTACTGTTTTCGAGGGCGAAGGCGAAGCACAGCAGGTACGGGTAGGTGCATAGCCCGAGTTTGGTCCCGCAATATGCACCAATACGAATAACAAGCACCACCGACGAACAGTGACGACCAGTGAGTGACAGAGCGCTGTAAATCGGGACCCGGCTGCCGAAACTAGGCTCCAAAGCTACAATCTCAAACTCATCCCACAACAACAACAACAACACCACCGCCTTTGGCGAACGGATTATTGCGGACCCAACAACGCAACTATGGCCGAACCAGACGCATCGACAAGCTCGGCGCTCGTGCGCAAGCGAACAGACACAGAGTTGATGCCGCCGCCACCACCAGCCAAGCGCATCCAGCGACCGAAAACGGTCCTCGACGAAGACTCGTACACAGACGGATTGTCCAAGATTATTGCGCGCGATTTCTTCCCCGGCCTGGTTGAGACGGAGAAACAAAACGAATACTTGAACGCACTCGAATCAAGAGACCCGGTATGGATTTCTAGCGCCGGAAAGCGGCTCAAGGAGGCCATGACGCCCGGCCGTCGGCATCGATCACGATTGCAAACGCCGTCTTTTCGCGGATCTTTGGATGGCCGTCCAGGCGAGACACCACAGAGCTATGCCGGTGATACCCCGGCATCCGTTGTTTCGGTCAGCACGACTGCATCCACAAATACCACTGCGACAGCTAAGGCGACAGCGGGCCCCGATACAAACGTCAGCCTTGGCGCATACCAGGCCAAATACACGAGCGAAGACAACGAAAGCTTCTACAAGCTGCTCGACAAGCAGAACCAGGCGCGGGCTGAGAAGCACGCATGGCTGTACAATGGCAACAAGCTGCCGTCCAAAATGCAGCTCAAGCAAAAAGAGGTGGAGGATCGACTGATCGAGTCTGGCGCCAGCCTCGTCGACAATGGCCACAAAAAGGACCGTCTGGCCATCAAGGATCAGCAGGACCGTCCAGCAGCACCCGAGACATGGAACACCAAGGCCAAGAACGGACTCATGTTTCTACCGGACGGCGTTGAGGGATCTGTCGAGACCGTGGCTCAGAAAACACAGGCAGAGTCCCTTGCGGCGCCCAAATCAATTGTGTACGCCAACACGCGGTTGCCGGGCCAGTCACTGCTGGCAGAACAGCAGAAACAGGAGAAGCAACTCAAGGGACGGCGCAGCAGTTCTGTGTCAAGTGCCTCAATCCCGCCATCACCGACACTGTCTGCTGTGCGCGATGCGATTGCAGGCAAGCCACGCCGTGTCGATGCCGACTCAACAGCTGGCTCCTTGGTTGGGTCTACTATAGGTGGCGAGACACCTCGTGTCAATGGATACGCCTTTGTCGATGACGAAGAGCCTGAGCCTGAGCCGGAGGCACCACCAATCATCAACTTTGGCAAGGCCAACGGCACGCCGAACCCGTTCCAGCTGCAGGACAAGAGCAAGCGGGAGGGTCTGCACCACCGCATGGTCGAGCGCATTGCGCAGTCGAAGAGGACGTCGGCACGTGTTGGTATGACAGGCCGTACCAGTCAGACACCGCATACACCGACTCCGCATAGTCCGCGCCTGTCGGGTGGACTGACGCCAGCTGGACAGCGGCTCTGGAGCAACATGACTGGCGGTGGTAGTGGAAGTAGTAGTACAGGGAAGGATGCGATCTCAGCGTTTAACAAGAGCAAGAGCGGACAGCAGAACAACGCCAAGGGGAGCAGACGGGCAAGACTACGGGAGATTCGGTCCGTACTTCAGTGAGGGAAGAAGGAATGGGAGCAGTACTAGACATGCCGCCTTTTATTTTCATGGCAGTTATTTTTCATTTTATTTAGCGTAGAAACATATGATACCCAGGGGACACCCGAAATACACAGAATTTATGCCTCTTACATCAATCAAATTCGATAATAAATAGGACTAAAAAAGATATGTAATTTGTATCCATTGGGACGTCGGTATTGGGTCGTCCATCTCCGACCCTCTGTCGCGCTGTGTTGGTATTTAGCTTCTCGTACGAGCCCCACTTATTTTCAACGTCAACACTTAAAAATTTCGAGAGCTACACGACAGCTTACTTTCTCTCTCGCGGGCCTATCTGATTGCGACGACATCCCACGACAGCTCACCAGCTCACACCATGCCAATGCCAATGCGGTAGCTGCCGCTGTACTTTTCGACATTCTTTTGTATCCCATAACCCACCACCGCTCCCTCACAATGCGGTTTCTCGACCTGGCTGCCGATTTGGCGGCTGTTGTCGGCGCTTCTCGAAACGTTGCGACGAAGCATGTGGCCATGCGCTCGCGCCAGATTGGGGCCTCATTTGTGCAGAACCCGCAGGATCCCAAGAAGCCAGCTCCGGAGGCAGCCAAGACGGAAGATGAGCTAACCGAAGGTGTCCCCGCTGCCGCAACAGCCGATGCGACAGCTTCCACATCGACCGCGTCTACATCATCAATCGAACCAATTGAGCCAATTGAGAGTTCCCCAGCTCCTACGGCCACTCCTACGCCTGAGCCGGCACAAGAGGCTCCGAAACCAGATGTCCAACAGCCAGAGACGACCGACGTGCCGGAAGATATTGCTTTACCTACATTTATCCACCGCGCCCAAATGCGGACAACAAGACTACCCGGAGCTTTGAAGGAGATTCGGAGAAAGGCGGCTGAGGCTGCAGGACCGATCGGGGGGCCGCCGAAGCTGCACCCATTAGATCCTAGGGCAAAGCTGCCACCACGGCCGGCGGCAGTGACACCCAGTCAAACACCCGTCTCGGCAGCTGTGGCAGAGAGCATTGAGCAGGGAGTTTTCAGTAAAAAAAAGGAAGATGCGCCAGCAGAGGCTCCTGTTGTGGAAGAGAAGAAACCAGATATTGTTGTTGAGGAAGTTTCAGAGTCCAAGGCGGTGCCTGAGCCTGAGGCGACAGCTGAGGTTACACCGGATCTTGTGATGCCAACAGAAAAACTGCAGCAAACATCATCTGTCCCTTCCCAAGAGGCCGAGCCTGTTAAGACAGAGACTGTCGAGACACATGCTCCAAGCACAGCACAAGTTCCACCCATTCCCGAGCAGCTACTACGGGCAACACCAGCAGCGCCTCCCAAGCGCGCCTTTGAGCTCAAGGAGTCCAAGGTGCCGGCCACTCGTCTGAGCCGGATATGGAACTACGGCGGTCTTGCTGCCGGCATGCTCGGCGGCGCTCTGACCGAGAGTATCAGCCGTGGCTTTGGTGGCGGCAGTGGCGACAGCGGATCGGTTATGCTGAGTGCCGGCAACCTCGAGCGTCTTGTGTCCCGTCTGTCGCGCATGCGTGGTGCTGCTCTCAAGCTCGGCCAGATGATGAGCTTCCAGGACGCCAAAATGCTGCCCGCACCTCTCCAGGAAGTCCTGCAGCGTGTCCAGGACGGCGCCGACTACATGCCCGCATGGCAGCGTGACCGTGTGTTGGCAACCAACCTGGGCGCCGACTGGCGCGACTTGTTCAGCGAGTTTGAGGAGAAGCCGATTGCGGCTGCGTCTATTGGCCAGGTTCATCGTGCGACTCTGCGTTCCAACGGCGCCGCTGTGGCCGTCAAGATCCAGTTCCCCGGAGTGGCCGACTCCATCAACTCGGATCTGGACAACCTGGGCATCCTGCTGACGGCAACACGGATGCTGCCCAAGGGTCTGTATCTGGACAAGACGATTGCCAATGCCCGCACCGAGCTGGCATGGGAGTGTGACTACCTGCGTGAGGCTGAGTGCGCACAGCGCTTCCAAACTCTGCTGGAGGAGGCCAAGGAGACGGGCGTTGATGGCGCCTTCTTGGTGCCCCAAGTCTTTAGCGAAGCATCTGGCAAGCAGGTCCTGACCATGTCCTTTATGGATGGTGTTGGTGTCACCAAGGTTGCGCCAGACCTGACGCAAGAGCAGCGCGACTGGATCGGCACCCAGATTCTGCGTCTATGTCTGCTCGAGATTACGCAGTTCCACTTTATGCAGACCGATCCCAACTGGACCAACTTCCTGTACAATGCCAACACCAGCAAGCTCGAGCTGCTCGACTTTGGCGCCTCGCGTGAGTACCCGGCCGAGTTTATCGACCAGTACGTGCGCCTGCTGAGAGCTGCCTCCATTTCAGACCTTGAGAGCGTGCAGTCGCTATCGCGCGACCTGGGCTACCTGACGGGCCACGAGAGCCGTGCCATGCTGGACGCTCACACGCAGTCTGTGATGACGCTGGCCGAGCCCTTCCGCGCCGATGCGCCCGAGATTTACGACTTCCAGGACCAGACGATCACGGACCGTGTCCGCTCGTTTATTCCCGTCATGGTGCGTGAGCGTCTGACGCCGCCGCCCGAGGAGACGTACAGTCTGCACCGCAAGCTCAGTGGTGCTTTCTTGCTGTGTGCCCGGCTGGGGAGCCGTGTGGCCTGCCGCGGCATGTTTGAGGACAGCCTCAAGAAGATGGGCCTCAACTAAAGGAGGAGGTCTCGCGGCTTTGTATCATACATTTGTTTCCATATATAATCACTCTTGTACCACTAAACACACACTGTTAATGCATCATAATGTATAAAGATACGCCATGTACATGCTATAGAATAAAACAAAATAAAAATAATAGAACGCCGGTCATGTTTCAATACCAATTGTCCAATTTTTTAGTATGCCAGTATGCTGACAATCATTTGTTGACCTGTCCACCCACCTAATGGCGCAGCATCGGCATCTCGCGGCGCTCCCGCGTCTGCGCCTTCTTGCGCCGCCGCTCAATCGCCTTGTCTACCTGCTGCTCCGTCATGCCCGCAAACTTGTCCACCAGCAGACGCTTCTTCTGCTCCGACTTCTTGAGGAAGTACGGCGTCTTGCCGTCCTTGACTAGGCCACGCTCCCGCTTCTTGTGCTCGTCCAGCACCGCCTGCGCCTTCTCCTTGGCCTCGCGGTCGTGCTTGCGTGCCTCCATCGACGTCAGTGTCCGCCGCAGCGCCGCCGCCTCCTTCTCGGCCGCCTCGGCCCGGGCCCGGTTCACCGCGTTGGCGCCGCGCTTCTTGCGCTCCGTCTTGGCAATCCGGTCGTTTTGCGCAATCGTCTCGCGCATCTGTGCCATCTCGCTGTCGCGGTACTCGTCCAAAAAGGCATAGTTGCGCTGTGCCCGCAGCTCGTCAGCGCGGGTCGGCGGTGCCGCCATGGACGCCAAGAAGAAGCGAGGGTCGCGCGAACGGTCTTCGGCCGACTTGACAGTGACGCCGGCAATCGTGGCGTCGCCGCTGGTCCAGTCGCGGCCGCGTTTCACGGCAAAACGGCTCGACATCTCTGTCGGTGCATGCTTGTGGGCGCGGGCGGGCTTGAAGCCCTTGGCCGGTTTGCCAGATCTGTCGTCCTTCCACGAGGTTGGTGCTTCGCCTTTATCGACTGCTTTAGATCCTGACGCCGAGGCTGCACCATTCTGCTTCCCTTTGGACTTCTTTTCGCGCTTCTTCAGGATCTGGCCGAAAGTAAGATTCTCTGTCGGCGAAGGTGCCTCTGGCTCTGGCGTTGCCTCACGGCCGACCTCTTCTTCGCCGTCGTCCTCTTCGCTGTCCTCATCATCCTCGTCCTCGTCCTCGTCGTCCTCGTCATGGCCGCCACGGACGGGTTCATCATCCTCATCATCCTCACCATCGCTCTCGCCTTCTGAATAGGCCTCAAGAACCTTGGATCGCCGGCCAGCTTTGCTCATGTCGTTGTCGTACTCGTCGCTGTCTTCCTCATCGACAAACTTGGACGGCTTGGCCCGCACATTCCGCTCGAGGGCAGGCCGGCTGCTCTTCCGTTTTCTCGAGTCCATTGTTGAAGGTGTGGTGTGGTGTGTAGTGTTGGTGAGTGGTGTTGAGGGAGGATGGATGAGATTGAGGGTGTATGTAGTAATAGAGAAGGCTGGCCTTAGGCTGTTGTTTGTGATGGGGAATAGTTCTCGCTGTCGCTCCTGGCTGTTTTCTTTTTCGAGGTTTGGATTTCTCACAAGGGAAGGAGTAAAGACAAAACCTACAGGCTCTTGCTAATTTGAGAGTGAAATTTCGTTGTTGAATATGAGAAAAGGCTGAAGGTGTGAAAAAGGAAGGAAACGGCGTCGCTAGTGTTGATTTTTGACTTTTTTCTTGCAGCAATTTTCACGCAGCCTGGCCCCACCAGCCAATCACGGCCGGCCAAACCAAGAAGCAACGAGGCTCTGGCGTGTTCCAAAAAGTACTACTAAAATCTCCAACTTTTTGATGCTTTTGATATTAATATTACCCAATTTCATATTTGGCATTCGCTATCCCACTCCCAATTCACACTTACCTACACCAGTGAGCTTTTAACACGGCCGCCAAGCAAATCAGGCCAGTCTTCCTCTTTAACTACGACCATCTCAAAAGCATCCCAAACCCAATCAAACCGCATCAGAACATCCAAACACCCAGCTGGCCTCGTTTCCTTCGCGACTTGGGGGGCTGCATTTGCTTCACCAGGCGTCTTCAAGAGCTGGTCTATGGCGTCTCAGGCTGTCAGACGTACGGCACCTCGCTTCCTCGGAGCAAGCAGGACAGGGCGACTCTTGCCTTTGGAGGACTCCATCACAAGAACATCAACCACCAAACTCCCATTTCCAAGCATACGATCTTTCTTTACCCAGCAGCCGTTATTTCGGAACAACAGCAAATACACTAAGATGTTGAAGGGTGGCATGTTGCCCCCCCAGATACGCCCACTAAAGGTCGACTACAATGACCCCAGCGAGGCGTCTGGCGGCATTCCCGAGCCTACACAAGAGTATCTACAGCAGGCCAATCAGGATTGGACAAAGCTCGAAAAGGCACAGCCGTTGCTTATCATTTCCGATCTCAATGGCACATTGATCTTCCGGCGGGACACCCGCACTCGTCCCAAAGATTTTGTGCCGCGGCCGCATGCGCTTCAGTTTATCGACTACATGATGACCCACTTTTGGCTCGGCTTCTGGTCGTCGGCGCGTCTTAACAACATGGCCAGTTTTGTAGACCACCTCGTCCACCCGACGAGACGGGACGAGCTGGCCTTTGTCTGGGACCGCTCCAAATTTGGCCTCACGCCCGACGACTACGAAAGACGCACAATGTGCTACAAGCGCCTGACACGCATTTGGAACGACCCGGAGATTGCCAAGACACACCCGGACTACGCATCTGGTGGCCGCTGGTCGCAGGCCAACACGGTGCTCATCGACGACACGTACGAAAAGGCTCGCTCGGAGCCGTACAACCTCATCGAGGTCTCCCCGTTTGAAGGCGGACTGTCGGTGCCCAACATGGAGCTGACGGAGGTGCACGACTACATCAACATGCTGGCTTTCCAGTCAGACGTCAGCGCGTACATGCGTATTAAACCGTTCCGGGCAAAGAACCACTACAATACGCCACCAACCGTCAATATTCCAGCTGTCACGGAGAGCGAGGATGCTTTCCGGTTCATGAATGGCCTCCGAAAGAAGCATATGTATGATTTTCAAAGTCCGCTCCAACGAAAGGGTGAACACAGGGGAAAGGGTGGCAAGTCACGCGGTAAGAATTCGCCGCAAAAGAAACCCAGTAAAGAAGATTTTGATTCGAGCGGACAGGTGGAGGACAACCAGGAAATGAATTCACGGAAATGGCAAAAACAGCAATGGAAGACAGATAAACCGCCGGCACCGAAATGGGAGGATACAGAGGAATATCAATGGGAGCGCCTTATGCAATCAAAGGTAAGATGATATGTACACTAATTACATTACACTGCAATGGAACGACATACGAGTTGTTTTTGGTCCTGCTCTATGCTTTTGTTTCAGCATATGCAATTAATTTGGTCTTTTTTGTATTCATCTTCCTGATAACCATGATATACGTCGGGAAACATTCGTACTGGCCCAGCCTAGCTACATTCGCATAACACGTGGTAATCTTTGTTTTTTTTACCGTCATTCATATAGTACCAGGACCAACCCAGTCCAACCTTTTTTCATTTCAAGTTTCCGTTAAAGCTATCCACAACAGCCAACCACACTCACCACACGGTGCAGTGCGATGCGTCTATTTGAAGACCTTGCCGTCGGCGTGGGGGTACTCCTTGCCGTTGACGGTGACGGGCTTCTCCCACGACCACTGGGCATCGACGTAGGCGCGGTCCTCCTCCTTGGCGGGGTCCAGCTTGGTGAAGCTGTAGCTCTCGTAGTCGGGAGCGACGTCGAAGACGGGCAGGTAGTCATCGCCGCGGATGACGAAAGCACCCTCAATGACGGAGTCGTTGTTGACGCCGTAGACAGAGGCGCAGCCGAAGAGGTACTTGCGCGAGCCCTCCAGACGGTTGTTGAAGCCGCCAATTAGGTTGTTGGACATGAAAGTCATGGTCAGCTCGTCGTTGTACTTGTACTCAACCTTCCAGATCGAGTACTCGTCGAACTTGACGTTCTCCCAGAACCACTTCAGGGCCGCGGGGGTGTCGCTGTTGGAGTACTGGCGCTTCCACTCGTCCAGAGCAAAGGTGGCGCGGGGCAGAGCCTCAAGGGGGTGCTTGGGCTTGGGGGCCGGGGCATCCTCCTCCTCTGCGGCGGCGGCAGCCTTGGGGGCAGCCTTGGGGGCCTCCTTCTTGGGAGCGGCCTCCTTCTTGGGGGGCACGTTGGTCAGGGCGGGCTCATCGTTGAAAACGGCGGCGGGGGCAACGCTCGAGTAGATCGACTGGTTGTAGACGGTGGTGAACCAACGGGTGATGTTGGGGAACTCCGCGCGCCAGGCCTTGCCGAAGATCAGCTGCAGGCCGCGGGCAATGATGCTGGCGCCGAAGATGTCGGCAACGGTGATGCGCTCGCCAACCAGGAAGGTGTTGTGCAGCAGGTGCTCCTCAGCGACGCTCAGGGCCTTCAAGGCAGCCTTGGAGGCATCGTCGACAGCCTTCTTGTTGTAGGGGACACGGCCCAGGAGGGGGGCGTACCAGTCACCGAACTTGGGGAGGACCTCAGCGTTGAAGAAGGACATCCACTTCAGGATGTTGGCGTAGCTGGAGTGATGTTAGCATGTGTTCTATGCAATCGCTTTGATCTCTTCGGTGAGAATTGGGCTCTGATACGTACTCCTGCTTGGTCTTGCCGAGGAGGGTGGTCTTCTCGTTCTGGGAAGCGACTGTAAGGCGAGATGTCAGTAAACTGCAGCCCAATGAGGTGGTACAAGACCAACAAAAAAAGATAGACAAAAACGGAAGAAAAGGGGACAAAGAAGGACGCAAAATCAGAAGTTAGAGTATATCAACACTAGGATTCAGACAGGGATAACTGTATAAATGATTGTCTATTTCATCATGCAAGCGCCGAGCAGGTCGTCGGATTGCTACCAGATATGTCCTCAGGCAGCAACAAAAGGGGCAAGGCAAACAAAAGAGGAAAGGAAAGCAAGCAACAGAACAAAACGTGAGTCAGGCGCAAAACTTACCGTAGACGTAGATGGCGATGCACTCCGACAGGGTGAAGCCGTCAGCGCCAACGAAGGTGGGGATCTTGCCCAGCTTGTTGATCTTCTTGTAGTCGGCCGAGGCAGTGGCAGGGACGGTCTCGACCAGCTCAATGTCGAGGTTGTTGGCCTTGGCGACAGCCAGGATGCCCGTGGTGCGCGGGTTCTCCTGCAGATTGCGAGATGTGGTCAGTCTGACGTTCGCATGACAAGGAGCGGCGGAAGGCAGAAGACAGACAGAGCAAAAGCAAAAGCAGAAAGAAGAAGGCAAGGCGCAAGAAAGCAAGAGAAAAGAAGACGGAGAAGAAGAACCAAAAGAAAAGAAGAAGAAAAAAGAAAAGTGAGGCTATTGTTGATTGTCGAGATGCGAGATCAAGACGCCAAAAGAGCCAAAAGAGCAGAACACGCAGCGCGAGGATCGAGCCCAAAAAAGAGGCTCGCCCACAAAGGCTCAACGCAGGAGTAGACTCACAAGGAAACCGTAAAGCTTTCCGAACGACATGGTGAATGTGAGGCAGGTAGATGACTCGATTTAAAAGGGGGTGGTGATGATTGGGGTTGAGAGGAGAAGGGAAGAAAGGAGGAAGGAAAGAGAGGGAAGAGGGGGAAAGAGCAAAGAAAAGCAGAGGACAAGTTTTTCTCGTCGCAAAAAAAGTGCCCAAGGAAGGAGGGACGGGCTGGGCCTGAGTAGTGGGGTTCAGCGAAAAATCTCATAAAACGCATTAAAAAAAAGTCAAAGTAAAATGGCGAAAAACGAGCGAGTGGTGGGACCTGCCCGTTGCCATTGGCCAGTGCGGTTGGTACAGGAACGGCAAAATTGGCAGGAGCACAGGTGGCCAACAGCAGCCCAGAACCCTTCCTTCCCCTTTCGGTCACCGCCCTCGAGCTGACGAGCTAGGCATATCACGTGGCAGGACCGCGGCAAAATGCTTAGCACAATTGAATTTTTGAACGTTGGACCACGGCAAACCAAAGAAAGCCGACCATCGCGGGCTTTGGTGTCACGAAAAAGACAGACGACCATCGAACGACCACCCGACGACCACCCGACCAGGGAGCCTGTTACGAGCAGCTCTCTTTCCCTGCCCGGATTAGAATCAATTGCAGCAGCTGCCGACTGTGGGGGAACTCTCTACTTTCCCCATTGCTGCATGAACGCCTTCTGGCGACGACAACGACAACGACGACAACAATCTCCAAAGTCTTCTCCATAACCCGACGACTACCTGACAACCATGGCAAGCTTACGTGCAGGCATCCTGTCGCGGAAGGCGGCCACCGTCTGCTCGCGGCCATGGCTGCAGCTTGATCAGCAATTCTCCCTCCTGCGCGTCAGCCCAGCACATGTCGCCAGCAAGGCCGCGGCCAGCCAAATATTGGCCCAGACCCAGACCCGCTCATTACAACACCACCGCCCGGAGCGTCCTGTGAGGGAGATGGTTCCCGAATCGCTTGCCGGGAGTGATCTGGCCATGGACACGTACATCGACGAGCTCACGGGCGGCTCCATCTCAAACATTGCACAAAGTGGCGCCAACACCTCTCCAACTGGCAATGCCGCCGATGGCGTCGACGGGCTGGAGGGTCTGGCCAGTCTGACAAACTCCACTAAGGCTAAGATGGACGGCTTTGCGCGTGCCGTGCCCGCCTCTCCGTCCTACTTCACCCGCCTCGAGACCATTACCGACCGCCTGCTCGTCTTGCAGGAGCTGTTCCGGCGGTACAACAGGCTGCCACAAGTCCCGGCAGAAGATATGAAGCCCGTGGCTTGGATGTCCTTTGAGCACTTCAAGGAAGAGTTTGGCGACAGAGTCAAGCTGGCAATGTACCACCAATTCATGGGCATGGTCAGACGCCTGCACCGCATCCACCCGAAGCTGCAGCCACGCGCAGTCCGCGAGTTTGTCGAACCCTATGTCCGCGACGTCACTTCCGAGGTCAGCCAGGCCAAGGCGCTACCGATTGATCCTTTTGGCCGTGCATTGGGCGTCGGTCGCCGTAAGGAGTCGGTCGCCCGTGCGTGGGTCGTCGAGGGCACCGGCGAGGTGCGTGTCAATGGCAAGACCCTGAGCAACGCATTTGGCCGTGTTCACGACCGCGAGAGCGCCACGTGGGCACTGCGGGCTACGGAGCGCATGGACAAATACAACGTGTGGGCGTTGGTGGAAGGTGGCGGCACAACTGGCCAGGCTGAGGCCCTGACACTGGCTGTGGCCAAGGGACTTGTGGCCCACGAGCCTGCGCTCAAGACACCACTGCGGAAAGGTATACTTACACAGAACTTGCTCGAAGCACGACTGTGCCGGCGTCCAACAATTTTCCTTGCCTTCTATAATTATTTGCTAACATGCCTGTTTTCTTTCCAGCTGGCTGCATTACGCGTGATCCCAGAGCGGTGGAGCGCAAGAAGCCTGGTCACGTCAAGGCGAGAAAGATGCCTGCGTGGGTCAAGAGATAGTTGTACGCATGCATTGGCACAGCCAGAAGCGAGACTGAAATACGCTGCCGAGTCTGGCCCATGTGGCATCGGCTGTTCTTTTGGTTTTACCACGGTGGCGCGTCTGTGCCTCTCATTTTGGGTGTTCGTGGATGCGAAACGAACTTGTTTTCTTTTTTATACATTGGGAATGATAGCATATGTGTGTATATGTGTACGATCAGGTATAGAACCGCGCTCGTTCAGTGGAGAGGCCCGGAAGGTGTGGACGAGCGGGTGGTTGCAAACTTAAATTAAAGCGTCAAAACAGAAACAAAACTCAACAAGACAAATAAAATCAAAATCAAAACATTACCAACAATCATGTCGTGACACCACCCCAGCATCGAAATGTGTCGTGATCATTCGCGAACTGGTTCGTTGCAAACATGGTATGCTACCTCATCCCGATGCTTGGCTGCTGGCAAGTGCACGATGATGATACGAGATACGGACACCCAGCCGGCAGGTAGCTTCCGCTTGTTCTCCGTTCAAGTTTGCAAACTTGCTCAACCGGCCTCCCCGAGATTCCGTCTAGACCCTCTGTATTAGTATCTCTTTTATTGTTTGCATCTATGCTGTTAGAAGACCGGGGTCTGTTTCGTGTGCTTCCAGAAAAGGCCACTTCACGGCTGTGCACATGGCCGCCCCATATTCTCTATCGCGCATCTCGTCACAGAACAAAAGCAGCCCGCAGCCAAGCAGAGTGTGGAGGGGCAGCCGAAATGGATGGTTGTCAGTTCGGCAGGCCCTCCCGAGCCCGCTGCCTCAATTGATATTTAATCTGCCACCATTTGCATCTTTGGACACACACGTATATACCACTCATGGCGGCCGCTTTCAACACCCTTGAACGCTGTCCCCGGGACAAATATCAATCAGGCTGGACGGGCTCGCATTGTCCAATATGGCAAGGCAGACGATGGCCTCAGCTGGTTTTTGTTTTAGTCTTTTTTGTCAAAGCACACGCATCACGATTCTAATGACATGACGCTGACACAGAAGGCAATTTTCCCGTGGATTCATCGTTTTTATTTTGTCCGTCCTGCAGCCTTGTTGATTTGTTTTACCGGTTATTCTCGTAAACGGGCCTTTTTCTCTTGCTTTTGTCAATTTTGTTCTCGACACCTTTGACTTATTTTGCAAATAGGAAGATCCCGGACCGTGGAATCATACCAATGTGCAAAACGGCAATTCGCATCTCGCCCTGCCTTACCATTATTCTGATGTTCGGAAAGGCATTATGGGACCACGCTGTTGAATGGCACAGAATTTTGTGCTCGGCTCACGGGCGAGGCGAGGCAAAGGGGGCTGGTTGAAGGGCCAAAGCGTGTGCTCTGCCTGTAAACATTCCATGCGCGGTTTATGTTTAGGTAATTGTTGGATGAAGATAAGGCAATACCCAGAAGAGCCGCTTTTTTCATATATATTGACGTTTAGGCATAGTACAGTAAGTATAGTGACGTCTAAGCGGCTACCTATAAACACAAGTCAGAACTGGACAATGTCCTATGCTTACCTGTTGCAGTGTTCAAGATGACTGTTTATGAGCCGAGCCGTGGTTATAGGGAGGCGAATTTACGGCAGCTGGCCAGCCGAACCCGGATTCAGAGCAGAAAATATAGATGAATGGAAGCAGGAGGTGCGTATAGAAGGTATTTTTCGAGTTTCTAGCTGCGATCCATAGTATTTCAAGCGTAGGCCATATGATACCAGACCTGTAGGGCCTTCTTAATGTCATTGCTGAAAAGTGAAATGGAACGGAGCTCCGTGTGCTATCAAGTTGGAAGGTTGTGAATGTTATTATGATGGGTAAAGCAACTGTCTCAGCAGAAACTCTGACGGAGGCCTAATGCATCGCACCCTTGCCATAATTACCAGAGCGTTATTTTATATATTCTCTCCGCACTCTAGACCACCCGCGCCTTTCTTGGCTGGAAACGGAGCATCAAGTCGGCAAGATTGTGTGGAGGCAGGGTGGATGAGAAAGTAAAGTTGTGTATTCTTTTCCTTATATCGACAAGGACAGGCCTTGTTGTGAATGGGGAGAAGATGCCGTGCGGCCAAGGGGTAAGGCCAAAACGATATCAACCAGACTGGTGTGGTAAGG
Organism: Ophiostoma sp. CBS 140.51; assembly: GCA_029298735.1. Classification (NCBI taxonomy): domain Eukaryota; kingdom Fungi; phylum Ascomycota; class Sordariomycetes; order Ophiostomatales; family Ophiostomataceae; genus Ophiostoma; species Ophiostoma sp. CBS 140.51. The sequence continues at coordinate 14,388 of JANSLP010000076.1, read as the reverse complement.
TTTGCTGGTTCGGTAAGCTGGGAACGGAAACTCGCCGTCACAAAAGACGAGCCCGTCTGTCCAGTTCCAGCCAAAGATGGTAAACAATCTAAACGAGATGCGTACCGTATCAGAGGCTATCGACGGTCTTGGTAGAAAATAAAAGGCTGCTCATATATTTTGCTGCTGATAAAAGCCTGATGTAAGACTCATCCGCACTCTTAAATGGGCCCGAGGGTAGCATTGCAAGTCTTGCGCAGATGTGCAGTGCATCGCACATCGCACATCGTCCCAAAAATCTCGAGCCCGGATCCCTGCTTTCGTCCCAGCCGTCGAATTAAGATGGGACTGATGAGACGGGCCACTCGTTGTTCCGAGGAGGCTCCGCATGTCAAGCCGGTGGTGGGAAATCAAGGAAGATCAAAGCTGCGAGCTTCAGATTGGAGGACGGCCAAATGAAATACGTTTTTTAATCGACAGAAGAGCATCTTTGTTTATTTCTAGGATGGACAACATCTCCGATCAAACACTGAATTGACATATGGTTTTCTGTTTGAATTTGGGGGGGCTCTGTTGTGGTAGCCACCCCCTCATACGACGTTGAACAGGTCAAATGGCTGGTTGGGCGGGTATATTCGTGATGCTAAGTAGCAATCCATGCTCCGTAAAACGACTGCCCAGAGTGTTTCAACAGCCAAAGCTTAACCAGGGCACGGACATTGATGGGCAGGTCAGAATCCTGTGAGCCTTTTCCTGCACGCACAGCAACAAAAAAAGCCGTTGCAAATTAATGTCAAGCATACAGGGAGACAGGCAGGCGAGAAACGATCAATGTGTGAGGAGGGAGGAGGGAGTGGAAGATGCCGGGGGATATGCCCGCTGGGATACCCATGGATGCGCATTCAACGGCTCGCCGCCCAATTGCCCACGGCCCGTAATAACGTGGTGAACGCTTCTAGAAAATTGGCCAAAAATTAACGGATCACTCGGTTTCATAATTTGTCGACCGATCCAAGTGTCGGACGCCCAAAGAACGGACGCGAGGAGTGAGATTTAGCCAGACGGCGGCTGGACTTACACGATCGATTCGTTGCGCGAGACTTGCTTATTTTGCTGCATCATTGTTGTTGTTGTTCATGCAAATGGATGGGGGCCAAATTGAAGGACGCATGTTGTGATGAGACGAGCTCGCCAGGTAGCGAGATGTTCGCTGCGTGGGAAAATCGGGAAAGAGCCCAAAGAATACCGACAGTCCATCCAAGGCAACTACGATGGAAGCGTGCATTTTTGCGTCCTGTGTCCTGAATTATATAATTTTGGAAGGCACAACGGCGATGCCTTGTCTTCTCCTTCCACATACGAATTTGCACAGCAAAAATGGCAAGACCATGACAGTCGCCCTTGCCAAACGTTTTTGTGCTTTTTTCGTCTGGTCGTGCGAGACCTAGCCAACGGTTCATGCATTGTCCAACGGAAAATTTCACGGAAAAGAAGGTTTGCGGGAGATCTCAGTGCAACGCTGTCGTGCATGCTGTTAATAGTGTTGCATTTACCGTCCGCACTTGGTCAACAACCGCTGAGGGTGATCAGCAACGATACGACAGGCGTGGATGAGGCTGAGATCGACAGGAGCAATTGCGATGCAAGCACTCTGCGGAAAGAGCAATGGAAATAGACGTACTCAATCCTTCCTTCCCTTCCTGTCCATTCCCTCCTGTCCATTGCAGATATTGTTACAAGTACGTCGCAGTTGCGGCTGTATGTCCACTGACGTCACAGCTGTCGGATTGTAAGTTTAAAAAATGTCAAATAAATGCAAATAACAACGACGGACGAAGGCGGTAACAATAGCGAGACGACAATTTGAAAAAACAGCACCCGGAGCAGCCAAGTCGCACAAGACGGCCGAACAAGACGAAAAAGGGAGAAAGAAAGAAAGAGAAGGACACACCGAACTGAATGAGCTGAACGAGTGGCAAAGAATACGATAGACTGGGGCCTTTGAGCCAGCGCGCCTTGCTTTTTGGCAAAGGAAAGGGACGGGCGCTTTCGATAGCTGGGAAAGTGGACCGTGGACAGCAATGAATCGGTCGACAAAAAGCCTACGCGGAGAACGGAGGGCTGAGGGGACTGAAAACTTTTTGAACTACGACTAGATCCAGACAAAAATCAAAAGAGGAGTAATTAAAGGAGGGGACGACGTGGAACAAAAAAAAAAGGACAAAAAAGAGCATCGCGGCCGCCGTCTCTTCGGAGAATAGAAACGAAACGAACAATACGAGAATGAACGAAGGCGACTGGGGAAAACACGATCCGTCTGTCCTCAAAGGGAATCCTGCAGACCACCTCAGCCTTGTTTCCATGTTGTCGCCGTTTTCACGGGCTTGGCCAAGCGCGCTCGGGCATCTTGGGGAGGATCCCCGTTGTAAAAAACCGACGGACTCCGTGGGCGTGGGCCAGGGGGAGACAAAGAAGTTCAGGAGAAGGAGCGACGAAGTCGACGGGCCCAAGAGTGAGATCCACTTGGCACCAGAACACGCACGCACGCCTGCTTTCTTCTTCTTTTACAGCGAGACAGACGCAAAACAAGCGCATCGTCCATGTCCCTCACGAGGCACTAGACTGGCATGGTCTCGGGACAGCGTCCCCCCCTTTCGCGGCTCCAGGGAGGAAGACGGAGCGAGAATTAAAAAAAAAAAAAAAACATGTGCGCAGCTGTGAGATGGGGAGGGTCCGCGATTTCTTTGTCTCGCGGCAGCTCGCAGCCTGCAGAGGCCCCAGACGACAGGCGACAACGCTGAAGGGTCCCGTTCGTGGTGTGTGCATATATGGAGCATCAGGAATCCAAACAGAGTTCAAAGTTCGTAGACATCCCATTATTATATCCATTTGATTTGTGCAGGCTACGCTCGAGGCGGAGACACGCCTGCAGGTCCCCCATATGGCATGCCAGATTTGCTGCCAGATGCAGATGGCAAGGCGCGCATCCAACGGCCGATATTACCCAATACCCTTGCATCTCCTCCGCACAAGATGCTGCTCAAACAGAACGGACGAGTCGGCAGTTTTCCGGAGCAGACACGAGCGAGGGGGGTAGGTCAGAAAAGGGGGGCCCAGAAGGGGGAACAAAAGAAGTTGGCAGGGCTGTCTTACGGATACCGATGGATCCCTTATTCCTTTCTTTTTTCTTTTCTTTTCTTTTCAAATTGGTGGTCAGCATCAGCGCTCTCGCGTTTCGCATTTCCTGCATGTATGGCAGTTGGTTGTGAAGTACGCATGGTCCATGGATCACACGGGCTCATATATCGTATCACTGCCAGTCGTTTGGGCCTTTTTTCGACTGTTTCTTTTTGTCTTTCCTTTTTCGTCTTTTCTCGCAATGTCGTCGTCTCTCTAACGGACCAGTCCCACCCACTAACACCAACTGGGCAAGTTGCGAACGCCGAGAGAATGGCACCGAGCGTGTCTGCAGAAACGGAGAATGGGGAACTGGAAAAAAGGTTGGACGAAAGGGGAGGGACGAAGGAAGTCATCGGTTTGGTGTTCTTTTCTTCTTTATTTTCTTTAATTGCTCACAGTTCCACTGTTCTCGGGCCCCGGTCGTGTTTTCTCTGCTGCGACCAGGCCTTTGATCGGCACTGCAGGATCTCGCATTGAGCGTGGCTCCGACAGGACCGCGCGAACTCGAATCCTTTGTATGAAGATGAAAATGATGTGAGAAACGTGAAAGTGAAGAGGAAAAAAGGCAGACACGGAGTACCACATGCACTCCGTAATTTTGCCGTGGGCCACGCCTTCCTAATTTAGTGTGCCTGCCCACTGTATTACACGCCCTGTGATACAGAACAGAGACTTACACGCGCTCAGTCAGGCTGGGCAAGGCAGGGGCGCGCGTGTATCGCATCTAACAGGGCAGGCGCCACTGGCCAGGCCAGGCTGTGATGCAACCCTGGCAGGTGTCTGGGCTCAACGTCTCGCAAAGACTCGGACAGACTCGGTCTCGCTCCTGAATCCATGCCACAGACACATGCTGTGCTCTTGCACAATGGGGCGATTGTCTGTCCGCAAGAGCTGCAACGAAGCGTGCGTAAGATATGATTAGGCACAGCCACCACTATGCAAGGTACCTTGCATCGCACCTTCCTCCATGCTGTGCCACCACAAGCTGCAGGTCCCCAGTGTGCCTTCCCTCCAGGCCACCGGCAGTCCGGCTCGTGCAACACAACGACGATGCACGTCCGGACGATTGGGAAGTCGCAACGGGCGTACGACTGCAAGACAGGAAGGCACTCTACTTGTATGCGTATGTACATGTTACATGGATCGTATGTAAATATCGCAGTAGACGCGCATTGTTCCTTCCCCTCTTACCCTCTATCACGCGTCTATATGTAATTTTTCCTCTTTCCCTCGACCACTCTTGCCTTTCCCTGCCGTATCGAGTGCCATTGCCCGTCATCGTCGGCTTGGCTCGTGGCCATTGGGCTACGTCGCTCTTTCTTGTTCTGCGTTTCGGCTCTAAAGATATCTCCTAGTGCCCTCCTTCCCTCCCTCACCTCTTTCCTCTCCAATGCGCGGCGCACGCTATCACCCCAATAGCCTGGTACTGGGTACAAACCGTCTGGAAGCTGGTCTTTGGTCTTGCCTTCCGAACAGGTTCATCAGCGCCAGTCACCCGCCAGACAGGGCTAATCGGGCTTGCACCCGATACAGCGCCGCCTCGGCAACTACGAGGCAGGTGCCACCCCTCCCTCCCTTCGACTTTCTGCCCCCAACGCGCCTATTGATTGGCTAGGTGTCTCACAGTCCCTGATCCACCACCCTGGTTCCAGTCCACGAGTGCGACCGTCGTAGTGTTCTTGGTTTCTGCACTAAAACGTCGCTAGGTACCAAAGGACGAAAAGTGCAGGAACTGTCCAACAAAAAGAAGGAAAGAACGACGGGACGATAAAGAGACAGAAAAAGGAAAGAATAAATGTCAGAAGGTTGATGCCGGCCTTCTTTGTTCTGTCGCTTTCCCGTTGAGGCAAGACCAGACAGGGGTCTGCGATCGGTGTCCGTCTTGTAAATTGAAGTCCACTGCATCTGAACGACAAGAACAACCTGAACTACCCCTTTCCACTGCCCCCCTTTCTTTTTGTCTCCAACGACATGGTTCAAGGGTCTAACACGAGGCAGTTCCTGTGCACTTTTCAGTGTTTTCACTGGACAGACGCGCCCTGCTGCACTCTTCCGCGCAGTTCACCCTCGCCGTTTGATTAGGAGGGGATTTTTGTGCCCTCTGGCTTTTCATTCGCTTTTCTCTCGTTTTCTTTTTTCTTCTTTTTTTTCTTCCCCTCCTCTCGCTTATGCTCTGATTTTTCTTCACCTTTTTCCCTGATTTATTAGCCCCCAACGCCATTTTCTCCCTCCCCCGGAGCTACCACCACATTCCTTCTTCACCTCCATCTCCGTGTACATTTCTTTTTTTTTGTGCCAATCTGATGTAGTGAGAACCCACGGACCAGAAAAGCCACAAATTAGAGAATTCGTCCGTACGTCGTGTGCTGCTTTGAATTTGCGAATACGACTGACGAGCGTGCTCGTGGCTCACACCGTCATGCTTCGCGATGTTCTAACTTGACCCCTGTCGTTTTGAGTGTCTATGACGAGGCCAGTCCTCCCCAAAATCAAACCAGAGGAAGAAAAACCTTAACACGCGGGTTTGTATGAGCTATGGTATTTTTGTTGTTGTAATTTTCCCTCTCATTTGCGGAGGAAATATAGAACCACGCCTGTGCATGTCCCCTCAAGGCCTCCGCGAACTAGGTGTACGCTCAGGAATACTCTATTTGTGCAGTGCGCGGAGGAAAGATTATGGTCCTCCGCTCGGTGTGTGGCAGGGACGTCAGAGGAGGGACAAGGCGGGCTCAATGCTGTCTTGTCGCACTAAACCAAGTGGCAATGCCAGTGCGTATATGGTCTAATCGAAGAGGAGAAACAAAATGAGGAAAGAAGGGAAAAGGGAAACAAAATGGAAAGATCAAAAGAAGGAAAAAGGGCCGCCACTGAAGGGTGAAAGAAACAAAAAGACACCGAAAAGGACCCTGCCCCAAGGCGTGCCCATCGTTCCCTATCGTGGACATAGCATACGATGGGCACCAACGGCGGCGGCACCTCTCATCTTTTTTCCCTTCCTGAACCTCTTTGAATGGAAATGCATGGAGTTGCTTCTCGGGCCTCTCTTCGAGGCTCCTATTTCGTTCCATGCCATTCTCAGCCCAAGCCCCCAGTCGGCTCTTCCTGTTCCTAGTCCTGCCCAACTTAATTTTCTCCCCGAATATTACGGCAGTAGTGCTCCATCCTACTCCGTAGCTATTCAAGCAAGCTCTTTATTCTGTGCAGGTTACTTTGTACACGCTTTGCCACTTCCCCATTTCTAACTTCCTTCTTTCATTGCCTGGCTTGCCTTTTTCTGTTCCCTTGCCCTGCCTTGCTTCCCAGCTTCCTTGCTCGTCTTTATTGGCCGGTGAAACCGAAACAGCTGTTCCTTTGTTTTTCTTTCCGTCTGCTTGTGTTTGTATTATAATTATTTTTTGCATCTTTTTATTCCATTTGTGCACCCCTTGCACGACGGCAACTTGTACCTTTCCGATCCTATCTACATCCGTTCCCCTCACACCCCTGCCCGTTTTTCCCCCACTTCCTCGCTCGCCGGATCCGACCACCGTTCCTCTCCCAAGGAAGATCACGACATACCTGACAGCACATAAAACATCCAGAAGCCGCGTGCCTCCCATCTTAACCAGGGCTCTTGTTCTTTGCCTCCGCCCAGCCCTCTCTTTGTCTTTCCTTTTTCTACTTGGCAAAGAAACAGCCGACCCTACGCTTAGCCAAAAGAGGTGTTTGCACGTTCACGTTTTATTTCTTGGTTGCCCTCGTCCGCCCGCCAGACGAATCGGTCGCGGCCCGGGCGACCTTGTTTGCCGGATCACGTATACACACGACATGGAGGGGCCAGGCCATCAGACAAACGAATAAGCGGATAAGCAGAGAGAGAGGCAAGCACGGCAGTCCAGCCAGCCGCAACGAGTTCCGCCCTTTGTTTACTTCTTGCCTCCTCCTTCTCCATCATTTTCCATCTCCTCCCCCCCTCGTCCCAGTCTCATCCTCCTCCTTCTCCACCTGTTTCTTTCATCGTCCGGCCCTGTTGCCTGTCTTGCCATTCCGAACCGGACACAAGCATAAAACAACATATCGACGCCCGTCTTACATACATGGCATGTCCACTGTTGTTGTGCATGTGGACGCGGTAGTATAGCCCAGAGAACAAAACACGCACACGGGCGAAATTCTGGATTCACTTACACAAGGGACATATCACTTATACAAGCACCGGTTGCGTTGCTGGTGATATGCCCATAACGACAGCCGAGATAATACGTGTAAGAGAACAAGTGTGTGCCCCCCGGACAGTGGTCAAAACAAAGCCTGTGAGAGAAAAGCCGGCAGAAACCTATACTCTTCTGGAGAGATCCATATAATTCTCGTCCATATGGCATTGTGCAGGAACTGATTTAAACACCCTATTATGCCTCTTTCCCTTTTCCCCCAACTCTCGCACTCACACAAGCACACAAGCACACAAGTACTCACGTCGTCTGCGCTTTCCCTTTTCACAACGCCGTCCAGGAAGGCACGCTACTATTTCCTTCCTCAACGTCCACCAACATCCCATCGTTCTTTCCCAACTGGGCCATTTACACCGAAATAGAGGAAGGAACACACGCCATTACTCGCTACTTTCTTTGATCGTTTCGTCACCGGCCCCCGTTAGCCTCTCGCACTACCTATCTAGGCTACCTCTAAAACTGTCCTCCCCCCTTCGTCTTCCCGGAGAAACAAACAAGAGGACGAAAATTTCCTATTTCACTCCCTCTGCCTCTGATCTTCCTCAACAACTGCAGCAATTTTATTCTTATTATTTTCTCACGCTCGTCTCCTCGACATCCTCCATTCACGTCTGCATTTTCTCTCTCCTCGACACTGGACCGAGGCCTCACCCCTATCCCAATCGCCACCATCAGGGATTGCCTTGCTGTCATTTCACCGAGCGAAAACGACACCACCCTACTCCGGCGCTGGTCGACGGTGACGTGCATATAACAGTCGACATCACGCACGTTCCTGGTTCCATTTTCAGCTCTTATTGCCTCGCCACCAGTCGCAACAGCTACCCCAGCTTGCTTGCCACTTTCTGCAGCATGCGGCCTTTCTCCATTGACGATTTTTGAGGACACGAGAAAGCCTCACGCGCAATTTCGATTTTTTATTCGGCTGCCCACATCGATATTTGTCCTCTTCCCGACATTTCAGCATATTTTCTGTAGCACGACTCTAGCAAATACCGATCCAACGGTCAGGGGAACCTGCCAACCAACAGCAACACCAGCCGTCCAGCAAACAACAAATTTTTCACGCCTATCATTGTATCTGTTCAACAGCCATCTGTCAAGTCCCGGGAGAAATACGCCAAAACAAGCTCAGTCGGCAACGGACACACCCACGCGGAGGTCACAAAAAAAGGCTAGAAAATATTTTCCGTCCCGACGAACATCTGGAAAGCTGAACAGGAACGACGTTAATCCCCCTCCTCCAAAGAAAGAAAAAAGAAAGAAAACTAATGTAAGAAACACATTTCCCTAGCTCACTTTGTACAACTCTCTTTCATCCCTCACCCCTGACCAATTCAACGACCCCCGAGGCACGTCAGCGCCCGCGTTCAGAGATCTTCACCCCCTACTGTATGACAGAAGCTAGCTTTCCTCCTCGTTCCCCTTCCCAATCCTCGCCACTAATACGGTGGCATGCACACCATCCTTCCGCTGCATCCTAGTGCTCAACTGCCTACCCTGCCAAGAAGACCTTGCCCCAGGCCCTCCGTGTTTTTCTGTTTTTCTTCCACTCCCCTCACTTCATACCAGCCAGATCGGTCTTCCTGCTGCACTATCCCGCCCACCCACCCTAGCACCTGCATCTCTTTGCCCCATCAAGCCTCCAAGCCTCGTCCATAGTCCGTATGCATTGCCCATTGCCTACAGAGGCGTCCAGGGGGGGTTGCCTTTCTTCTCCATCAGCCCTTTAACCATATCACACTGTCCCATTCTCAGCCCTTTATTTCATAATCAAGCCACAAGCCACTCTCTGTATTTTTTGTGCTTTATTCAACAACCCCGTCCCTTTCGCCCACGACCTCACCCAAGATCTTGATTTTTTGCGGAGCGGAGGCGCTAGATTTGTGGACGCAACTGCCTCCGTGACGGGTGTCTTATCTTGGGATGTTGGCCTCGAACACTCCTATTTACGTTTCCCATTTCCGGCACCCTCTCACGAGCTGCAATCTTGTGCCTCTCCGGCACGACCTTCGACATATGCTTACAGCGTCTTCGTTTTTCTCCTTCCAGGCTTTGAATATTTCTCCATATTGTCCTCCATAACTGCGACGCCGGTTTCGCCATCTTCATCTTCGTTCTCTGCTCTTTTCGGATCTGTCGAGCATCTTCCGTCCCTTACATCACCCCCATCTCGATTCAGCAAGAAACGGCCTGGGCTGCCTAGAATTCGACACGAAAATCTCTCTCCGCCCCCTCCTTTTCCCACTATTAGCCCGCCATAGCTGAGGTACGTTTTGTCGATTGTCTTCCCTGCATACCCTGTTTCTCCCGCCGTCACCTCTCCCGTCCGTCCCCACCATCTCTTGTTTTTGACACGGCCGTCAACAATTTCTATCCCTGGCCGCATCCATCCTGACTTTGTTGCAACACCCCTACCACCATCGAGCTCGATCCACTCTGGTGATATATTTGTTCCCTCTGTCGATATTGTCGCCTGCCATTCCTATGAAACATCCTTGCCCACCGTGTTACACTGCCGCCGCATTCATTACATATGTGCTCCCATCATGATGGCTGGGTCTATTCCCTTTTGATTTGATTTTTTTTTCTCCTCCTGCCCAGCTCACTTTCCTTTGCGGCCCGCCCGCGACATGCCATTGCTTCTGCACAGCTGCTTCCGAACTGTGTTTTCTATATGATCTATTTTCTACCTTTGCGTCTTGGGGATTGCGGCCTCCGGCTTTTATTCCTTTGCGTCTAACGTGGGGCCGAGAGCCGTCTACCTATTGCGCCGGATAGTTCTCTTGTGTCCGCTCTTCTTTGTTGTTTCCGGGGCTTTTCTTTTTATTGGACCTGCCTACCTCCTATCCCCATTCCGAATATAAGACGGCAGTCTCGTTCAGTTATGGAAGGGATCTCTTCCACCTCCTATCCTAACCTTCAAGCACGGATAATCTTTCATCTATTTCGCTCAACATCTAACACATAATCCTTCCCATAGGCTACATACGAATTTCACAGAAGCACCAGTTTTCATCTACACCAGCATCTATCGAGTCTCCTAGATCTCTTCTTGGCCAGCAGCGGCGCTTGGTTGAACAACAGGCCACAGGACTAAAGCCCTTTCTACTCCACTTAACAGCCCACCTTCTTGTTTCTGGTCGAGTCTTTCGTATTAAACCATCGCTGCCCAGCCACGGTTTGAGGGGCTATGGACGACATCTACCGCCGGCGGAAGCAAAATGAGAATCCAATGCGTCCACCATCGGATCCACGATATCAACAGCAGGCCCAGGATGGCGCACAACAACGGCAATACCATCAATCCGGGTCATCAAGCAGCGATCGTCAAAGAATGCCGTCCGGAGGCCGGGTATTGAGCAGCAGTAGCGGTACAGCTGGCTACGGCGGATACTACCAAGAAGTACCAGAAAGCGCATACGCAGCAGGCCACGGAACCATGGCGTACTCTCAACAACCGACAGATTACGCGCAAGATGCACGACAAGCTCAAGGCTTTGCAAATACCTACAACCCGTCTAGCGCCCAGATGATGTACGGAGTTCAACCAACAAGCGGACAAGGCGCGGTGTTCGATACAACACAAGCCTATGCTTCTCGACAACACGGCAGCATGCAGATGATGGCCCCCGACGTTACGTCTTCAGGCTACTACGCCAGCGATTCCACGGGCTCCAGTGCAGTAGCAATGCATAGTGGTGCATCATCTTCAGTTTACCAACACCAAAGTGCAACCGACAGTCGAGGAAATGTGGCAGCAGGATACGGAGCGGGCATGGTCCCACTTCCGAGCGCAAGTAGCTCACAGCAACCTACAGCCAGTTCAAATCAAGGAAGATCTTCAAGTGCTGCGGCAGCAGCATCGAGCTCACAAGATTACGCCGAAACACACGAGTCGTATACCGCATACCAAAGAACGCTAAAAGATGTTTTCAAAAACATAAAAAGTGGCTCTTTAGTATCAGCATCTGAGTCTTTGTTGAGCATCTCAGACTGGTTGTTATCAAGGGTGGAATCATTAGGTAAGTGCTTCCAGAGTTTTCAGAGAACAATTTAGGGCACGGTTCATAACTAACAAATTTCTACAGGGTTGACTGCGGACGACGAAGATCTCTACGAAGGTCGCGTCAAGCTTTGGAAGAACTTCAACAATGCATGGCTGGGCCTCCTCGAAAAGCAAAAGGAGATGATGTGGTCTGGAAAGAAACTACACCGCTCCCAAAGCCTTGTTTCTTTTGAAGATTTGCAAAAGATGGCTCGTGAACTTGTCCGCCTCTGTGACGGTATTGAACGCTTTGGCCTCGTCGATTATGATTACGGCGTGTGGGAAGAGCGCATCATGGCTGGTAAGTGGCAATCTTGCGCTCTACTCTGCAGGTGCCTCGAAGAGTATGTCTTATGTTTCTAACACAAAATAGTTCTTACTGAATGTGTCGATCTATACGGAATGTCTGAAGAAGACGCTGGCTCCGCAAGTGGGCCAAGTTCACATCAAGGTTAGGCCATCTACAACCTCGATTCACGACAATATCCAAAACAAGACCTCTGCTCCACCTACCGACGGTGCACGCTCACAACTTCAACTCGCCGACGCCAATTTCCCGCTATGTCGACTATTGTTCCTATCCAGGGACACAACCTCGCTTCTCATTTGTTTACATTTTCCTCTTTTAGTTTTCTGGTGTTTCTACAGGGGTGGTACGGTTCGACTATACGATATTGGTTGGAACGATATAGTGTTGCCATGATAGTTCATTTTGAGTTTTGGGGGGCTTACAGGACGCAACCGGCTGGCCGGGCGTATGTCTAAAAATATATAATAGAGAAGGTCCCCTCACGGGGTTCGGTCCGGTGTTCTTCCAGGGTTGGATATACAGAAAAAAACAAGTACAAAGTATTGTACAGGTGGGGTCTTGAACAATGGGGTTTTGGATTCGGACTGGGGGCGCTTGGAACTCTCCAGAACATGGTTTCATGTCACTTCCCGGTATATAAAAGGCCCCGAGGCATACAAATACATACAAGCATAAATAATGTATATATACGTCGTATATACCCAAAACATATCTACTCAGCTCATATATCCGATCAGGCGTCAATAAAAAAACAGTGATATCAACAACGCCATCTGGCAAGGGCGATGGCCGACCAGCAATATAGGATCGAGGCTACAGGGGTATAGAAAGATGTTGTTTGGGTAGCGGAAATTGAACCCATGAAGTGGAGAGGGACAGATCGAGACACCGATCACATCAGGGATGTTCCCTCGATCAATTCCCAACGATCGACTGGGACTATTCAATAAAGGACCAGCCGCCAGTGCCTGCAGCCGTGTAGCCCGACAGCAGCCCACCGCCCCACGAGTCCACCAAAAGCTTGTTTGCTTTTCGCTTTTTATTTTTTCTTCTTTGGGTTTGATCTCATTGCGAAGTTCAAAAGAAACGCGCCGTAATGGAGTCACTAAGTGGGAACTACTGACTCGGCCGAAGGAAAAAACAACACTTGCTCTTGTCAAGGGACAATCTTTGGGCCAGGGGGAGAATCTTTGGCCCTGGCCCTTGTCAAGTCTCTATGTTTGGTTATTTCATCGCCAGCTGCGTTTTTTTCTTTTGTTATTTAATGCAGCTTTTCCCGCCAGAAAATATGCAAAAAGAAGTGGGAGACATCGTCATAAAGGCTCTCAAAGGACCCGGCTCTCATTGACCAGGCTGTCTTCTCGGCAGTCTGCAGGCCCACCAGGGGTGTGGGAAGAGTGTGAGAAAGACGACTGGGAAAGAGGGGTGTGGGAAGATCAACAAGCAAAAAAAGAGGGCTATCACATATCACACTGAGTGAGCCGCGGCAAACGCGCTCCCCTCTAGCTGACCCAGCTAGCTGGTTCGCCCTCTCGGGACGGGGCGCGCTTTGTGAGTGGGTCCCTCTTTCCTCGCTCAGCCCTTCCTTCCCCCCTAGCACATGTGCTCCTTCCCACTTTCCTCTCAGGCTTTCTGCAATGTCTACCGTCTTTTCTGCCATGATTCATGGCGACTGGGAAATGGGGGTTTAGTGGTCTCAATGATCATCAGCAGCGTCCGTTTTCCGTGTGCTAGTATGGCCCAAACCACAGTTTAACAGCGAGTTTACCAGCGTGAAATGCAGCATCGCCATCCCATATTTTTCGTCCCCATATAGAGCGCGTGTATCCCTGTTTTGAGCCTTAGCTGTGCAGGTTTTGTTTTTTCCAGTGATAATCTCTTCATTGTCTTAGCGGGTGCTCTTTTTCCTTCGACCCAACTGTACTTCGCAGGGGTACCGTAGCTTGAGATTTGTCCGTCTTTGCCCCATTGAAACCCATGTCTTGGCTAAAAACTTGCCACTTTTCTACGGAAAACAGTATCAGAGCCCATGCACACGCTACGCCTATTTACTGTACGCCTTCCTTGTAGATTGACTATCAGAAATGTAGAGTTCAATGTTTTACACCGCGGTATGAAAGGTCGCACGCAAGGTGGAAGACCTTGGTTTCGATATTGAGTTGTGATCCTTCCACTTCTCTTCTCATAGCTTAAGCCCGTATGGCTCATTCATTTTTGCTCCCAGTAAGTCTTGGCCATGGGCTGAACCAGTCCTACAGATATGTTGCGAGGACTGCTTGGACTGGTGAGCCAGCCACAAAAGAAAAAGAAAAAAGAAGTAAAAAAAGTTGTGGCACCCCCATTGCATAGTATACTGGGTGTTGCAGTCAGCTAATTGTCCAGTAACTAACTCTACCCCTCTCGTTCAACAAAATGGGTATTTCAGACACATTATGTTTTTTCAGGTCGTAGTTATTAGAAAGATCATAGTAACACTCAAAATACGCTAGATAAGGATAACAGAGTTGTATTTTTTTTTCAGCAACCATAAAGCGCCTCCATAGACAAGTAGCGATTTGGCGATGCGAGGCGTGCGAGATTCTAGTTGGTGATGATTCTCGGCTGGAAGCGATGGTCACACAACAGCAACGACTCGTGCTGATGATGGGTTTTTTGTGTAT
>JANSLP010000075.1:0-126110 GCA_029298735.1 Ophiostoma sp. CBS 140.51 | reverse complement strand
GCCTGCAGGCGGTGGTCTAGGTCCGTCGGTGTCTGTGGCCAGTCTGACGGTCTTGGGGGTGTTTCTGTGCATGACAGGAGGACGTGGGCCGGGGTCTCGTCTTCGGCCCCATATATATATATATTTTAGTGTTAATTTTTAGATAATAAAAGAAAAAGAAAAAGAAAACCGTGTATGAGATATACTTATTCAAGAGGCTTCTCACATAAGCACTCAAAACCCCAATTATACACTGTTGCATGGGATTTGAATGATATGGCAAGAACAGGACAACATCCACGAGCTGCAACTCCTACTTTGAAAGTTATATTTAGAAAACCGAGCTTTCTTGCACGGAATAAAAGATCTTTTAACAAACAGCTTCTTTCCTCGTTTCATATTGTTGTTGACTTCCCGTAGGAGTGAACAGGAAAGAGGATAGAAAAGAGGGACAGGCCGGGCAACGTCGCTGTTTTAATTTAAAACTTGCATCTCACTCGAGGCATGTCTGGCGAGTAACAACGGAAAGCCCGGCTCCATGCCAAAAGGTCCTTGACGGCCGAGCTGGAGGGAAGACGAACAGCCATATGCCGCCTTCCACTGGCGCTGAGTGTCATCCGTCTTTTTTTGCGTATCCCGTCTTGCCAGTGGCCACTCATGCCTCTTTCTGCTGTCGTATTGATGCTCCCGTCTTGCCCGCCAACCCGCCTCCTGCAGCGTCTCGCTGTCCGGCCTTGTCCTGATGTGACCCCGCCCGCAACAGTCCAGTGGGAAGAGGAGGACAAGAACAAAGAAAGAGAAGGGGATGGGAACAAAAGGAGCAAGGACTTCCGCTCCCTTGGTAGCGGGCAGCCGCCGCCACTCTGACACGACACAGCGCGGATGGGGGAAGCCACTCGCTGTCCTTGAATGAGTGAAGCGGTTAATCGTCTGATCGAGTGCCTCCATCTCCATCTTGGGCGTCTTGCATCTTGCACCCACACCCTCATCTCCTCGTCCCTCCTCACCCGCCACATCGCCACATAATAGGACCCTCGGAGAGGGCTGGAAGATGTAGTGGTGTGAGTAGAAGTCGGTGGCCATACTACCAGCTCACTGGCGCTTGGCAGAGGAGTGGTCGCTGGCAAACACTTGGTGCCACGCCCCTCGATCATCTCGGTAGTTGCATGTCCTCTGTAGAAGAAAAAGATTGCTAGCCACCCTATTGTAGCTGAGCGAGGGCGTCTTCCGCCGTTCGAAGAAAGAGCACAAAACCACTTGGCCTCTAGTGAGCTTTGCACCGAGGGCATGCCTGGCTGGTAGCCCGTCGTTTCCCGCTCGTTGTGTGCATAATATTGTAAGGGGTGAAGGCTAACATTCTCCTTCCTTGATGGTTGGCAGTATCTCCACTTGAGCGTTGTTATGTCTTATGGGGCGTGCAGTGGTCGTGAAAGCATATGGTAAGGTCGAAAAGGAGGTTGAAATAAAGCCTGCGAGGTTGAAGAGGTTGAAAGAGGCTCATGATGCGGCGCCAATCTTTGGCGGTTGGCGGTAAGCGGAGGTGGCTGGACTTTTTATGCGCTCGCCGGTTAAAAGCACTCGACCTGGTTTTCCGTTTTCTGTGTTCTGCCAGCAAGAAGACCTCTGGGGGTGTAATTTTGTAGCACACCGGGTGCTGAGAAATTTGTCGACATTAGCCGTATTTATCGCCAGGAGAGAGGCAGTCATAATAAGTTATTTTGTTTACTGTACGTTGTAAGCCATCTCCATCCAGATTGCATCCCTGATGTCGGCCTACAAGCTAAGTCTTATGATGATATCCGTCTCTGACAAACAAATGAGGACAATGATATATGTGTATATTTCGAAAGAAGAGTAAATTGCCGACCTCTTTCGGCAGTCTATGCAGAAATGTGGAAATGACATAAAATCAAGTAAAAAACTAAAAAAAAGACAATGGTATTTTTATGCTTCATAAAGTTCGTGAGATAGCAAGCCTGTAAGCAAAACAAAACCGCTGAACAAAGGATAAAAGAACAAAAGTGCCAGTAGCTGAAAGGATATCGTCCTTTAGCTCACTGAGGCGGGATATAAAATGGATCCGGAAGATCATAACAGAGATTCATAAGGCTGTCCATAGATAAAAACAACAACAAATGCTCGAACGCCGAAATTTGCATAAACAAACAAGATGAAAGGAAATGACCAAAAACTCTACTCCCCGCGAGTGTACCGCCACAGGAGACTGGCACCCTTGATGGCAGGCAGCTTGTGCTTGAGCGAGTACCGCCGACGGTGGCCGCTGACACCACTGTTCTTCTGAACACCGGCGTAGTTGCTGCTGCCGTGCAGGCTGTACATGTTGTTGTAAGTGGAAGGCCCGTTGTAGCCCGTGTCGTAGCCGTCGTCGCACTTTTGCTGCGTTTGATGAAGGTACTGCTGGTACTTCTTGTCTGATGAAGAGGAAAGACCGTTGCCACTGCTGCGGCTGACACCAGCACCAGCTCCACAGCCAACGCGGCTGGAGGCAGAGGCGGCCTCGTTCATGTCGGCGTCGACACAGAACGCGTTCTGGCCCTCACCTGTGGCCAAGCCGGCTTGCAGTGTGGCGACTACTTGACGGCGGAAGCGCTGACGGAAGCGACGCCAATCCTCGTTGCTTGGCCAAGGATCGAAAAACTCGCCAAAGGGGTCCTCCTCGTCGTAATCGTCGGAGCCACTGACGTTCTTAGCATTGAGCAGTGCCTCCCAGTCGTCCTTCTCATCGACCTCGCCCTTGTCTTCAAGCGGGTAGAAGAGTAGCTGGTTGAGATGTGGCCGGCGCGGATGGCGGTTGATGTTGCCCTCAATGTCGAACTTGAAACGGTATGCCTGGTGGACGACCTGAGGACGGAGAGCCTGGGGTGCAGCCGGCTGGGGTGCTGGGATGGCTTGTGCCTGGTGGATGATTGGTGGAAGACTGGGTGGGCTGTCCGGCTGCGCGGAAGGAGAAGAGTGGAGAGGGCGAGAAATGTAGGATCTCGGAGGCGGTGCCGGGTTCATTGGCGGGACGGGCGGTAGAGGTAGTTGCATAGGCGGATACGATGGCGGCTGTGACGGCGACGACTGTTGCTGGAAGGCTCCTAGAGCGATCGGCGGGTAGTGCTGGTGAGCTGCCATAGGGGACGGTAATGGCGATGGTGAAGAAGACGAGCTCGAGCTTGGTGATGTGTATGCTGATGCGCTCTGTTGCGGCGGTGTTTGCTGGAGTCCCATCATACCCGATGGGAGAGAGTAGGTAGAGTAGGTGCCCGGTTCTGGGGGAGGATGCGAAGGATGTGATGAGAGAGGGTGCGGCGGAGGCGTTGTTCTTGAGGCTGTCAGACCTGGTGCCGGCGGGCAGCAATAGTCAAATTCAAACTGAAACTCCTGGTGCACAACAAACAGTAGCGCCTTGAGCTTGGGAAACTTGGAGAGGCCCGTCAACAGCTTGCCCATGTTGCTCTTGGAGACTTTCCAGCTGAGCACCGGATGACAGATGCCCGTGTACACTCCGTAGCTGGTACCTAGAGCCAGACCGGCCATGTGATCCCGGATCAGAGGAATGCGGCTCATAAAGTGCAAAGTACGGTGCAAGCGCTTGAGTAGGAGGTAGGGCTCCAGCAGCAACAAATCCCGGGACAGGTCAACGTATTTTGTTGTGCGGCCGAGAGTGAGCGGCCGATAGTGGTGCAAGACAAACCCGCGGGACTCCTGGCAGACGGCGGCGAGTGGCGGTGGCGGCTCGTGATGGACGTTGGCAAACATGAGACCGTCGGCGGCGTTCATTTTTTGTTTGGCATGGGGCACATCCATGACTTCGTAGACGCGGGGTTCGGGCAGAGCATACTCCCAGACCATGGTGCGGATTTCTGGGGGCAGCAATAAAAATCTGTGAAATACTTGAGGCATTGTGACGGCTGTTGAGGGACGACGCAAAGAAGCGGTCGTCAAGGAAGAGCGAGACTGTGATGGCAGTTCCGAGGGAGAGAATAGTGAGAAGGGTGAGAAGGAAGACGGTTGTGTTTGTTGAATATATTGCTGGGTTTGTTGTTGGTATTGTTGAGGTAACATGATGACAGAAGAGAAAGAAGAAAAGAAAGGGAAAGGAAAAAGAGAACGGAAAGGGAAATGGGAAGGGGATATAGAATGGGCAAATAGAGAGGATACAAGGTCGAGATATTATATCCTGAATAGAGGCCGCGTGCCCTGGTAGGCTCGTCTTTCCCTCTTTCCTTTTTCGGGAGGGCGTGTGAGAGCGAGTTGAGTGGCTCGGGTGGGTGAGTGACTATGGAGAGGGTGCGAATGTGTGACGGCGTATGTATATTATTATGAGGGATCCTATTTTTCAGGAAAGCCCTAGGAGGCGCGGCTGTGGCCGTAGAGTGCTGGGAGAGGTGGGTGGTGCTGGGCAAAGCCGGGTCGTACTTTGTGCTGGGGGAGTGTGGATGGTGCTGGGCTGGGAGTTTGGAAAGTCTGGGTTGTGGATCGTTCCCAGCGGATTTTTGTCGTATATTGTTATTTTGTCTGTGTTTTCAATTCCCTTATTTGCAGAGGTTACGGCTCGAAAATACCCGGACCAACCTCAGGGAGCCTTAATAGTTGTGGCTGCGGCTGTGGAATATGGCTGCAGACTGCAAATATGGTTGCTAATATGGTTGTGGTTGTGGTTTGCTATTTGCTGTCGGGTATCGTTTGTAAATCAATGATGAGCAGAGCAAAAAAAGAGGATAAAAGGAGTGTTTGAGCAGGACAAAAATAGAGCCAGCAGATAGGCAGACGCTTGGCCGATCGTGAGTTGTGAGTTTCGTTTTGTTTGCTTTTAGGGCGCTCCCCTTATTCACAACTCACAGTTAAGGACTGCAGATGCAAACCAAGAAACTGGGAAAAGAGGTTGACCGGCTGACGGGTGAACAGGTTCAGAATTTAACGGGTTGACGGGCTGGCACGGTTGTACGTTGTAGGCTGGCGGTTCCTGGCGGATTGCTGCTTTGAGGTCGGTGGCCGACAGGATCGACTGGATCTGCTGGGTAAAGACAGGAGAGGTTATGCAACGATCCGGCAGGGTTGACGAGAATTGTGTGAGAAATTGGTATTTGGCTGGGCGTTTTTGCTGCTGCAGTGGTGTATGAGAATGGCCCTTTTGCTGGGTTAGGCTGGGCTGGGATGCGGCGCCGTGTTGTATATTGCGCTGGTTTGCGTCAACTGTGTAAGAGGAGCGAGGCGAGGAGTGGCTGGATAGGCGAGATGCGATATGAAGAGGTTGAAGAGGTTGAGTGACTTTATGTGGATGCCATGAAATAAGGAGAAGTTGGTAGAAATTGGGAACGAGAGAAGATGTTTTGAAAAGGGGTAAAATGACAGGAATAAAGAAGGAAGGATCAAAGAAAGAAAGAAGGAAAGAACGAAGCGAGCAAAGACAGGAAGGAACAACGGCGACGCAAGGAAGGAGCGAAGGAAAAGACGCTTGACTAAAAGGCAGGCGGGAGACGAGACGGAAGACGGACGGAAAAGGGAAGGAACGAGAGACATGAAAAAGACGATATGCCAACACAACAAGAAAAGGAGTCACAAGGGGGATGGCGAACGAGGCCGTTTCCGCTAAGGGAAGAACCGTCTGTTTTTTAGGCCCATGGTGGTTCCTTTTTTGTTTGTCTTGCAACGATGTTGGGCTTCATTTTTGGCTTATTTTGGCTTATTTTGGGCTATTTTTCTTGTCTACGACCGTATTGTTTGGCCTGGCCTTGTCGAGCTTGTTTTAAACGAAGGGGAAGGCGCGGCTACGTGTGCAGTAGTGAGGTGTTGGTTGTCACTTTGCTCTGACTGTCCATCGTCTATCAGACTTTGGTCTCCCTTATTAGTGCATCCCGTGCGAGATGCCGTATCGCAAGCGCACTAGCTCTAAGCTTTTGTAGCAGATCGTCGCATTCTATCGTGCGTAGTCTTGCGCAACAAGTTAAAAAGGGCAGCCACAGGTGGTCCGGGGGTGGAAGGCACGGGTGGTGTGTGTGGGGAGGGGCCAGGCGCAGACGGACAACGAACGGAAGGTACGTTCGCTTGTGCAAATCGGGCAGTAGCTGAAGTTTTACGGAGAAGGAACAGGGAGCAGTGAAGCAGTGACAAGAGGGAAGGAACGAGGCGCGAGCTTGTTTGCTAGGGCTATCCCTTGTGTGTGTTTGTGCTCCCGCCGCACGGAGTGTCGTGACAGGGGAAAGAGTTGATAGCGGCGGAGCGAATTACCAGTTACAGCATCCAACGGCCGACTTGTGAGAGTCTGGTACGGGATGCGAGTGTGATGTGTGAAAGAGAGTGACGGGGTGCGTAGGGTCAGGGAGCGGCGGGAAAGCAAGGGGCACAGGGTATGAGAAGCGTGATGGGTGAGAATATGCGGGCTTCTTTCTTTCTTTCTTTCGTTATTTATTTTTTCATGCTTTTGTTCCCTAGCATACTTTATTTTGAGTTTGTTTCATACCAACGCAACACAAGATGGGCGATCGAGACAAGGACGGGGGCGTGCAGAAGGACGGCGGATGTTGGCCGGAGGTTCTAGTGCAACGGTGCAACAGTGCGACAGCGGAATAGGAATGGCGCAGGAGAGCAAAGAGAGCCACGAGGATGAAGTTGGGGGTGTGCATCGTCATTGTTGAAGCCAGTCACTTTGTACGTAGTGAAGGTGAAAAGACAGGGGATCTTCATAGATAAAAATGGCAACACTGTCCGCAACAGGAAATGGAGAAGAACTGGAGAAAAGAAGAAAGAGAGGAGAGAAAAGAGAAAAGAGGGAGGGCCCTAGCCGAAAACAGGATGCCTGCCAGCTTAGACGAGGCTAGACATTTTAGACCGCCGTTTGAATGTATTAGCAGCATCGCAGGTTTCAATACGACAAATATCTGCAACATGTGCCAAAGGTTTGAGCGAGAAAGGATGTAAGCCAGGCAACGCCAAATACGCTATGAGAGCTGGGGCCTATATAAAGTGACGGAAAAGGAAGGGTCTGATACGGGGGAAGATAAAGAAGGAGACGAGATATCATGACAAAAGAGCAAGAGAACTGTTGACCCAAAAAGAATGAATTAGGAGTACCGTGGTGGGCGGAAAATAAACATATTAAAGGAAGCTGACTGAGAAGCGAGAAGCGAGAATAGTTTCTTGTTTTTCTTCCATGGGCGAGATCGATTTGCGAAACACGGGCACCGATCAGGTCGATGGACGAAGTCTAAGACAAGAACGTTGTAGAAGGATGATATGATGGAGATCTCATATGTGAGAAGTAAAGGAAAGGAAATGAAAGAAACAGAAAAACAAAACCAAAGTACGTTGTATGTGCGGAATAGATAAGGAGCTATATTTGGGACACAATATATTGCTGGACGTGCGCTGTAACTTTAATTCACAGTGCTCGGGCAGGCCTCTCACATTTACAAGCAACAATACAAAGTACTCCGAACACCACATCATGTAATAAATCGAGGAAGAACCAGGGATAGGGTAGCCTTATTTTCTTGTTCTTTTATTCTCTTCTTTTCTTTCTGCAACACCTTCCCCTTCTTTGGTAGCGTCCCGCATAAGAAACAACGGCGCTGTACACGTCCACCGTGCCCTGCATTATGGGACCATGACCGAGCACGTCCAGGAGTTGGAGGTGCCTGTGCCAACGGGAAGACAGTCCAGTGGACAGGACTAAAAGTGTGTCGTACGTAGGCTCATTAAAAGATACTGAGCGCCAGCAAGCTGACATGGCGTTTCTGCACAGCGATTCGTGACGTCGACGACGAGTCCTGTCGCGGGTTAATGAGAGCTGGGCAGTTGTCCAATGGCTGGACGAAGCACACCGTGTCTTTGCCCTCGAATTTTTGAATATGCAATTATGTACGACGTACTCCGTACTTGTATTCCACTCGATTCTGCCACTCTGCGCACAACATTATCGCCTGCCGCCCCGCCCGAGCGAATCCCAGCCCCAGGATCATCCTGGACGGGACGAGGCGGCATAAGTAAGGAGGGGAGTGAGGAGGGAGAACAAACGGCCTACGGAGTCCATTACAATACGGACTTATCGCCGTATTTGTCGACAACTCAAACGGCAAGCCGATGGCAACGACACCAGCACCTCAAAACCTGGCCAGACACTACCAACCGAAGAATAAAAAAGGCAAGAAACGAGAGACCGAAGCAAGGGAACACGAAATAGGGGGCACGGCAAACAATAGCGCGCCCGTATTATGCCACGGGAAGACGTATTGGCGGCTGGTCGGCGGTTGGGACTGCCTGGTACGCTCTCTTATACATCCACAGCCACCAGGATCACTTACACCGTCTTCACCACCTTCCACCACCACCCGCATCTTGCGTTTGCGGTCCTGTTGTGGGCTGTGAGATGCACACTGGCGACTCTTAGTATTACTCCATTATTACATATGACCCGCGCAAAAACTCAGAAACACAAAAGCAAAAAAGATGGATGGGTACAATGGGATGGATACATATAATTTATCGTCGTACGTAGGGACTTTATGCTGTGGCTACCGGCCGCGCAGATTTTTTAAATAGAGAAAGTTACAGAAGAAAAGAACGAAACCACGGATGGCTTGCAGGTTAAATAGATTAAAAATCCGACTCTCTGCCTCACCCCCCTCACTTGGCGACAGAAGACACCAAACAATAATACACCCTTTAAAGTCTTAATTGTCAAGGCATACTCAGTACTCCGTATTCATTGTCCACCGTCTTTTGTCCCTCGGCCTTTTCCTACTCTTCCCTTACCCTCTTCCCTGGTTGCTGGTTTGCTGCCGCCTCCACTCTCTCCACCATGTAGATTAAAATGCTTGCGTGTTCCCTTTCGGTTTTTTTTCTTCTTCGCTCGTTTTCTGGGTCATCTTCTCTTTTCCCTTCATATTTCCGACCCGTCTTGCTTCATCCTGGTTGCAGAGTCACTAGCTACGCCGCACCCTTTCTGTTTAACCCAGTCGTTGTCGTCGTCGCCCTCTTCGTCGGTGGTCGGATCATCCAATCGGCCGTTGTTTGCTTCGAAAGGCCGTCGTGTTGTCATTCTTGGCCAGTCGTTTATTTTCATTTTAATATTGCTTCCTCGTACTTGCAATATCAGTTCACTGTTACGTTCGACTCTATTCTTAGAAGTTCATAAACTCGCCGTTCTCTGTAACCACCGGAACGTTTACTTAGGTAACGAAATCGATTGCTTCTTTTGGTAGCTGTCAATAACTCGTCACGAACGTTTCTCACCACTTCCATTCAGCCTCGCCACTGACTTTCATCACCCTCATTTTATTTCTCACATTTTATTCCCTTGCTCATTTCCTCAACCCTCCAACGGCCCTTGGTTTCGATTTGCATACGCGGCCACGTCCCGGCACATCGATCAAACCTGTTGGGTGTGATGTGATGTGAAGCGGAAACAAACAATAATATCGACGGTGCTTGAATAAGAATAAAGCCATATGAGAGAGGATGTGCAAACAGTATGTCAATGCATTGCATCCCGCCGCCGCTTCCACTCATCACTTCTATCTGGATGCATCCTCTGAATCCGAGTGGCAGAGTCACGCACCTTACCTGGAAATGGTATCCTAGGGACAGAAGCACCAGGAAACCAGAGAAGAAGCCACCTGTACTACGTAATCGTTTGAGAGTGACAACCTTTGGTTCATATACGACGTTTCTCTTTTCAAAAAAAAAAAGGACCGCAAACGCTTTACAACATAAATTGCGGTAGACAACCCTCTTCTCAGCCTCCTGACATCATCGAGGACTCTTTTTATCCTCGCTAGGTTCGATTGTTGCAATGAATATTTATTGGGAACACGTCTGCCCCCAATAACAATTGCAGGCCTTGTGCTGTGTGCGTGTGACGAGAAATACTCTTATGCGTAAAGAGTCGTGTAAATGTGTTTATATTTAGGCACAAAGGATCCGGACGTTTATGCTGGAGCGGACGATGAAGATGAAGGCCACGAAGGGGAAAGACAGGTAAGAAAGAAAGAAGCCGAGAACCGAAGTCGCTTCCAGGAAACTATGCCGCCGTGAGGGATCGATATTGGCTTTTCCTTTCCCTTTTTGTCTTTGACTGCTGTGACACTCGTTCCCAGGATTCAGGGACTGGATCGGCGTGCTTGATCTGCGTCTGTACCCGTCGTTGAAAAGTGGTTGAAGAGTTGAAGGAGGAAAATGTAAATTTAGAACAGAGGCCTTTTCCACGTGATAGTTTTATTATAGTCACGTGCATCTACCACACAAAACGTCCAAGCTCTCCTTAGTTTTTTTTCTCCCCATTAAAATATTGGCCAATCACAGAGTCCAAGGCTGCGACAGCCCCACAAATATTTGCTATTTCAACGCCAAAAAATTTCTCTGGCTTCTTTCAATTTTCTTCCCTTCTTCTCTTCTTTTTTCTCTTCGTGCGGCGGTACGACCAAAATTTTACATCTCCGTGTTGCTCGAAATCACATTCAATTGAGGAGGCCCGGGACTTCAGGGTTTGGGAATGGGTGTTTCTTCGGAAGCTTCCTTTCCTGCCCTTCGGGCCGCCATTCGCAGCGTCAGTCGTGCCACAGACGAACGGAATTGCACATCGGTTCTTTACTGGACTGTTTTGCTCGGCTTCTACTACCGGGCAGACGACAGTGGGAATCGAACAAACATACATTGAGAAAGAAGACAGCTTGTGCAATGGCTGGGACGGGAAAGAAGAATGTTGCCATGGAACCCATGCCGCTTGGGGACCTCAACATTCATAAGACTTTGCTTTTGATCGAACATGATAATGAAGTGACGAAAGACGAGAGGAAAGGGTTGACTGCTAGTGTCAAAGCCTTCATCTCAGATGTCTGGTGACTACCAATGTTACGGCCATCCAGCCGTATCGTCAGGTCAGCCGTTTTGAAGGCACCTGGATATATCTGAGGTCTGAGCGTCGTCCATCCATGGTGTCGTTCTGGAATTCAGATCGAAGGTCCTTCTCAAAAGGTGTGTTGACTCATGAATGTCCGGCGTGACCTTGCCCTTGCATAGTGCAGACAAGAGGGTGCGCCGCGGCTACGACGTCAAACAACTTTCCTAAGAAGGATGGTTGCTTTGGCCTTCTGAGAGCAGTTGCAAGGTTGCCTTTTCAGCCTGGGCTGTGATCCTTGATTGTGATCCCAGGATCTTTCTCACTGGTCACTCCGACTGGTCACTCTGTCGCCGTGCCGCAGCCGCGAGGGGAAGGCCGTTAAATAAGGGAACAATGATGAACGTGTCCCTTCCACCTCACCTTCGTTGTTTCTGTTTTGTTTCTGATCCAACATGCATGGTGCGAGGTAATCTACGATCATCGTCTGGGTGTTATCTTTTCTTCTGCTGTTGCATTCAAGCAAGCCGAGGCTAGGCGAAGGTGTTTGTAGGGTCAAAGATCAAACAAATAAGTGATCAAGCGATCAAACGGTGCTTCGTTCAAACGATCGACTACTCGTTTCCTTTCTATTTACCCGTTTGGAGGAGCAGATCTTCTGCTACCCGGAAACCACCAAGAAACAATAAAGAGGTACAATACGGTGTCCGATAATATCGCAGATGAAATACTGTAGATAATAAAGCAGGAGTAGACAACCGTTGATGTGCAGAAAGGCGTCTCCATATTGATGTCTGTTGCCTCATATGTCTTCATCTGACCTTCATCTTCATTCATTTGTCGAAAGAGGCTTGTGTCCACCATCTGATCGCGTATGAAATGAACTATGGATGAAAAGAAAACAAACCACAAGAAATACTGTCCATAAAGAGGCCGTCTATTCGTTTATTTATTTATTGGACGCCTCCTGGTGTTTATTTTTATCTTTACCAAGAACCCAGAAATGACAACTTTACGACGTCCGCATAGACGACGCCGCTTTCAGATTCTCAGACGAGTTTCGAGCCTCCTGTCACTTGCTCTCCTCCTTTTCTTGGCTATATGGCGGCTATTTTGCTCCCCCTGGCCGTCATATTTCCCACTGCCTTCGCCGCCGCAAAACACTCTAACGCCCTTTTCTCACCCACCATCACCTACCCGTTTTGGCAAATACACACTCTATGGGGGGGAATAAGGCAGAAAGTGAAAGGGAGAAGGTGCGCAGATATTCTCCAGATATTGCCTGTCTCCTACAATGACCTCATACGGGCTGACTCTCCTTTGCATCTCGCCTAACTATGCGTCCCCCACTCAGAGAAAAGCAAATGAACGCCCACACACAAACGTACGAACACGTAATAAGGCAAATGAAGACGAAGGAGGCAACAGAGGTACCTAGAGTGAACCCAAAGTAGAAGCGTCGCCAGGATGAAGTCAACTGCATACGCCCCTCTTGACTTGCGGTTCATTGCCGTGGCCGGTTTGTATCGGGGTTGCTTGTTCTTCCACCTTGTGTCTATCTGGTAGTCTTTTTGTAGTTGGCATTGCTCGATACGACGGTCTGCATTCGCCGTGTCTGAGCGACGTCAAATGATAGCAACCCTCCCTGTTCGGAAACGTTCTTTGCATTCGTAAAATGAGATATAGTCAACGCCGCTGGCTTTCTTGTATGCTCTTATGCTCGTATACTCTCTTGCTCTACTCGCCCTGCTCGTCGCCAATCTTCTCGAGCTTGCCCATCTCCCGCTTCTCGCCGGCCTCGCCAATCAACCGCACCCGGTCCAGCCGGACCTTTTCTGCGCCGTCCTGGGCCGAGACCACAAACAAGACCAGACTGGTAATGTTCTGGAACTTGACAAACTTGAGTGGGATCGAGGCCGTGCCCTGCTCGTTCCAGTCCGTCGGCTTAATCGTAATCTCCTGCGTCGCCAGCGTGTCCTCGGCCTCGTCAAAGCCCAGGTTGTGCGGGCTGTTGCTATACAGCTTAATCAACTCCGGCCGTGCAGCGTCGTCGGTGGGATTGGACGTAATTTGCAGCGTGTGCAGCTTGGCAATCGACTGCAGCGGGATAAACAGCATCAGCTGCTCGTCCGTGTCGCTCTCGACCCAGTCAGCAGCGCTTGCAGACAGTGCCTCGCTCTTCCCCGTCGGCCTGCTGCCGCCAAACAGCACGCGCACGTTGCCTGCCGCCGCGTCGTCCACGTTGAGCAGCTCCGTCCGCAGCACCTCGACGTTGTCCGTAATGTCCGTGTAGCCGCGCGGGGCAGCAGCACCAGTCCACCAGCCGCCAGCATCGGCACCACCACTACCACTGGAGCCCTCGCCGCCGCTGCCACTACCCGAAGCACCTCCTGCCGAACCAGCCTCCTTAACAAGCTTGTTCACCAGAGACTCGAGCTTCCTCGGGTCGGCGCCCTGCACGCGCTCAATCTCGTTGCCGTCGCGGAACAGGAGGAAGGTCGGCATGGCAGTGATGCGGTACTTGGCGGCAATGTCCTTCTGCGCGTCGGTGTCGATCTTGACAAACGTCACGGCGTTGTCGCGGGCGAGCTGGGAGGCAATGTTTTCGAAGACGGGCGCAATCATCTTGCACGGTCCGCACCATGTAGCGAAGACTAGACAGGGAAGAAGGTTAGCAGCTAGTTGCACCCGAGAGGAAGGGCCCATCCACACTCACAGTCGGCAATGACGACTTTAGACGACTTGAGCAGGCCGGCGAACTGTGTTTGTGACGAGATGTGGGTGACTTTGGACATGATTGCGGTTTGTGATGATGTGATGGAGGGGTCGAAAGGGGTTTGAAGGAGTGTGTTTTGGATTGTCGGCCGCTTCAGCTTCGACTCGTTCTTCGTCTGCTCGTCTCGGACTCGTCGTGAGGTCGTGTCGTCGTTATGGTGATTGGCAATGGAGATTGTTGTTGAAGCAAAGAATCTCGAGAAGGCGGGAGAAGGAAAAGGAAGGCAAGGAAAGCTTCCACACGCGCCGCCACCAAGCTGGGCCAATTAGTATTACGAATGTGCACGGCAGGCTGGACTGGTGCACCACTACCAGGCGTTAACACCGCTGAGCTGCCCCGCAGTGCTCCACCGCCTTTGGTGATGCAAGGCACCCGCCAGCTACGTGCTTCACCGGCTTACAAGCAATTCGGGTCACGTGAAGGCGAGAATCAGAAGACATGCACAAACACTGGTGAGAACTATTTCATTGTACTTTCACTGCATTTATTTTATATAAGTTTCATTGTGATTTCTTAGACATATTTTACTTGTATTGTCATTCAAGAGCTACAGAATATTCTACATAATGAAAGGTGGGCGTATATACAAAGTGAACAAAATAATACCTGAAACGCCATGGAAGAAACAAAAAACAAAGAACAAAATCGAAAAAAAATTCCGTAAAGGTATCAGTAGCCGTGAACATAAACCAAATCCTCCCAATTAATTCCTTAAGCGCGTGCCAATCGCCTTTCAGAGCACCTAGATGCCCACAGCGTGGCTAAAGACACGAGCTGCCAGCTGGCCAAGCAGCCGTGACCGGTCGTCGGCCGGCAGATCTTGGTAGACGGCGTAGACGCTCTTTCCCTTGGTGTCGCGGATAGCGCCGAGGCGGTTGCCTGCAACGGCACCGGCGACAAGACCAGGCACGTTGGCCACAATGAAGCCCAGCGCGCCTCCACTCAGACCGCCCAAGAAGCCCCAGAACTTGCCCGTGGGTCGACCGCCAGGCTCGGCCATGCCCTCCTCGCGCAGCATCTCCTCAAAGACGTCGGCGAATTGGGCGTCCTCGGTCTGCTGGCGTGCTTCCTCCGTGTTGGCCTGGCCATGGTCATTGTTGCTGCCACCGCCGCCAGTTGCGTTGGAAAAAAAGTTCCATGCCCACGAGGCGCCACTCCGAGCACTCGAGCCTGCGCCCGTGCCCGTCTGCGGGTAGTCTTCGCTGTCTTCGTCGTCCTCATCGTCGTCTTCGGGGAAGCTGTAGCCACGACGGTTAAAGAGGCGCCGCTGCGCATCGTATTCCCGTCGACGGCCGGCGTCGGACAGTGTGTAGTAGGCATCGTTGACGAGCTGGAACTTGCGCGTGCGCGTCTTGCGCTCGGGGCTGTCCTGGGGGACACGATCGGGGTGGTTCTTTAATGCGGCGCTGTGAAGAAAATTGTTAGTTTTGCATAGATAGCAATTGAAGAAGGTTGTTGGGTACGTACCGTTTGTAGGCATCGCGAACCTGCTGGGATGTAGCAGTCTCGGAGACTTCGAGGATGGCATCTGTAAACGTATAACGGTTAGCAAAAGTCAAACGGGCAGAGTATAGCCAACATATCGATGTCACAAGACCATTTGTCTGTTTGTTGGGAAATCTTACAATAGTTCGGGGGCGGGGCGTCGTGGGCCATGATGGCGGAGCGGAGAGGTTCAATGCGTCGCTGAGATCAATCGCGGCAGCCTTGTCGGGTCGAGAGTGTCGTGAGAGTGATTGGGAGACAAAATGGACGACAAGAAAAAAGTATACAGAGTAAAGGACAGCTGTCGAAATGCGATGAGGCAGAAAGTTTTAAAGTCCAATCAAGGCCAGAAAAGGCAGGACAAAGGCAGGACCTTGGAGAGTGCGGCCTCCATGGCTGCACCTGCCTGCCTTGTGACGGTTGCCACTCTCCAACAACGTCATCCAAAATAGCAGGAGTAACAGATAAAAGCGTGCCGAGGCGTGTTCTTGTTAGCGTGTTAGCGTGTAGCGCGCCACTTTAACACGGTCAAGGCCCGTTCCCAAGCGATCTGGCCCCTGTCCATTTTGTCCAGGAAGGAACGAATGCCCATGCCCCGCCAACTCTTGGGCCCCACTAAAATTCGAGAAATCACAGCTGCTCTCACAAGCCTTGATGAGTTAAAGTGCGTGCATCTCACATTGATTTCAACCACATTGGTACAACACGGATAGCCAAGATTTGTTTTCACGCGAGGCTGTGAGTGCGCGATGGAAATGATCCATATAGTACTCAGAGGGAATGCATGCCTTCCACGTATCGTCACACTCAGTCCGTCGAAAACCCGCGCCTGGCGACGGCCAGATTGTTTTAAGACATCCCCATCACTCGCAAAATCGTTACCAAGATGGAGCTGACTAGACGACTCATGCTTCTTCTGTAATGCCGGCGTGCCCAATGCTGCCCGAATGCCGGAGGTTGCTCGAATAAACGCCTGCACGGCGGTGAAAAATACAGGGAAAAGGCGACTTGAGTGGGCTGAATTAAATGGCTGAAACGGGCAAGAACGGCTAAGAGTGGGCTGCCCAGTGGAGGCATGGCGGGACCCAGACGAGCGGTGCCCAAAGTGAAAAGGAAGGACGTTGAAGGGCAAGGGCGACCCCAACATGTGCTGGCAGTCACATCTGGTCACATCTGCGCGGCTTTGTGTTTCTTGCTGCATCAGCTGCAGGCTGTTGACGCCTAATACGGGGTGTGCAGGCGTGCATCTGTGAGACCAACGTGGGAGGCGCGCTGAGCATGCCTTCAGCCACTGAGCATCTGCGCTGTCGCAAACAGAAAGAGCCATGGACCATGACCATCCATATCACGCGCTCAAAGGGGGAAAGAACAGAGAACAAAAGATAAAGGAAACAGCAAAGGAGAACAGACAAGAAAAGCCCCTCAAGCCCATGAAGAAAACGACGGCCTTTTGTAGGCGGTCGTTCCTCCCGAAATTACCCAAATCTCCTTTTCTGGTGCCTCCTCGGCCCATGAGCCGGAAAGCTCGACCCCGGCGACTGCCCCTCTACTCCACGCACCCCTCTGCATCTGTTCCTTCCTTTCTGGTCGTGTAAATCACTCTTTTCGGACAGCGTTCCTGGCCTCGTTCTGCACCTTTTGTGCGTTTTCGCCAGGCACGTCTTCTTCTTTCACGCACCGTATTCTTTGTTGCCTTTCTCCCTTCCTGGACCCTCCTGCTCCTTCTGCATATCGTCTCTGGCCGTTTGAACGAGTGTAAATAACCCATAACCAGCCGGCCTCTCCTTCCTCTTCTTCCTGCCTATTTTGCCTCTCTTTCCCCGAAGATCCCTCTTGTTCACTGGTGAGACCCTCTTTCCTCAACAAAAAAAAGTAAACGCTCTTGCCAACTCAGACCTTTTCCCCTCCTTCCTCCCCCCTTGTCCGAGTCCGGCCTATTTTTCACGACCTCGTGTGGCCTTTCCCTCTCACCCCACTCGTCCGTTTCTGCACGGGACCCATCTGCCACCCCCCTAACACCCCTTTCCTGCTTGTTCTGCCTCTCACTATTGCTCTTAAACCCAATTTTGCCTCCTCCGTCATTATACGACTTGTCCATCATTTCTTCCCCAACTCTTTTTTTACTTTCTTTCTCTCCCCTTTATATTCGACGGACCGCTCCTTGTTTTTTTGCTGCTTCTTTTGTGCTTCTTTTTCGTTTCTTTTCATTTCCTCCTTTGTCTCTATCCCCGTTCTCTTTCAGCCGTACCTGTCTGTGCTGTTTCAATCCTTGCCCAAAACAGAGTCGTCAACGTCGAATTCTCTAGGAGAATCCGTTCATATAGCATAGCGAGAGAATATAAAGCACCCATTTTCCCAAGAAGAATCCCGTTCCTTGAAGAGCCACACGCCTTCAAGAATACCGCAAGACCCAAGACCTCAAGATCAAGATCTGTTTACAGGACCTACTGACCTCACTCGGCCCTTCTCGTTACTTACCAGCGTTCGAATATATCAGAACAGAACGGACAGAAGGATACCGAGATATCCCCTCAACTCACCAAGCCTACTGGTACATACAGATATGGAAAGGATACGGTTTGGCTTTAGAAACTCCGACTCTAACAACTATGTACAGGACCACCAACCAAAACAGCCCCTCGTATATCTGCTAGCATGATGGCCACACAGACAACAACAGCGACGATGCAGGCACACGATGACCTGGCAGCGCTGCTGGCCCGGAACCTGACCTTTGGCCCCATTCCAGTCGAGATCCCCGCCCCCACCCCGGCACCCGTTGAGGAGCCCAAGATTGTCTACTCCATCTCCCAGCACTACCACCATTCCGCCCACACCATCAAGCCGCAGGAGCCCGTTGTTGTGGAGCAGCCTTCGCAGCAAGAGTTGCAGATGCAGGAGCAGCAGCAGCAGCAGCGCCAGACGACCGAGCAGATCCTGATCCAGAACGGTATCGACCCGACCGCGCTCACGCCCGTCCAGTTTGCCCTGTTCCAGATGTCCGCTCCGGACCGCCGTGACTACCTGCTGCAGCTGTGGCGCATCTGCCCACCCACCCGGACTGCTGCCGACTACAATGCCGTTGCTGCAGGTGCGGCTTGGGACACTATGGAGGCTGAGATGGAGAAGGAGATTGCTTCGTCCACACTGCGGGCCCAGCAGATGCAGCAGGACCAGTCCTTTCGGCCCAGCGAGCCGGCAGTCGCGCCGGCAGCAGCGGCGGCTACAACGACGTCTCAGTCCGCCGACGGCCGCTGGCTGCAGGAATCGTCCCACGGCTACATGGAGCCGTATATGGCGTCCGGGTATGAAGAGCTGGCACGCCGCGAGTACATGTCGTCCAACTCTCCTCCGCCACCGTCGGCGAACAATGACGATGCTGCCAGCATCCCGCGCTCCAAGTATGCGTACGATAGTGCCAACCCGTTTGTGAACCACGGGGTGCAGCTGCGGTTCACTCACGCCACTGACCCGGTCTATGCCAACCGCCTGACATCGTCAGAGCCGTCAGTCCCGGCACCTAGCCGTGCTTCCTGGCCTCAGCCGCACCACGCTTCCATGGAGATGGAGAACCAGTATGGGGCTCTGATGGCCATGCGTGATAGCTGTGAGATGGAGATGTAGGCGGGCATGCTGCCACTTATTCTTTCTCCTTTCGTTCAACGAACCTCATTTATTGCATGGTATTTTGTTCATCATCTTTCTCTTGGCATATCTTAACGACCCCCTGTTTGCATTTTTCTTCTTCGCTCGTCTTTCCCATCATGTCACGGTTTGGATTGTCTACGCTTACGAATTACGTTACGTGTATATACCACAGCAGATCACACATCTTGCACCCTCTTCTCTCACCTTGTTTTTCTCGCATGCGGAATGGTTTCGTTTCCTTTGTTGTCTTCGGTTCCGGAACGTTAATAAATATTTTTATAAAAGAGAAAACTAAAAATGCTTTTTAACCCATTGACGCTTCCCATATGGTTCGGATGTCCTAAAACAAAGAAATGTTCCTTTACTTATAATGTTTTTGTGAATCCGTATACTCCTGGTCTATTTTCCCAAAAAGGTCCATTTGCAAAAAGAAATACACTGGCACCCAAAGCAAGAGAATTACCTATGTCTCTTCTACTCCCCCGTCACCGCTTATTTCTTCTTGCCCTTGCGCTTGTTGGCCTTGACCTTGTTGTGGCTGGTGCCGGTGGCCTTGAGTGAGCCCGTCGACGTATCCAGCAGCTCAAAGTCGTCCTGCGAGTCGGTGCTGGGCGTAGCCTTCCCCGGGGAGGACTCGCTGTCCTCACCGTCGCTAACGGTGGCCGGAGCAGGCGTGGCCGGAGCGGGCTTGGAGGGCTTGGCCTTGCGGGCATTCTTGTTGTTCTGCTTCCGCGGCAGAGGAGTCTCCTCGCGATCGACGACATCCTCCTCAATGTACTCCTCCTCGGCATCGGCCTTGCTGCCCAGCAGACGGCCGGCAGTCAGGCTGAAGACCCAGACGGGCAGGCGGTATACGGCAGTATCCTTGAAGCTAGGGCGAGCAACTTCGTTGATCTGAAAAAGTCGGTTAGCAGGATGTTCACGGCATAACAAAGGTAGAAGGGGGCGATGGGGACCTACATCAAGAAGAAGCTCCTCGACCTTGCCTTCCTCGTCAATCTGCTCAAGGTAGACGTCGCCGAGCGAGTCGACAACCAGGATCTTGCCGTTCTCGGCCACGACGCGCTTCTTGGCACCGGTTGGGCCGGCAGAAGGCTGAGCCGTAGGGGTAGCCGTGCCGCTGTTGCTGGCATTGGTGCTGAGACCGCGACGCGCAGCACGGCGGCCGGTGGTGCTTTCACGGGCAGCGTCGCGCTTGGCGTCGCGCTCCTGCATGCGGCGCTGCTTGCGGTTCATGGCCATGTTCGGCTGCGGCTCGTCGTCGCCCGCGCCCGTATCAACAGGAGGAGCAGCAGCACCACCACCCAGAGACGGGTCGGCACCGATGTCGCCACCCAGGTCAACACCGCCAATTGAATTGCCCCAGGCCGCATGGCGGGCGTACTTGATATAGCGCTCGACAAACTCGCGCTGGCGCTTCCAGCTCATGTACAGGGCAATGTAGTGCGCGCCGCCACCGACAAACACAAAGAGACCAAACAGGACGGTGCCGAAGCCAGGGCGGTAGCGGTTGTAGTAGTACTCGGTGCCCTTCCAGACGGGGAAGCCGTTGGCCAGGAAATGGTCGTAGCGGTCACGCTCGGGTCCACGCAGAACGTTTGTCACGATGCTAAGGCGGGCCTGCATCTCCGAGGCGCGCTTAACGGCGGCGCGAACCTCACCAGCAGTCGGGCCCTTGGCGACATTGACACCGGGCTTCTTGTTCTTATCACCACTGCTGTCCGCCTTCTTGGCCGCCTTGGCACGATCGGCCGCGAGCTGCTGCTTCACCTTGTCCGGGTGCAGCTGCCGGGTCTTCTTGCGGTATGCCTTGTTGATGTCGTCGAGGGAGGCCGAGGGAGGGACGCCGACAAAGTCGTAGAAAGTGATTTCGGGGCCAAGAGCGGCAGCAAGCTCGTCGCGAACGCGGAAGATTTCACGGTCTGCAGGCACGGGGTTAGTAAGAGCCGTACACAGAACAACAACAGAAGCAATCGAGCCAAGTGACACGCACCCTCCTTGGTCCAGGCGGCCGTGATGGGCGCAAGGGCGGCCAACAGGCCGACAGTCAAAGTCGAGAATCTCATTGTCGCATTGCTTAGTGGACGAGATGGCGATTGGTGATGCGAATTGGGAGTTGAACAGAAAAGGAGCGTAAAAAATAAAAACAAGCCGGCGTCCAGAGTTCGGACGTCAAAGAATAGAAAGGAGAAGCACGTCGCGGTGCAAAAAAGGGTCCAGGGTTGCAGAACGCAAAGGTGTCGTGTCCGAAACAGCAATTTTTTTATTGGTGTTATTAAGACTCTTTTGGAGGCGTGCTGGGGTTCTTTCTGGCCAGAACGATTCAGCTGTGGATCGCGCAGCTAGGGGAAACTTTGCGCTGCAGGAGCGACCTGGGGCAGGGAGTGCAGTTGCTGCAACAGTGTCTCAAACAGTCAGTCTGGGTGGTGCTTTCCTAGACTGCGCTAACCGCAATTGTCGTTCAGGCAGGCGCACCCCTGAAACGAGAGCCGCTAGAGCCTTCCTGTTTGCTTCAGTTCGCTTCACATGTGCCGATTCAGTACTGAAGGCTCTCACTTCACTTGCGCTGGAACAGTTCATGGACAGTTCAGACGGATCCGGGTAAAGTGAAAGAAGGTTATCAGCATGTTGGAAGGATGACATCGAGCGCATTATGAGAGCATGCACTCTATGTGCTATAGTGAATGGCTTCGGGTTTTGCAAGCCATCGGTTCATCATTACTAAACTGGTGCCTGCGGTCAGAGTCGGGTCAGATCTTTACTTTACGATGTAGGGTTGCCCGGCTTCGTGATAATACGATGTACTGTATCGTCAGATATCAAACAACAAGATATCAATTGCGACTTTCAGGGCACTGGAAATGCCATGGCCTTCACAGGGTCCTTGGCGGGGCTGGTATTCTGCACATGCTCATGCTAGGCTCCCAGATATCGCAGCAGCACACATCTCTGAAAGCCTTCAATCTTAACCCTACTTTAGTGCTTATTTTGCGGTATTGCCGTCTTGTCTAAACTCTTCTTCCATCGGTACTCGCCTTGACACTTCTTCATGAGGCTTACCTTTGCAATGGTTTATGCCTGAGTTCGGCCGCCCAGCTCTACGGAATGGCTTTTGGTGACGACGCTATCTTACGAATAAAGCACTTTGAGTGCAAGAAGCTACGTGTCGTTCTTGCCTTTTGGGCTTTGGGACGTCCTGCCGTTCTGATTGTGGCTTTTAGCGTGCCTTCTCCTTTTATGTGCAGGCTGCCTGGCGGACTGAAAGAACGGGTGTCTAGCCTGTGAAAGGCAAGTATTTAAGTATTAAAACTTTACATTGCTCACGTACGAGACGCGTTGATGAGGCTCGCTCGCACTTTCCACAGTTGTCTCTCTAGCGCATCACGCATCCACACATCACTTCCACCCACAAGCCAGTGCTAATTACCCAGTCGAGAAGGCGCTGCCCAATCTCGTTCTTGCCCAGTCGTTTTACGTCCTCGTTTGCTCCTACCCTCGCTGCCATATTGCGCCAGCACACAGCATCTACGCAGTGCTACCGTCCTGAACGGCAGCCCTTCTTCGTTCCTTGCTTCCACGCTAGCACCCTTTTATTTCGTCCCGGCGGGTTCGCCCCATCTATTGAGCCCCACGCACCGCCTATTTTCGCCTTTCGTGTTTTCTGTTTTCTCACCTCCTTGTTCCCACCCCTGGCTTCTTTTTTTCCCATCCCCATTCATCCCCTTCTTCTGCTCCCGTCTTTTCTTGCCAGATCGCTACAATCAATCTGCCAACATCCATCTTCGCATCCTCGCTTTTCTCGCCTTCTTTTCGATTTCTTTTTGTCTTTTGACTTTCCTTCGCCTTATCCCACTGTGGTCTCTCATTCTTCACTTTCAGCTCATTTTTGCTTCATTGCTCCTCTTTTCGCCTCGAATCAGCCCAGGTCTTCAATACCCGACTCTGCTCTCCCCTTTCCCCAAATCGACCATCCATCCTCCACTCGCCCAGCGAACGAACAGCACGCTTGCACCTGCACCTGCATCCGCATCCGCATCGTCACCGCTACTTCCGACGAGGCCCGAATAAAAACCTTTCGACCAACCTCCTCCACTTTTCTCTTCTTCTCCTCTTC
Organism: Ophiostoma sp. CBS 140.51; assembly: GCA_029298735.1. Taxonomy (NCBI): domain Eukaryota; kingdom Fungi; phylum Ascomycota; class Sordariomycetes; order Ophiostomatales; family Ophiostomataceae; genus Ophiostoma; species Ophiostoma sp. CBS 140.51. The sequence continues at coordinate 103,265 of JANSLP010000075.1, read as the reverse complement.
TTCTTTTCCCTTTCTCTTTTCTCTCTCTTCTTTCTTTCTTCGTCACTTTTTGTCACCAAGCCGCCACAATGGCCTCCCGCATCCAGATCCCGATCGACATGCTGACGTCGCGCCTCCAGCTTGGAGACCGCTTCAACAGCGTGCGGTCGACCTCGCTGGCCACGCGCTTCTCGAACCTGCGCCCGCTGTCCGAGTTCTTTGACGTCAAGCGCCTGTCCAAGCCCCAGAACTTTGCCGACATGCAATCTCGCGTCAACTACAACCTCGGCCACTTCTCCAGCAACTACGCCGTCGTCTTCGTCATGCTCTGCATTTACACCCTGCTGACCAACTGGTGGCTGCTCTTCGATATCATCTTTGTGGTCTCTGGCATGTTCCTCATCGGCAAGCTTGATGGTCGTGATCTCGAGCTCGGCACCATGCGCGCCACCACCTCGCAGCTGTACACTGGTCTTTACGTTATCGCCATCCCCGTCGGTCTCATCTCGTCGCCCTTTGCTACCATCGCCTGGCTCGTCGGTGCCAGCGGTGTCGTCATCATTGGCCATGCGTCCATGATGGACAAGCCCATCGATGAGGCTTTTTCTGGGGAGGTGGTCTAGATGGTCGGCCACGTGCTCCCAAACACAGCCCCTCCTGGGGAAGATCATCAACCAGTGGCAAACAACAACGAGGCCCCCGGTCAGGCAGGGTCAGGGGGCAAGATGCGTGGAACTCGGCTGCCGGCGGTGGAGGCGGCCGGGTCGTCGAAGAGTTGGAGAGCAGCGGTAGTGGGGGGAGTGGTGCAGACGCGGAGTATCTGCGCCGGTACGGCGTTGCGAGCTCGTCTCGGGACTCGCGTTATACAGATATGGTGTTGGGTGGTGCTGGTGGTGGGAGAGGCCGGGATGCAAGAGATGACGCTGGCGCGTTGCAGTCTCGTCGGAGATATATTCGCTCAGGGTCTGACGAAGAGGACTCGGACGACCAGGATTCAGTTTCGGATTCCTCGTCCGGTGACGACTCGGAGGACGGCGTGAGCGAACCAGGGGAGGAAGAGAGAGCAGTGTTGGACTCGGCACTGGCTCGGATACGACGTTCGCAGGCTAAAGGCAAGGCGCAAGTCAAGCTGAGCAGGGTGGAACTCGCTGCCCTCGGGCGGCACAGGGAGAGAGAGGCGCGGGCGCTGGAGCGCCGACAACGACGAAGAGAACGCACAGACAGAGTGGCGGTGCCAATTGAGCATCTGGAATCCATGTCACGTAGCTTGACTAAGCTGCCGACACCCGGAAACTCGGGCGACGACGACGGCTCACCACAACGTGTACCCGGCTCTTTCCACCACGAGGATCGCCAAGTATACCCTCCGATGGGCTACTTCCCACCGCCAAACACAACATCGTCTCGGGCACTGCCATCGTCCAGCTCACAGCCAGTACTCGGCAGCGATGGCAGAGGCGGGGCAGGCTACAACCGCAGCGACTCGCCATTTACATATTCGTACCTGCGCGGACCATCCACAACCCGCCATGTATCGGACCCGGCAACAACAGCCAACAACGTTGATCCCTTTCAATACATGACTGCGGGTCCGCGGGCGCCTCAATATACTACCGCTGGCGCTGCGGCCGCAGGCGACCGAGGAACCTACTCGCGTGGATCAGCAGCGGCCCCTGCTGCAGCCAGGGGCCGCAGGGGCCCGCCGAGGCACGATACCGAGTCAAGCGAGGAGGACGATGACGATAGCACGGCGAGCGATGACGACGAAGAGGAAACGGATAACGCCCGTCGTTCTCCGGTTCATAACACACGATCTCGCGCAAAGCAAACAGTCGACTCTAGCAGTTCCCGGAGACGAAACGAGATTGTCGTTGAGGTCGACCCTGAATCAGAGCCTGAGTCCGAGCCGGAGCCAGAGCCTGTACCCGAACGCTCGCGGTCCTCCAAGTCCAAGAAACCCTCACGTAGCTCGTCTTCTGCCAATCCCAAGCGCAAGTCGACTGGGGTTAGTAGCAGCAGTGCGCCCAATGCTCATGCAAGCCGTCAACGAAAGAAGAAATAGGTTCACTACTCTTTCTGTTTTCGTTGCCTTCAAATTCTCTCTTCGCTTCTTCAACACTGTTTTCTTATGAATATCTTTAATTTTTTCTCCTTTCCCACTCTTTCACGACACACATAATCACATCTCTCTCTTACCCTCTTTGTGTGTGTTTCTGTTTATATTATTCCTTTATTCTTATATCCCTCCCTTTTTTCTTTCATCCTCTACCCCCTCCCCCCCCCACATACCCCAAGATTAGAACTGGAAACGGTACGGTGTCAAGACGGATCAAAAACAAGAACGTTGGGTTTTGTTCTTTGGGTGGACTGGTACAAAACAAAGTTGCCGAGGTACGGGAGCAAACGCAAAACTTCGGTAGACTTAATAGGAATCATCTTTTTCGTATGGTATATACTTTCTATAAGATGCTGCGTGTAAATTTGTGCCTATGCAAGCTGTGTTATTTTAATGCCTGAGATGATCCTAAAACTATATAAAAATGTACATGGAGTACTGTGAGATCCAAAATGATAAAGAAAAACAAGTGTCAGTGCTGTGGAGGGAGCACGATCACCGACAAATAAAACAGTAAAATAAAACAAGAAGATATCCAAAAATCCATATAACAAGACATAAACATCAAAACATAAAACAAAATCCGCCCACCTCTCTTGACATAGACTGTCTACGAGAACATCTTCGTGATTCCTGCCAGACTGCCGCCCCAGCCGCTGCCACTATCGCTGCGACTGCTGTGGCCACCACCGCCACCAAAGTAGTCCCGCTCAACGCTCCGCCGCTCCCACTGCATGTTGCCGTTGCGGCCGCGCTCCAGACTCGTGGCCATAGCCTTGGCGCCAGAGGTACCCGTGCCGGCCACAGCGGCCATACGCATGGCCTCACCGACGAGGCCAACAGAGTCACCCGACATGGCCCGCGCACCCACGCCGACCATGCGCTCCAGTGACTGCGGCATGCGCAGACCGAAACGGGCAAGCAGCGCCGTCAGAGCTCCACCCGTAATGAGGGGCATAATGGCCAGCATAAAGACCTTCATCGGGTGCTTCTTAGCGTAGTAAATGAGATCGCGGATAAGGCGCTTGAGCTTCTTGTAGGCGCGCTGCATAAAATTAGACCGCGGCGAGCGGCGGTAGTAGGACGAGGAGGAGCCGCCGTGGCCGGCGCGGCCAAACGAACTGAAGATGGAGCGGGTGCTGACATTGGGCAGACTGAAGAAGCTGCCGGTCGACTTGTTGGCGCTGTGGTGGTGGCTGCTGCTGCTGTGGTGCTTCTTGCTGCTGTGGCCGTCGTCAAGGCCAAAGAAGCTGCGTGCCGAGATATTAATGGAGCGGGTGCCGCTGCGGCTGCGGCTGCGGCTGCGCTTTCTCTCGTGGCCGCTGCGCTCACGCTCACGCTCCCGCTCCCGTTCGCGATGCCCGCTGCTGTGGTGCTTGGAAGAAGATGAATGGTGGCGGGAGCTCTTGCGGGAGACACCTGTAATGGCCGAGCCGCCCTCCAAGTCGAAGAAGCCCATGTCTGGCGGCGGGTGGAAGCTGCGAGGCGGGGGATAAGAAGAGGAGAGAGGAAGAGGCCTCGAAGACTCGGGAATGCGAATTGCCGCCTTTTGAGAGTTCGAGAATGGATTGGCTGGCACTTAGGCCAAGGCTGTCACAATGATCGATCGTAGCCTTGGGACTGGAATGTAGATTGTGCCGCTGAAGAAAGGACGTCCGAAGAATGTCGCACAGAGGGCCGTCGAAGTCGTGGAGGGGAAAGTGAAAGATGAGGAAGAGAAGAGACAAAAAGGAATTGAACACAGTAATAAGACGATAAGTATTAATGAGGAGCGCAGCAAGAAAAATGGGCAAAGAGAGGGAAAGAGGAAGGGGAACGCGGCTCGTCTACGGGAAACTGATTGGCTGGGGAGAGGGGCAAATAGCAGGAAAGAGTAAGAAAAGACCCTGGGAAGGTGTAACCCAGCCTCTTCTTTTTTTCACTTTTTTGCGGCAGGAGCTGTCCAGGGGTTGTAGCTCGTTCGCTCCTGCTGCCACACACCGCCTCCCGAAGAAGAAAGTGCTCATTTTGTCTTGCACAAAGTCTCGATCGTTCCTTCTTTTCGTGATGGTCTGCATCTTGCTGTGTTATTTCTCACTTTTATAAAACCTGCCCTTTTTTTCTTTGTTTACTTTGGCAGTATTTTAGGTTACTAAATGTTGGTTGCTGTCCTGCGCGATCCGTTTTTGCTGCAAGCTCTTTAATCTTTAATAGGAGGGCTGGGACAAAAAAAAAGCAGGCGGCGGGGGAGCTACAGCCGTATTACAGGCCACTGGCGCAGGAACGGACCCCTGTTTTTGGGTGTTTTTGGACTGGCGTAGCCTGGCCGTTTAGTTTTTAGCGTGCGACGTGCCGTGCTAAAGCCGGTGGAAAGGCAAAGAAAAAGGGGCAGGGTCCAGGGGGTACACAGCATTTGCCTGTTTAGGACTAGCGTCTTTACGGGGACGGTCCGCACTTACACAATCCAACAGCGCAAGACAATCACGTGGAAGTTGACGACGGGAGGTTCTTCGACGTGCAACGTAGAACTGACTGAGAGTACACGTACTCTGTATCACAGAGTGGTGTGATGAAGGCTTTGTATATATTGTACCAAAAGGATCAAGCACGTTTTTTTCGGCCAAATAGAGAACAAGAAAGAAGAAGAGAGAAAAAATTGATGGACGCCGATGCCCATTACCATAAACCGTAAACAAAACAAGACACCAAAAGGCAGAGCAAAACGAACTACTATATGAGGCACGTTGATTGACTTACTCGAAAAAAAACCCGAAAAAAACCTTCCTTGACCATTTGTAATTGTAAGACCTATATTCCCTATTCTGTATAATGTATGTTTCCTCCTTTGACCCCTCGAGGGTGTGGACGAGCTTTTCCTTCATAGTCGAGCACATCGATTCCCCGCCGTGCTCACTGCCATCCATGCCAGCAGCTCACCACGGAGCCTTCCAACCCTTTCTAGTATACAGGATGATGGCACGGGGAAGGATCATATCCTCGCGATAGACAACGTTCTCTGTGAAGTTGACGGCGCCGCCATTTGCGCAGTTTACTCCTTCGACCGAGTCAAAGCCGTCGCCGGGACCTGTGAGCGTCTTGTCGCTTTGAAAGAGCTTGTTCACCCTCCCTCGAATGAGGGTACAGACAAGGACAGCGTGTTGATGAGAGTGAACGTGGTGATTGTATGCGTATGAATCGGCTTCTACACATGATGGGGTAATGTCAGCTTCGTAACGGTGGTGTCTTGGCAGAACACAACACAACTTACTCGAAGATACGGGCGTGGAATAAATACCGCCGCCAAACATTCTCTGTCCCGCTGCAAAAAAGAGTATTAGTCGTCTCCTGCCCAGTTGGCATCTCTCAGGGTGCTCATACTCTCTGCCCTTACCAACTTTGTCGAGGCGAAAAGAGTTGTGCAATATGCAGCAGAGATAGCACTCCGCATTGTCGCACAACTCGTAGGTATCCTCGCCGATCCGGCAGGCTCGTCGAGTGCCGTGAAAGTAAACCATTCTTGAACAGTCTTTGTGTTGCCTGAGACGAGAGACAAGGTGCGGCTGTCAGTATATATATCAAGGTCAAGGGTATCAAAATCATGGTAATAACCAAGAGGACGTACTGTAGAGAGTACCGCGGTCCAACAATGTTGCCTCTCTTGTAAATCTTGTCCATGAGAGCTGATTTGTGTCCACGGCTGAGCTCATAGACGGCCATGAAGTTGGACGTTTTGTCACCGTGTAGCCATGACTTGTTGAAAATGTTCTTGTCTAAAGCAGTTGTAAGTATCTTTGCTGTTGGTGGAAATAGGGGCAAAACAATAGTCAGTGCAGGCATTACTTACACCATTCAATGCGGCTATTGGATGGCGGCTCAAAGAGTCTCTGAAGGTAATAAGGCACATGGTTAGTTGTTTGCCCAAGCCATACCTCGTCTCCTCTAGCTACAATCTTGATGAACCTACTGTCTTTTGGGGTGGGTTCCGGTACACAACCAGTTTCTGGTGTGTCGTTTGGGCGGCTTGGTTGGTCGAGCCTACGTTGCTTGTTGGGCCCATGGCAGCGTCTGATGGAGAGTTGCCGTAGTCGTCGTCGTCTCCGTACTCGTCTTCGCCGGAGGAGGAGGAGTCGTAGTCGTCCTCGTTGTCGTCGTAATCTTCGTCGTCGTCGTACTCGTCGTCAAAGTCGGAGTCGTCGTCGGAGTCGTCGTCGTACTCCTCGTCGTCGTCGTCAGCCCAACCGTTATCGTCGTTGGAGTCTTGGGGATCGAAGCCTTGCGGAGGGAGAGCAAGATTTGAGAAGAGGCCCTGTATGGAGTTGACGCCCTGGAGGACCGAGATGCCAGAGGTGCCGCCGTTGTTCACGTAGACCGTGAAGCCTCCACCGACTGTGTAGCCCTGGTATCCCGAAAAGCCCTGTGCGTTACCGTCGGTTTGGTCCGGGTAGACAGAGCTTATTACCATAGCCATAGGTCATAGAGGCCGTTGGAGTAGGTAAGTAATGGTGTAGAGAAAAGACGGTTGCAGAAACTAGAAAACGGCTGTTGTTGAGACTTATACATCTGATAACGGTTGAGGGCTATCAATTTACTGACTGCTGTTCGAAGTAGCCGTAACAGCACTCTAAAATATCAAAAGAACAAAGGGCGATATTGCGGACATGTGTAAACACTACGAAGACGAGGCTGGACATGAGCGACGACATGATTCGTGCATTGGCCGCGGTGTTCGTGCCTTAATCTATGTTGCCTACCTGCTGCCCGTACAGCCAATGTGTTGCGACCACATCATTTTCAGCCTCACTTGTGCTTTCCCCGCCTCATTATCCAAAGTGGGAGACTTTTTCCTCCTCCTTTGTGAGCGGCCTAACGATACTCAGAGACATGTCGCCTAAACTATCACAATATCTACTTTGGGAGTCTTCCGTGGATATAGCATCGGGTACTGGAAGCAAGGCGGACTTGGCCAAGGCGATCTAGAACTTTGCACTCGTTGCTTTTGCTTCTCGTGTTTCCGAGACACGCGGGGGCCATACGGATGGCCCATCACAGCTTCATCACATCCGGGGCGAGGACAGTGTTTGGCGGAGACGCGACTCGATAGCCTCTTAGAAACTGGAGTTTCTCAGCAGTAGACACGTACTTTATGCAGCAGGGGTTGGGTCTGGGCAAAACAGTAAACATTCGGAAAAGCAAGCACGCCTGGTGATGGAAAGGCGTGGGGCGGCCATCACTCTGCATCGACTGGCTATTCAAGCACAAGGCTGAGGATTTCAGATATCCTATTTGCTTGTGTCTTCCATTAGCGCCTTGAGCCTCTTAAAAGTGGACTGACTCTGGTATCTGTTCTGCCAATCTTGACAACGTTTTGCCAGCTCGCATGCTCCCTCCTATGCAGGTCGTTTGCTTCTCCAAGGTTTAACCAGCTGCTATTTCTGCACCTTGGGCGATTTTTCTCCTTTTTGTCTTTTTGTTTCTTGTTTTCTATTTTCATCCATTTCGTGAAATACATATGCACTTCTTGAGAGTCGGTGAGCTAAACTTCCCAGAGGCTACATGCTGTGGTCGGCGACTTCAGGGGGTGATGACAACCTTCTTGAGTCTTCAGCTTGTCAGTCAGTTGTTTTACGTAATTTTGACAATATCATACAGAGATAAGTTACGTGTATTTTTCATTGAAAGGGGAGAGAAATATTATTATATGTATATTCTCAACTTTTGGAAAGTGCATGTTGGTTGGTCCTTCCCCCTCGAAAGAAAACAAAAGGGGTTAAAAAATACCCGTGTACAGTGAAAACACAGTGTATATTCTTTGCGCACAGTACGCAGACGTTTTTAACCTTTTCCACGCTTAATTGTCGAGGCTTGGCCAAGAAGGAAGGAAGCCTAAAATGTGGGCAGCAAAATGCACTTTGGGGACGAGGTCCGGGAGGAGGGTCGCAACTGCAGTTTTACTGTCGTGTGAACTTGCACCTTCCTCACAAAGCGCTCAACACGATACGTTTTTGGAAAGAGCGACGCGTGGCCCAATTCTTTCCAAAAAGCAGGGCAGCCTCTCTCCTTGCGAGAACTTCAATTGTGACCAAAACAAAGCACAAAGACATCCCGGTCTCAATTGACGCCCGCATCGACAGTGAGACCTGACGTGGAGAGCCAGGTCTCGCACGCCCGAGTCGGAATCAACAAAGGCGACAGCCTCAACTTCAAGCTGGCCGCACACACTCATTGCCGTCTCGACTCTTGGCACGCCCGCAGTTTGGTTCACAAAGCCCCCCTTTTCTCTGATCTTTTCTCTGTTCTCTTCTCTCTCAAGCTCTTTGGTGCGGGCCGCTGGTGCAAGCAGAGTGCGCTACGCTGTGCAGACTCATCCGGCGAAAAGAGACGCCCAGAAAACAAGGCTGGCATCGAAACAGCGGCCATTGGCCAAGACCGGCAAGCAGCAGCAGAAGACACCTAGAAGAAAAGACTAGGGTGCTGATGCATACGGGCTCGCTCTTTTCTTTTTGTCTTTCTGACTGTCTGGCCCTCCATTTCCTTTTTCTATCCAGGCTTTACCATCTATCTGTACTGTCTATATCTCTCCGTCACCCTGCACTCTCTTTCACAATGACTCCACCAAGTCTTGACTATACAAAACGAGGAGACAGAAGAGACGGCCAAGACGACAGCCAGCGATATACATCATCAAATCATCGCTCTTTGCAACGCTCTAGCCGCTCACAATCGCCTCAAACACGCTCTCCTCAACAAGACTCTCGACAAGAGATCCGCCAGGGCGGCCGCAGTGAAAACATAATGCATTTTTTTCGGCCTGTCCAGCAGTGGAGTGCCGGTGAGCCTTCGAGTGCGGCTCCATCATCCTCAAGATATACCCCAGCCTCCGTCTTGATATCATCACGGTCTACCTCACGCTCCCGTGATAGGGGAGGAAGTTATGACAGTGGCGAGAGAGGCCGGCGTGGCTTCGGTGGCGGTGGTGGCCGGAGTCATGGGCGGCGGGGCCGTGGAGGTCATGGAGGCCATGATAATCGTGGCCGGGATCGGGACCGGGACGGGAGGCACTCCAACAACAACAACAACAACAACAACCACGTGCCCCGAGCAGTATATCCGCCTGGCCAGCGTGACCAGCTGCGTGCCGACGCCAGGGAGACGCTGCAAGTCCTGCCGACCATCCTCAACTCGCTCGGATCCAGCTCCAAGGCCTCTGCCGTCGTCAAGTATGACCCGTGGCTGCTGCCTGCTGTTCACCCGTCCATGTGCCCACGGTTTTCCCGGCCGGCTACCATTCGTGTCCTTAACAGCGACACGATCAACGCGGCCCTCATTCTGCAGCGATTTACTAACACTGATCTCCTGTCGGGCAGCTTGGTGACAGACGCGGGCACGCCTCTGCGGCCACCGCTCGTGGTCAACTTTGCCAGCCACCACTCCCCCGGCGGCGGCTGGCGTAACGGCGCATTAGCCCAAGAAGAAGCTCTGTGCTACCGCAGCTCACTAGCTCTCAGTCTAGACCGTGGTCTGTACCCACTGGGTCGTGAAGAGATCCTGTACAGCCCGTATGTACTCATCATGCGTCATGACCGACCGTCAGGCCACAAGCTGATGGTGCCGGAAACGCGGCCCAAGTCGCTCCCCATCATGAGTGTTGTCTCGGTAGCTGCACTGCAGCGGCCAGAACTACGCAAGGTCGCCGTCATCGATGGTAGCCGTGGCCGTGATGGAAGAAACATCTGGGCGTCCTGGGCTGGGATGCAGGGCTCTACCCGCAGCTCGCCTTTCGCAGAAGCAGCGCCTTACTCGCGCCGGTCTTCTACTTCTCGGCACTCGACGATGTCGTGGTCGCCATCTCAGGATGCGATGCCCACTGGCCCTACACCAGACGGCATATCGCTACCTGGGTCACCAAGAGCACGATCACGGTCGCAGTCGCAACAGCCTCGTTCGTCGCCAGGTGTCGTTGGTATTGGCAGTGGTGGAACACGTCGGCTGTCTCGATCACCGAACCATCACGACTACAGCCAGTCCCAGTCCCAGTCCCAGTCCCAGCAACAGACACAATCTACAGACGACATGGACATCCCATATCCTGGATCGCCACCATGGGAGAGTCAATATTCGCAGCCACCGTCATATTCTCTGTCGCCGCCGCGCCAGGGACTGGTTACGGAAAAGCCTGTGTTTGCCTATGAGAGCGACCGCTTCCTCACCAAGCTCAAGATGCGTCTCATTCTGCGCGCTGCCGCCGTAGCCGGCCATCACCAGCTGGTCTTGGGTGCTCTTGGCTGTGGTGTTTATGCCAACCCGCCCGAGGAGATTGCGCGTTGCTGGCTTGAGGTGCTGCATGAGCCCGAGTTCACTGCCGCTGGCCACTGGTGGCAGGACATTGTCTTTGCTGTCTACGACGGCCAGCGCAGCCAGAGCGGGCGGGTGGACCTGGGCACGCAGGTTGATAAAAGCAACTTCACCATCTTCCACGAAATTTTGGACGGCCAGCAGGTGTAGGCGGCCGATTTGTTTATTTGTACTTGGCAAGCGTTGGCAGCGACGGTTACAATGTTTTTTTTTTTTTTTAATATTTATGCAATTTATGTATCATGTTTTCATCACCCTTGCCGTTGCCTTTCTTTTTAATGCCAACCCTTTTTTATTATTATTCCTATCTCGTAACAAAAACTCCATGCTCCGTCTATATGATATTAACCAGCCGCATAAAACAGAAACACCCCAGACCACGAACACCAAAATAAAGACCTATCAAAAGGGCCCGCGCCTAGTACAGAACACCATGCTCGATACGGCCTGACCGTTCTGCCTCGACAAGACCCAGACGGCGCACCAACGGCTGCTGCTCGTCATTGACATTGACCATGGCATAGCCGGTCTTGATACCGAACGCAGTCTGCTCCATTTGCACTGGGCTGTTGTTCGTGTCCTGGCTGGCGCTGCCGGGGTATAGGTTGTTGTCGGCCATGCTGTTCCCGTACTGCTGCGGTGGCTGTGAAGGCAGGATCTCGCCGTACTTGAGCTTCGTGCGCTCAATTGGGACCAGCGACTCGTCAATTTCCGTGTTTGAACTGCCGTGCTGCAGCAGCGGTGCACCCATCGCCCGCGCAATCTCAAAGGCGTCGAGGGACACATGGCGGCCCAGGTGCTGCCAGCCGTATAGCAAGAACATGATGAGCAGCATCTCGAGCGCCATGCTGGCCATGGCGGCCGCCAAGAACTTGTACGCACTCTCGTACGTTGCCGCCACTGTCGTCCGCTGCGCCACCAGCTGCGTCGCGCTCGTCTTCTTGGGGTTCTGCGAGGCATACGACACCACACTGCGCAGCATCAGCTCGCGCGCCGTGTTGACATAGTCGGCCGTCGGGTCCGACCACGTCATTGTGCAGTTGCTGTAGGTCGACAGGTCCGAGGTCAGGTAGTTGCTTGCGCTGTTGCCCGTCGCAGCCAGGACGTACGGCGTCTCCGTCATGGTCGCGATCCGCAGATTGGCATTGCCGGCGTACAGGTTGTTGAGCGCCAGGTAGATGCCGCCAAGCATGGTCTGGAAGCCGCCGGCCGCGAAGCTGCCCGTGAAGAGCGTGCCGTACGCCTGGGTCGAGTTGATGCTGGCCCACGCAATGGTGTCGTTGCGCTTCTCGTCCCATGCGCCCAGCGTCGCCACGCCGCCCACGACCGTCAGCGGGTACTTGACCGTGCTCAAGTGTAGGCTGCATGTCCGCTTCACCAGGTCGCCCTTGCACGCAGCGTCCGGCTTGTAGGTGGCCGACGTGCGAATGGCAATGAACTCGGCCAGGTTCTGGTTCTGGCCGTAGGCCGTCGTCACCTGGAAGGTCGTGACGTTGTTGTTTTTGGTCGATCCGGATACCAGATTGCCAAAGTTGTATGCAACCGTCGTCTCCGTGCAGTTGATATCGAAACCGAGACCGGGAAAGTCGAGCGTGCACGTCGTGTTGGCGTTGTCGCAGCCATCAATGGCCATCTTGATCGGGTCGCGGTTGTTGTACTGAAGACTGACGTTGCTGAATCCGGGCGACAGCAGATCGGGACCGACGCCATAGCCGCTATAGTCGACAGGCAAGAACCCGTCGAGAATGGTGGCCGTGACATTAGAAGCAAAGGGCCCGCTCGTCTTGGAGTCGATCGTCGACGCCTTTTGGATCAACGGTCCGTCGAGCACGCTGACGGCCAGCGCGACGAAAGCGGCAATGGTGAAGCGGTTGAGGGTAAAGGCGCGCGAAAAAAAGACGGCATAGTTGGACTGCACATTGAGGTTGTACTTGAGCCGCCGCAGATCGGAGCCGTGAATCGCCTTCAGCCACCAGGCAATTTCGTAGGCCTTGCCCAGAGCGCCGGCCAGGCACACATTGGCAATACTGACCAGCAGAGACAGCAGCACCGACACCGAAAAGGGATGAGATTCCGTCGGCCACGATGCCACAGCCTTGCCCTGCGAGCTAGCCAGGGTGACGCCGATGCCGATACAGCAGATCATGAAGGCGGCGATGCAGATGAAGGCGCCCCATGGCACCTGGCGCATGAAGCCGGGGCTCCATATACGGCCCGTATGGGCATGCTGCATGGCGTTCATTGTTGGCGTGGAGGAGGTAGAAGACAGGTAAGTTGAGACAGAAGAAAGGAAAGGGGGAAAGGGCACGCGATGGGCAAGGTGGTGTTGTTGAAGAGACGGTAAGGACTGGATAAGCAAACGAGAGGTTGAGAATATGAGAAGATGAGTTGACTGAGTTGGTGACAGAAAAAGTCAACAAGCTGAGCCTCCAAGAAAGGAGAGTTGAGGTTCAAGGCTCGAGAAAGCCTTGCGTCCGATGTTCAGGGAGAGACGAGGCAACCCTTATTTTCAAAAGGTGCAAAAAAGAGAGAAGAAGAGACGAAAGCCAAATGTCTCGACAGTCAAACAGTCAAACAGTGCAGCAACTGGGTTGTGTTCGTTTCGTCTGTCATCCACCACTGCCCAATATCACCCAACACTGGGGCTTCCCTCCCCTGGCTCTCTCTGTCTCTCTCTATCTTTCTGTCCTTTCATCAAGATTTCCGTGGAGGCTGGCCGCGTGTTCGTCTCCTACCAGCTGGAAAATCTCTGTGCTCATCCCCTCCTGAAGGATTCACGACACCCAAGACCCACGTCCCCCGGTCAAGATGCCATCGCCTTACAGCACTGTGGGGCCCCTGGGAACTGCAGTGCATCTCGTCCAGCCGTTCAGACTTGGCATGTCCTTTTTGCATCGACCAGAGCCTCACAGATCTCACAGGGCCCTCACAGGACCCTCACAAGATTGATTGTCCAAAGGTCCACCAAATAACCGTAAACAGCAACAAAATGTTCCAAGACGATCTAAGTGGCAGTGTGCAGTGCTGCCCTTTTCAATTTTCCAGGCTACCTATCGCACCCATTGCGGAGCCAAGACGAGCCTCAAGAACGAAACGGGAACATGCGGCGATGCAAGTTGAAACTCTAAAAAAGAGAGAACAGGGATGGAAGGCAGAAAAGACAACGGAAAAGAAAGAAGACCAGCAAAAAGGAAGAATCGTGTGTTATGTGGGGAAATCCTTGGGAAAGGGGAACAACAGATGAGAATCACAGGAAGACTGAAGGATGGCCATGGATGTGTCAGGATTTGCTGACGGAAGACGCCGTCTGAAGAGAAGGAGACCAGGAAAAAAAGAAGCGAAAACGACTGTGCTTGGGCCAAACACACCAAAAGGGGCTGCGCGAAGAGAAGGAGATTGGAAGATCAAAATGAAACGGAGGCCGGGGGACGCACTCATACAGCCCGCCTACGGGTGCAAGCAGGAAAAGCCAAAGACTGCACAGGACAACAGGAAGAAAAAAAACGGCCGGGGCTGACATTAGCCAGCGGCAATGCCAAATCTGCATTTCATCTACTCTCATCGCCCCTGCTGTCGTCTCTGCCTTTGCACTCATTTCGCTTCTCACTTAACAACTACCGCGAAACAATGCAATCCATCGATCCATCGCCCGCTGTACTCTCTTCGATTTGCCCGTAGACCCTGTTCTTTAGCCGCGTCTCTTGTTCTTTGCGTGTCTGTTGGTTTCAGCGTGCTACACAATCGATTGCTCGGTTGCACGACGTTTATACATCAGTTCGCAATATAATTGTATGACTATATATTGCTTGTCTCTGATTTCTCACTGCCGTATGTAGCCTCTTATATTTTCTGGCCTGTCCCCTTTTTTTGTCTTTTTCTTATCGTTTTGTGACCTTTTCTTTTTAATACTCTTCCTAATTTTTAATTTCTACGCGAACATGTACATCTATTCAGTGTCGTCATGGGGCATCATAGCCGCTCATATTCTGGCCAGTGCCATTCACATTCGCATGGCAGTGGCAGACGACACCTTTCCGCAGCAGGTCCAATTGAGCCTGGTCTTCCCACGCAACGAGACCTATGATATATCCTCGGGCGTGCTGCCAGTGATTTTTGCCATCACTAATACGCACTATGCCAATCCCTTGCGGCCCTTTATCGGCGTTCACATATACAACGATACTGATACTGATCCCAAGCCACCATCCTATGAACTGGGTTTTCTGGACCTGGTGGATTTGGAAAAACCCACCGGCGCACCGATTGGCATCACGTACAGCGGTGACAACACCACCTACTTACACTGGCCCGCCTTGAACGTGACGGGACTGGAGGGGACATGGTTACTCAGGTACTCTGTCGATGTTACCGGGGTCGTGCCTAGTCGCACTTATATTACCCCAAACGAATCCCACATCCTCACGAGCGTCGGCAGCATCGTCTTTACCACCTCCCGCAACGGCAATGGCGCCGCCGGCGTCGCCTTGTCGCTGGATGCCGATGGGCTGGCCCGGGGCACCACAAATACATCCTGCGCGGCGGTGCCGTTTTCGCAGTCGGTGACGGTCACAGACGTGGTGCAAAACCAGAACTGCGAAGGGCGGACACCGTACATTATGGGCGACCCTAACCCGCTACCAATTGCCCAGTGTCCGGTCCTGGCCAACGACACGCAAATCGTCGTGGCCGACTACGGCCGCGTGCCTAACTTTGTTAATATGACCACCGCAGGGCTACGCTGTGCCCCGACCGTGGACATGGCGGCGGCCTCGGCGATTGCGTCCAAGATGGCTAACGCCATGATTTGTTTTGGCCCCAACCCCAATACCAGTGTGCAGGCGACATCCTGTCCACCAAGACCCTTGGGTTCCAACGTGTCAAATATCGCCTCGTTGCTAACCGCCGGCTCCATCTCTGTGCCAGGCCTGGCTGCACTTATGGTCGTTGTCGTGGGTATAGCTACAGGCGCACTGTTACTGTAGCTGTATGCAGTACGATGAAGAGCACTGTGAAGAGTACGATAAAGACTACGATGAAGACTACGATGAAGTTAAGGGTGGAATAAGGGGGTCGGGGTTGGACTAAGAAGGGATCATGTTGCCAAGCGTTTAACCGAGACTTGGGTTGCCTCTACTTGACCACCGCTGGACGATAACGCAGGACTGTCGGATACTTGGACTTTTCGATTTCCTTTTTTTTCATCTTCTTGGCCCAAAGCACAAGAGAAAGAAGAGCGCTCCGCTTCTTTTCTGGGCGTGCTAACACCAAGCTTTTTGAAGTGTTCGGCGCTTGTTTGTCTTGGTGTTCTTTTTTTGCCGTTTCTGTCTGTTTTCGTCGCTTCTTGTGTTGATCTCGTTTACGAAGCCGGGCGTGGTCTCTTTTGTTTCGATGTGGGTATTCCGAGGGTCTGGGGATCACGGCTCATCACGAGAGAGTCATCAAACATGAGCTCTCAAATAGAGTTCGAGACTTGGCAACGGGTAGCGACATGGCCAATATCGGACGCCAGGTATGTAAAGGGCAAGTCGACGCAGCAAAGAACAACACGCAAGGCAGACAGACGAGCGAATAAACAGAAAAGGACGGGAGGACAGAAAAGTGGAATCATGAGAGCAAAAAGGGGTTGAATGCCGGGAATAGCAAGGCAACTCGAGGGCATTGAAAAATGAAACAAGAAAGGATAGACAATTGGGTCAAACCCCAAAACTCTCCATGCTTTTGAAAACAGTTTTGAGCCTCAAAAAATGAATGAAAAAGAAAATCAATTATACAAGTACAAAGAAAAAGAAAAAGAGTAAAAGGAAACAAGAAGCCAGACAACCCCAAAAAATGCACAAAATACACAAAGCCCCTATTCCCAAGACGTTTTCCAAAACAGTATTATACTCAGTATGCGCATATGCGTACGAGCCAATGGCGTGTTGTGTTTTCTCGTATTCGGGATCGAGATGTAAGCACATCGACGCTCTTTTTTGTTTATCGTGTTGATGCAAAGTAAATATACAACAGGAGAGAGGGTTGTCTACCCCTGGTGGTTGAGATAGGCCCAGTAGGCTACGACCATCCAGGCGACGCGGAAAGCCATGGCATAAAACTCCCAGCCGGCCAGCTGCAGTAGTCGCCGCTGGGACGACCGGCCACTGCGGCGTCGTCGTGCAGCTGCGGCTGAACTGCTGCTGGCACCACTGCCGCTGCGTCCCAGACCGCCGCTGCTGCCACCTCCAAGGCCCAAAAGACCACTGAGACCGCCACCACCACCTCCTCCGCCTCTTCGTCGCCGGCCACCAAAGGCACCGCCACCGCGCAGGCCGAGTGTGCCCAGAATAAACCGCCTCACACCCGAGATGGCGGCCATACTAACGCCAAAGACACCACGACGGGCAGCGGGTTGCCAGCGACTGCTGCCACCGCCGATACCGCCACCGCCACCGCCGAGGTTCACATCGACCATATAGTCGTCCGACAGCAGGTCGTTGCCGCCGTAGGCCGAGTCATCGGAAGAGTCGTCGTCGGTATCGCGAGCAATTTGGATCTTGGGTCCGCGCATCTCGTAGGCGTTGGCGGGCGAGGACGTTTTGGTAGCTTGGCCGTTGCGCCGCCCCTTTTGGCCGCGGCCGTGACTGAGGTGCTGCGACTGAGACTGGGGCGGGTACTGGTTCGAGTAGCTGCGGCCGCGCGAGTAGGTGGCAGGGGCGGGCCGGAAGGATACGAAACCAGAGGAGTCGCTAGTTCCACCACCGCCCTTTTCGCTGTTTGTGCTCACAGCGTCCGCCCCATAACTACCGGCACCACCACCATTGCCACGGCCGTACTCATCATCCTCGACCTTGGCCTTGTTGAACATGGGCAGGACGGACGAGGGCATGTTGGACGAGGGCGAAGTTGAGTCCAGCCCCAGCGGGTCAAAGGCAAACACGGGCAGGTTCAGAACCTGGATCAGGACAGCATAGATGGCGAGCAGGACGATCGAAACGACGGCCATGCCGCCGTAGCGCGCGAACGTGCTCAGCTGGTTGGGGAGCAGGCACAAATGCGTCTGCATGGTTGGCGGCGGGATCTCACCAGGAGGTGCTCCCACAGTGGCCAGCGGGTTGCCCTTGGCGTCGATGGGGTTGTACAAGCTGAGCATCAGGAAACCGGGCGTCGGCACACCCATGGCCATGCTAAAGGACTTGACGGTAATCTCCTTGACTTTTTCCTGGACGTCGTCGTGCACGACCTCGCAGTAGTCGTGGTCGTCGCCCGAAAAGGCGTGCTTGACGTTGCCAATGGACTTGATCAGCTTGACCGAGTCGCTCTCACTCAGCACGTTCTGGTACTGGTATCCGCGCGAGACAGAGATGGCGTTGCGGTGGTCCGGGAAGACGGGTGTGTTTGGGTCGTCGGCGGAGGGTTTCGCTGGGGGCCAGTGCTCGCGCATCGGGCCACAGGGCGTGCCAGGAGGGCGGTAGAGCGGCACGTGTGTAAGCAGGACGGTCGGCAGGTCGGCCTGCAGCGCATCACCTGCACCCTGGGCCTTGGCCAGCGCGGCCGTGTCGAACTTGGCCGCGTTCAGGTCCTCGACGCGGTGCGGGTACGAGACCTCCTCGCCGGCGCCACGCTGGAACCGCAGCTCACGCGCCACAGCCCGCGTCTTGTCCCAGGCCACGTTCTTCAAAAACTCCTCGGTCGGCTGGTAGATTTTCTGCACGTCACTCTGGCCTGCACGGTCCGATGTGTCGGCACTGAGCGAGACCGTGTCAACGGACACAAAGGTGTGGTTGCCAATGACGTCGACGCGATTGCCCTCGCCAAAGTAGCTCTGGAACCGGTCGCGCACCGACAGCTGCACCTCAGAACCAAAACCGAGATCGTGGTTGCCCGGCAAACTGGTAATCACTCGACGGCCACGCTGACCGGGCCCCGGGTCGGTGCCGCCCAGCGTCCAGGGATCCAAAAAGATGTCGCCGAACCGAGCATACTCCTTCAGCCAGTAGTTCTCGTCGTACTTTTTGCGCCAGGTCTTGGCATACCCCTGCTCGCGGTCGGGCCGGCTGCTCCACGACGGGTCCTGGAACGTGCCGTGCGCCGGCCGCCACTCGCGGCCTCCATCAAAGAGGTCGCCCAAAAAGAAGACGGTGTCGGGCCGCAGCTGTTCTTGTAATTCACGGTACGACCGCCGCATGTAGTTGTCCGTCAGCATCACCGTCAACGAGCTGAGCGGCCAGGGACGGCCTGGGTAGGTGTGGGCATCGATGATTTGCGGGTCGGCCACAAAGACGAGATGGTGCGGCTCGGCACCCGCGGGCCACTTCTCCCAGTGGTCCCAATGGCAGTGCATCACTTTGGCGTGGAAGTTGCCGCGCTCGCCCCAGAGCAGCACAAGCACCCAGAACACCACCAAAAAGTGCGGCACGCTAAAGATGCGCTGCGGCGCGAGGTTGTGCCGCACCAGCCGCAGCAGTGTCTCGGCGGCCACAATGGCCAGTGGTTGTGGCCGTGGCCGTCGTCGCCGGCTGTCTTTCAACAGTGTGCTGGCCCGTGTGCCTGTGAGCAGCACGCTGCCGACGCTCGCGGCGGCGGCCAGCAGCTTGCGGATGCTGTAGCCCCAGAGCAGCCTCAAGACATTGAGGGCGAGAGCGATGAAGTCGTCATTGGAGGAGGAGGAGGAGGCGAAGGGGGAGGAAGGGTTGAAGTTGAGGTTTCGGTTTCGGGTCGCGGCGGCGGCGGAGGACGAGGAGGAGGATGGCGTGTAGCCGTTGCTATAAGGCGTCGCCATGGCATGCGACAGCCATCACCTTCTTGCGTGTACTCTCTTGTTGTCGGTTCGGGGTCGTCTGGCGATGTACAAAGGGGAGAAGGGAGGGAGAAGGAGAAGTGTCGGGGAAGACGGCGCAGGCGTGGGAGTCGACAATGGGTCGTGGAGTTGTGAATGCGTGATGCAACCCCCTTTTTTGTTTCGATAACGCTTTTTGGAGATGTTCGGATGAAGTGTTGTTTCCTTGTCTTTGTGTGTGTGTGTGTGGAGGGTCCCTTTTTTGACACGCCGTCTTGGGTTCAGTCGCGGTTTCCTTCTTTGACTGTTTTACGGGCATACGTAGCTTGTTCCAATAGGGGGGGAAGGGCAAAGCAAGCTCAGGTCGCGCCTGCTTTCCTTTTCCACCCGCTGCCACCCGCTGGCACAAAGGAAAGAGCCAACCACCAAGCCAAAACAGCGGCCCCAGTGGCCTCGTCGGGATTAGCGTCCACCGGCAAGGGGGCTGCCACCCCCTCGAAAACAGGGCCTCCAGGGCCTAGGCTTGCTTTTTGGCTCTTCTGTGTGTTGTGTGTGGCTGGAAACAAGCCTAAATGCACCGCAGATTGCTTCCTGCCCCAGATCGGGCGGCCGCTAGCGCCGTGCATAAAGGGGTTGACCTGTGGATGCCGCGTGGGGATTGCTGCGCCGCCTGCTATTTTAACATTACCCAGTACATTACAGTGGAGGACGCGAGAAGTCGGAGTGCACCCACAGAATACGAGCATCTTCAGATCAACTACACACTCATTTAGACTTTTCACGATACAGTTACACTCACTCTACAAGCAACTTCATTTTCAATCGGGGCGTCCAAAACTGTTTGCAAAAATGCAAAATAAATACTGCGACTCGGTCGCGTCTAGCTAATGCAGAACCCGTCGTCGTTTGAGACAAAATGACGGGAAATAACTCGAAAAAGAAGAAATAAAGAAGAAGAGAAGAATGTGAATCAATATATGGATCCAAGACGGTGCGACATTGAATTTATTTAGACCGCTCTCTCAAACGACACTTAGAACACCCAGGTGAACGACTTCTTGACGTCAAATGAGATCGTGCGCCGGATATCGGCCGACGACGCGCCGATGAGGACGTTGAAGCGGCCCTCCTCGGCAATCCACCGGTTGATGGCCGTGTCAAAGTAGCCGACGGCGCGCTTATCCAGCGAGATGGTAATGTGCCGCGTCTCGCCGGGTTCCAAAAACACCTTCTCAAACGCCACAAGCTCCTTCTCAGGACGAATCAGGCGCGACTTCTCGTCGTGCACATACACCTGCACCGTCTCGGCGCCCTCGACCTCGCCAATGTTGCTGATGGCCAGGGTGACGTCGACTGTGCTGCCGACCTCGGACGACAGCGTCTTTGTGTTGACCGACGGCCGGCCGTACTCAAACGACGTGTATGAAAGACCGTGGCCGAAGGGGAACAGCGGCTCGATCTTGGCCCGCTCGTAGTGGCGGTAACCAATGAACAGGCCCTCGCCATACATGACTTCCAGGTTCTCGCCGGGCCAGTTGTGGTACGCCGGCGAGTCTTCCAGCCTCCGCGGGAATGTGCACTACAAGTGGGAGTTAGTCAAAATACAATCACACACAGCACATCATTACCGGCATGCTACGCCGTAGTTGACTTACCGGAAGCTTTCCGCTTGGGTTCTTCTTGCCAAAGAGAACATCTGCCAGTGCATTGCCGGCCTCCTGGCCCTGGAACCATGCCTGAAGAATCGTCGGCACCTTGTCGGCCCACGGCATCGTCACGGGCGAGCCAGACTGGTTGACAACGACTGTGTTGGGGTTGGCAGCCAGAACGGCCTCGATGAGCCGGTCTTGGACACCATCCGTAGGCAGGTCCATCGACTGCCGGTCGTAGCCCTCAGACTCCCACTCGGCATCGACGCCCACAATGAGGACCGCCACATCCGCAGCCTTGGCTGTCTCCACAGCCTCCTGGATGTAGTCAATCTGGTCCTCCTCCTTGAAGCCGATACGACAGCCACCGTATTTGTGCGTGGCGCCCGTCTTCTTTTGCTTGCTGATGGGCCGCAGCTCGTTGGTCATCCGCACCTTGAGCTCCACTGCCTTGCCAGCCTCCATCTCCACATCGATGAGGTAGTCGATCGAGCCGTCGAACATGGCCTCGCCCTCCTCCGTCCAGTTCCACAGATCCATCACCTCCTTGCCGTCCACGTACAGCTTACCGGCACCGACACTCATGAAGCTGAGAGTGTGCTTGCCCGTCGACGTCGGGGTGAGGTAGGTCGTTGCAATGGCCGACCACTGGGGGCCAACCTGGGCCACCGGGGCAGAATCCCACAGGAACAGGTCCGTGTTGTAGCGCGTCTGGGTCAGCACGGGGCTGCCCTCGAACTTGTCGCCGGCAAACCATTCGATCGTGACTCCCTGTGTTCCGTCGCGGGTGGTGCAGAGCGGCGAAGCCACCGGCAACCACTTGTTGGTGTGACATCCGACGGCGTACGTCACCTCGTCCTGGTTACCAGCCTCCTTCAGGGCGCTCTTAATGCTCCCGAGCGGGATCGTAGTGTAGTACGGGTTGAGGCTGGCACTGCCACCACCGCCAGCAATGGCACGGTTGGCGTTGGGGCCGATGATGGCCAGCTTTGTCGTGCGCGGGTCAATGGGCAGGATCGACGTCTCGTTCTTAAGAAGGGTAAGGCCCTGAACACCGGCCTCGCGGATCAGCTCGCGCGTCTCTGCGCGGTTGTCCTCGCGCTCGGCGGCCTCTTCCGACACGTCGTCACCCTTGACACGCGTGATGAGGGTAAGGGCATTCTCTGTTGCCCGGTCGATGTCCTCAACGGTGAGACTGCCGTCCTCGACAGCCTTGAGGGCCTTCTCGAAACGCCACTTTTTGGAGAAAGGGAACTCAATGTCACAGCCAGCCTTGAGGGTCTCGACAGTCGAGTTTATACCATCCCAATCAGAGATAACCGTGCTAGATGCTGTCAACAATGAAAGCCAGAGAAAGAATCAGCTTATAAGAGAGTGCCTTACCCGTCAAATCCCCACTCGCCGCGGAGGATTTCGGTTATGGTGTAGTGGTTCATATCCGCATGAACACCGTTGATCAGGTTATAAGACGACATGACGGCCCATGGTGAAGCTTCACGGACTGCAATCTCGAACGGACGGAGGTAAAGCTCACGCAGAGAACGCTCAGACACCACAGTGTTCATATTGTTGCGTTCTGTCTCCTGCTCGTTGGCAACGAAGTCTGTTCGAGACGGTTAGCGATTGTGTTCCATATCGACGAGAAAGGCAAATGGAAATAACATACGCTTGATGGCTGCAGCAACTCCCTTCTGCTGCAGGCCGCGAATGTACTGAGCAGAAAGCTTTCCTGTCAAGAACGGGTCTTCAGAGAACGACTCGAAATTCCTGCCGCCTAGGGGGTGGCGATGCAGGCACACAGTCGGGCCCAGCAAGATGTTGGCGGATCTTGCCTTCGTCTCATTGCCCAGGTGCTGGCCAATACTGTACAAGATATCCTTGTTCCATGTTGCTGCCAGCGAGATGCCGCAAGGGAAGAGGGCGGCCTAAAACTCGTCAGTATGAGTGTAGAAAGAAAGTCTTAAAACAACTCCTGCCATAAGTTCTTACCTTGGTACCACCGACAAAAATGCTGCCACGGGCACCGTTCGGGCCGTCTGTCGTCTTGGCGGCCGGGATTCCCTTCTCCGGGATGGCCTTTGTGCGCCAAAAGTCGGCAGCTGTGAGGAGCGAAACCTGTTAAGAACATATGTCAGCCACATGCCCCATATAAGACGTGATGTTATAATTTTCTCATTGTACGACGACGGCCTACCTTCTCCTCTAGGGTCAACGTTGCGAGCTTCTTCTTGGCTGTCTGGCGAGCATCATTCAATTTCTCGCTAGGCGTGAAGGGGCTATTTGGCGGCGAGATCTCCGTATCTGGTGTGATGCTCGGGCCGGCACTGCCCAAGGGCGAGGTGGTGGCGTCGATGCCGCTATCGGAGTCGATTTCTCCAGACACAACGGGCTGCATGGCAGGCATGGTATTGGTTGTTGCTGCGATATAGCGAGGGGAATCGAGAAAATTTTGAGAGGAAAATTCGTAAATATCAAAATATCAAGGTCGTGAAAAGAAAACAAGACTTTATCTCAATTTCCGAAAAGAATCTGCCAGCCGGAATCAAACACGAAAGCGGGAAAGGCCAGGATGCAATGTCGAAGGCAAGGAGGGGCTGTCGTTTCTTATAAGTCAACGAGATATGGCCAGACAAGGCAGAACAAGACACGGCACGTCTGAACTGCTGGTCGAGTTGCCAACAAACTGGTTGATGTGAGTTGCAATGAAAGTTTGCTTGGGCTACCGAATCGAGGTGGCTGCAGGGTGAGCACGGGAAGTGTCTTCGTTCTTGTCGACCTTGCGTGTTGGTTCTTGGTGTGACAAGTGGAAAAAAAAAACAAAAAAGAGTAGGCCGTCTCTTATACAAGTATATACTCAAGATGTTTGACCTAAAACACTGATGGAGAAACCACAGATTTGTTCGACCTTGTACCGGCCGACATTTACCCGTTGGGAGCAGGGAAAAAGGAAAATAGGACACCGATCAGCCGGTGCTTGTGCGACTAGATGTGGGATAGACGAAGCGAGCTGAGGGCGAAAATAGGCAGAGCTGTGTACACCGTTGGTATCTTTATGCCAGAAAAATATAGGAATGGAGACAAGGCGTACAAGGCCGGATCGAGGCGCCGGCCTGGCAGAATATCGGATATACTTTCGTAAGAAGGACGTGGACGGGAGTGGAGGAACGTGTGAGGCGGTGACAGGGAACAGAAGATGAGGAATCGCCGATTTGTGGACCAGATGAACTAGATGATAACAAAAAAGTACCAGCTAGAAAATCAAACAATAGTAAACAAAGTCTAGAAAGGGAATTTCAGGAGGTGAAAAAACAAGCCGAGTCAACAGAAGGCAGTGTCTTCATAAATATAAACTGGCTTGCAGAGCGTGTTGAAGAAAAGTGGTATTTGTTAGTGTGTCTGTTCAGCTTGGAGTACTACCGGCAAGCCGCCGAACATGAGGGAAGTCTTGAAAACCCTTGTCTAGGCGAGGTTGCACACTTTTCGAGTGCTGCCACGCCTTGTCCTTCTTTCTGTTTCCAGTTCTGCTTGTCTTGTTTTCTTGGGCAGCAATAGCATATGTGTGGACTTCACACCCCGTTCAGGCGAGCAGGCGAGCACAGTCGGTAGGGACGGACCGTATGAGCGCCATAGCCTCTGAATCTGTTCAAGACGGGCTGCCATATCAGCAGAATTCAAGCTAGGAGCGAAACAATTTAGCTCAGGTGGGGGTTAGGGATGGCCCAAGTTGTCGATCAACCTTCATGGACGTTTGTTTAGAGGCCGGTTGTACGCCATTGTCGTCTTCCTGTTGCTTTCGTTCTGGCACACGGCGAGGCCAAGGTAGGGAAACCACACGGTCCTGGTGAGGACAGGGGCTCCGCAGTGGGCACAAAGTGGCCCATCCATCATAGGCGGATCAAGCTGGAAGGCCGACAAGACAGATCAATACCCATCAACGAAGTATCGAACTAAAAACAAAACGACAGGCGGAGGAGAAGCAACGGCCAGATGTGGGAAACCGCCAGGGCAGGCAGTGGGGTGGTTTCGAGAGTGGTGTGCTCCAATACCCAAGAAATGGGGCAAACATTTTGGTGAGAATTTGGGCGGTTTGCTCGGAACAAGGTTAGACTTGCCCCTGGTCGGTGCGGCGGCGGCGGACTTGGTTCCTTGGTTCCCGAATGCACAAACGTGGAGAATTGGGACTACTGAGTATGCGAGCAAGAAGCAAAAGAGGGCAGCGGCTCCGTTCAGACGCTTGTTGAAGGCGCAGTAAACCGAACATCAATCTTGTCTGCTCTACTCTTGTGGTGTATTGACAGAAAAAAAGCAATCGTTTCGACTGGCGATCTCTGCATGAGACACGGAAATTCCGCCTCACTTTCTGCCAGCTTGGGAAGCAATTGTTGGTAGGCCGCACGGGAGCTGTAAAGACGGTGAGGGCTTGTTGGCAGATGCAGTGATGTGATGCACATAGGTACACATCCCGTGCCGGCCAGGCCACTGCCTTCTGTCAGCCGCCTCTGCAAGTGAACTGGCGTGCCACAGATCAGAGACAAGGAGAAGAAAGAAAAAATAGTCCGAACTGGAGACGGGCGGCACGCTGCGTTCTCTGGCTTGTCTGGCAGCGAGAATGGGAAAGAGCCCTTGCCCATGAGGCTGTGGGGAATTGTCAATTCCCCAACTAGCCCTCCACAGTGTTCTATCTGCCAAAGAATACGGGATATTAATTTTCATTCCACGGAGTAGATACAAAGAAAGTGGAGGCTCTTCTCTCTTTGGAGTTCACCGTAAGTATTAGGAGGGGAGGTTCGGGGGAAGTGCACTCACCACGAGAGAAACCCGGGGAAAGGGTCACCAGAAAGGGAAACGAAACCGTGCTCCATAAAATCTTTGGGGACGTTTTGGTGTAAGACCGATTCCAAGTGCCAGTGAAAACGTGGGAAAGGCTTGTTGGAGAGCGCGGGTCTTGTTTCTGGAAGCCTTCTCAGGCGGTTTGGCGGGCCGGGATCCCTGCAACGAACGGGGCCCGCCAACGGACTATTGGCTCGGCTGGCCGTAATACCCCGAGCTAATCCTTTGTGCGAGTTTAAATTGAAGGTGCATGATGAGAGAGCAAGACAAACGAGACGGATTCTTCTCCGTATCTTTCGGGTGGTCTGGTATGTCTAGTATGTCTGGCGGTGGCGAGGCTTGACCTTTGGTCAGAACAAACGAAGTGGATTGGTTGCAGATTTCGTTGCACCATTTGTTCGCATATCATTCGCTGCCCAGTCCTTCACAGCTCAAAAGGAACGGAGAGGAACGCCGCACGCATGTTGCACGCCGCAATGCACCCTGTTTCGCCAGTCCCCGAATGCTCCGTTGTCGTATTGTTCGAGAATCGAGGCCCGGAGAGAAAATAATGATGCGCATCGCAATCCTGCGAACAGTAACCAAACACACAGCTCTCTCGTCTCCCAGCGGCCGGCATTGCTGCATCTGGCACGACCGTCGTTTCAATGCAAACCGGCGGCGTATGTTCACAATGGGTTATAATGCAGCGACCGCTTCCAACTAAAAGCTCCTGCAGGGCTCGAGGGCGTTTGTTTTGCCGTTCTGCCGATAAAAAAGACGACTATCGATCTCTGTAAGTCAACCTCGTGGGAATCGCATGTCGAGACGAGCTACAGCCATGCACGCATGTAAGACCGCGTGTTCTGGCAGTTTAGTCTCGTTCGCTCTCGCTTCTCGCTTGGCTCCAGAGTAGCATAGCACAAATTATTCCATTTCATGCTGCTGGCGTGCCAAGATTGTTTGGCAATTCTTGTCAGGGGGTCGAGGCAAGTTTGTTGTTGATGAATTTGTCCTGCTAGACCATGTTGGCTAGGTCTTGATATGGGGGTACATATCAGCAGTGCAGGATTGTACGAAACATACCGTAATTGGTTTGAAACTGATGTCGTTGTATCGATTGAAGTGGCTGTCTCTAGCACTGTACTCGAAAAGGAGATTGTGACGAGAAAATAGTTGTTTTGGGGATGGATCGTGAGTTGGTTGCAACGACGCGTAGAATATGTGCCATATGAAGCATAGAGTGCCCTCTGCGCTTTCCTTTTGCGATCACTTACCACTCGCTCTTTCGCATCGCCGGGTATGATTGTTGATGCCGTTTACAGATACAAGGAAGGCGCAACCAGGTGGCACAGAAGATTGAGAAGGACTGTCCGACCATCAACAAACTAGCATGCCTTCCTATTTCGGTGTAAGAACTGGACCCAAAGAGCAAGTTCTGCACTCTTGCAATAAGAAAACTATTTCCATATCTTTTACTTAAAGTCTCCGATACGCCAACCATCTACAGCAATACTGATATCCCCGTGCCAGTCACGGCATCGTCAGCACGATACAATATAGGATTCAACGGCGCTCTGCTTCTCGTGTTCAACCTCCACCATATCAGATACGACAACACCCACTGTCCATAGCACGTCACTTTTGATCACATGGAAACGATAAACAGCCTCAACAGCATCCCTAACGAGGCGTGGCCGGCTTTTGCCGAGTCCGCCGGCGAAGTCAACGAAGTCAACGACAGGCAACGACGCACGAAACGTGCACGAGGCACACGGCCACGCCCGAGTGCAACATTGAAGGTCGATCGCCGGTCCTGCTACCCGGCAGACCAAGCAGACCAAGCAGCCCACGCAGGCTACCTAAGCACAATACTGCCAAAGCCGAGAGCCCACAAAAAAGCTAGCAGGGCGTTGGCCAAGCGCGGATAGCGACATACAGGAGGGTTTTGGTGGAGGTCATGGGGGGGTGCCAGTCACCGCCCGGACAAAGACGCCATCAGCGCCGCCGGGGCGGACATCCGGATATCTGCAGTGGTTGTTCGTGATTCAGCTGTGTCCTTACCGACGAAGGCTCGCCTCTTTGGGGCTTGAAAGCCGGTCCGGCTGCCACCCAAAACGTACTGCCCATGTGGAGCCGATGTCATGAGGCCTTGCTCAGTACGAGACTGGGCCGGCCCGGCCGAAAAAAGCCAACCTGGCCGTATATAAGGTTACCTGGCACGCTCTTTTTCTTTCTGTTCTCCAGTGTTACAAGACGCAAGGTCGTAGCAGATCCCGATCACTCAATGTTGCGCAATGTTTGTCGTGCACGCGTATTAGATAATACACGTGCTTCGTCATCCACAAGGCTTTCTTTAACCTCCGATGCACCACTCACAACAGGCTTTCAACATCATACCAGGATAGGCACACAATATTCCGTCCACAAAAGGTAATAAAGTTGGACTTACACAGATGGCTCACCCAACAACAAAAACCCTCTTCCAAACAAGCATCCCAATTAGGCATGTCCAACCCAGACAGCCCTTCAAACCCATCTCGGTCCCGTTTATATCAAAGTTGGCCCGCTGTACAATGGCGTGCGAGACAAACCAATAGAGAAGACCAGTGTCTACTCTATCGTTTACATATCGTTCAGATAGTGTCCCGCCCAAGTGGCGCGTGACCGTGTTGCATCCCACGTTGGGTAATATATAAAGTGGCCTTGGGGTCTTGGCCCTTGCTGCACGTCATATGGAAGAAAAAAAAGGAACAGGGCACAGAGGGCTGAATAAGAGTGGCTCGGAAACAGAGCATAAGGATCGAGTGGGACAAGGTCTGTGTGAGGCTTGAGGTGAGGGGCATCTCATATAAAACCTCTTAAAACTCTTTGCAAGCCTTGTTCAAACTATAGCACGTACCACGTGCGGATTATGAGGAGCTGTTAAGCAAACCCTTGGGTGGTCATTAAGCGGTGCTGTTGGGAGACACCAAACACGGCTGGCAAAGTGAGTAATATATCTGGACTGTGCAGACGCCCATATCCCTCCTTTTTATCTCGCTTGTTGGTTCCCTCTGGGTGATTATCAAAACGTGTGTGAAAGCCCGTCAGAGATGCACATGCACGAAGCGAAAAAAAAAAAAGACGGCAGTTGAGATGCATTTGACAAGTATGCTCTAATTCTGCACCTTTCCCTGACTGTGTCTAGTTGGCCAGCCAGTCTCACACAGTTCGTGCAAGGCGCGGAAGATTCTGTGGCACAAAAAGCTCAGATGAAACAGACTCACAAGTGGTGACTCGCTGATGTCGCACAGTATGCAGAGCATGCAACCTTGGAGATGCTTATGGCATTACCAGATCCGATGTGGCTTCGATGCGGGCGTGCCAAGTGAGAGTCTGTTGTCAGCAGATCAGCCACTGGGTTGTGTATATTAGCCAAGCGTCGGCTGGATCAATCAACGTTATTCACTTATCTGATCAACATTATCAAAGGGCAAGCTGTGAAGTTTGACATGATCTTCCTGGCAGCCTCGTATTCTATCCCTCTGGTGAAGGCTAACAAGACACGAAAATATGTGAAGGGAAAGGGGGATAGAAATATGAAGAAAAAGACAACGATGATGGAGAAAAGATCCTCGACGGTCCTCGACGATCCTCGACTGTCAAACAAGGGTCTTCACATACCACAATTCCCATTTCTCATATGGTCTTGGCATTCTCCGTCTCTTCCGGCCCGGGTCGGATAGTTTCCGGAGGAGCGGTATGGCGCCACAAAACGCGCAGACGTTGAAGGACACGCCGCGCTGCAAGGTCCTCTGATTGTGGGGTAGTCTGCCAGGCTGCGAAAGAAGAACAAAATAAAATAAAAACGTTCTCACAGTACTTTTATCCCAACGCACGCGTCATTCAACGGACGGTGCGTCGTCCGAAGCACACCTTTGCGGGTTTAGATGCACGGCCCCCACGGCCAGTGGAAATCCGATATCGCTCGACCGAGGAGACATGCAAGAGCAAGCAAAGCTCGGAGAAAAACAGAAACGAAAGCAATCAACACTTTGCCAATTTCACTTGCAAACCTGTTTTCAGGCCTTCTGTTTTTCTGTCGGTGCATCGCCGTGTTTTCCGAGACTTTCAAAACACTTCTCTACTCGGTCCAAGTACACTTGTTTTGTTTTTCCACGTCCGGCGCCGAAGGTAACAACGCCAGTAGAATACCAGAAACGCCACAAGGCGCCAGGAGAGTTTCCCATTGGATTGCCCGCGCAAAGTTCCCGTTTCTTGGGACCCATCTCTCTGTAAAGTTTGATATTTTCGATATTTTCTACATGCAAATCCCGCCGTCTGTCTGTCTGTATCTTCTTTTTCTTAGTGCCTGGCCGATCTTCGTACGACTGGCAGGTCCAGAGCAAGAACTCAACCACCGTTTAGGTCGTCTTTGTCTATGTGTCGATGAATAATTAGCAGAGTACTCCGTAAGAAAAGAGAAAAAGAAAAAGAGAGTTCAAAACCAAGAAAGATAGGGCAGCTCTGGCAGAACGTGCCTGCCGTCGCGGTCCTCATGCTGCTCCTGCCCTTTCAGCAAGCTTCGCGTAACCGTAGCGATTAGTCGTTTCGACGTAGATGCCCTCGGCACCTTCCTTGCCTTTTTCGTGCCCAAACACGCCCTCAGCCGTTCAGTCGTTCAGTCGCTCCTTCCGAGCTCGCCTTCACAGGATATCTCCGTGGATTTTGCGATAAGATAGCTAACAGTAACCCTGGAAGGCGCTCGGCTCCGCGCCGTTATGGGAAGGTGGCAGGCAAGATACATCAGATACACAGTTAAGCACGCCCTACGACAGTGCTGGCGGCAGCGCGATACGACAAACTTCTGGGTTTTCGTCCACCCGGCTGCCTGGCTGGGCCTGGCCTAATCACCACATCCCCCACTATTCGGCCCCCCAACTTGCTCTTGCCCCCTTCAAAGCTCTCCCAAAAATAAGAAAAATAGCAGCCGTTTGTTGTTAGCTCCTTCCCTCCCGATCAACTGTGGAGAACAAAGTGAAATTAGTGTACTTTTGCAGGGAAAGAACGACCCAAAAGCTACAAGCAGAGGTACGGAGTAGTGAAAAATAAGATAGAAACAAAAATGTTTTTCGAAAAAACTCCCCGGACGAGCGCTCGTCTTGCTTTCGTCTTTTGACATCTCTTTTTCCTCTTTCTTGTCTTGTCTTTTCGCATTGGGAAATTTCTTCGCAAAATCTATCCGCATGTTTTGCCCCGTTTGATCCCTTTTATTGACGTTGAGTGCACTCTCAGCTCGCCCTGAGACGCCTCTTAATTACGACCAGCGCATTCCGTGCAACAGGCGCGACCCTTTGTCACCCGATCGCCCCTTCCACCAATTTGCCCCGACTGTCGGTCGTCACTGCCTTCGCTACAGTACCGAGAGTACCTCCATTCCTCTCCTGCCAGAAGGCGATCTCCCCTTTTGGCGCCGTTGACGTGATTAAACATACTTTTGCCTCCCTTTCCTCCTACAAAATCTAAGAGTACCTTTCTTTGAATCTTATTCTCGAATTCTCCCTCCGCCCCTGGGACGCTATCGACGTTTCAAATTTCGACAACACACTTTTTTCTTTATCTCGCGTTTCTTCTCACGACTGTCAGACGAACCTTCCGATCTCGTTTTCCGGCCATAATTACCTGGATTACGCGCGCTCCTGCAGGGCTTTTACCCGAATTTTGGGGGGGAAACGTCATCTCCGACCAAACGCAATCGAGAACGCAACGGGACACAACCGAACGCAAACGACCGCTCGCAATCCCATCGTCGCCCATCTCGTTGTCCGCGCCTGCGCGCGACATTTCTTTCTCGGCTCGTCGCTCGAGTTTTTTTTTTTCGCTGAATGCTGGCTTAGTTGCCACCAAATCGTCAAAATGAAGGGCTGGTCGAAGACGACGCGCATCGGCGTCATGATGGCGCTCGATACCGTCTTTCTCTTCATCGAGCTGGGCGTCGGCTACTACGTCTCGAGTTTGGCTCTGATTGCAGATGCCTTCCACATGGTATGCGCGGAAAGACTGCCGCCAGTGTCGCGTTTGCTCTCTCCGGAATCACATGTTAACTTTGAATCAGCTCAACGACATCATCTCTCTCGCAGTCGGTCTCTGGGCCGTCACTCTCGCCCGTAAAGAGTCAAACGATCGGTATTCCTATGGCGTAAGTCTACACCTCCTCATACTTCTTTGTTTATCGTCGAGCCCACCTTCTAACACCTCCAGTGGCTTCGTGCTGAAATTCTCGGTGCCTTCTTCAACGCGACTTTCCTCATCGGCCTCTGCGTCACCATCGTTCTCGAAGCCATCCAGCGCTTCTTCGACCCTCCCGACATCAGCAACCCTGAGATCGTGCTTATCGTTGGCTGCTTCGGCCTTGCGTCAAATTTGGTCGGTTTCTGGGTCCTGGGCGGCCACGGCCACTCTCACGGCCCCAGCGGCGATCTCGAGGCTGGCCACGGACACGACCACGGCCATGCTCACGGCGAACACAGCCACTCACACGACGAGCACGGCCAGGAGGACGGTGCTGCCGATGCTGTTGACGACGCAGACAGCTGCCCTGACGAAGACGAGGAGGCCAACGCCGAGACGACACCCCTGAGCCCCGACACACGCCGCATCGCCTTCTCTGGCCTCAACCACGGCCACGAGCGCTCCGACAGCCGTGGCTCGGCTCGCTCGCGGGGCAATGGTAGCGTGCGCGGTCGTGCCAACAGTGGCCGCCGCATCAAGACCACCATCAACGACATCAGCATCCACCCCGCCAGCTTCCGCAACGACATCCGCGAGATCATCGCCGCGAGCCAGAGCCGCAACGTCGAAGAGGAGGAGGAGGTCGACAACGACGACACCACTATTGTCGGCGATGGCAATGCCAACGGTGCTTCCAACGGTTCTTCCGCCACGGAGCGCACGCCTCTTATTGGAGGTGATAGCCCCAGCTCCATCAGCAAGAAGAGCTCCGGCAAGTACGGCGGCGCTGCTGCTCCGGATCACGACCACGGCCACGACCACGACGGCACCCACAGCCACAACGACAGCCATGATCACGCCCATCACCACGCTCGTCGCCGCGATTCGCACGGCGGTCACCACCACAACGAGCCGCGCGACCCCAGCTCGGCTCACGGCCACAGCCACGGCGATATGGGCATGAACGCCATGGTCCTCCACGTCATTGGTGACGCCCTGGGCAACATTGGTGTCATTGTTACTGCTCTGATTATCTGGAAGACCGAGTGGAAGTACCGCATGTACGCGGATCCCATCGTCTCGCTCTTCATCACGCTCATTATCCTCAAGTCCGCTATTCCCCTGACCAAGGCCACCTCCAAGATTCTCCTGCAGGCCACGCCCGACCACATCAACATCAACGACATCCGCGAAGACATTCAGGACCTCGAAGGTATCCTCAGCTGCCACCACATCCACGTCTGGCAGCTGTCTGACACCCAGATTGTCGCCTCCCTGCACATTGAGGTCGCCTTCCCCATCACCGATAACGGCGGCGAGCGCTACATGGGCCTGGCCCGTCGCGTGCGCAAGTGTCTGCACGGCTACGGCATCCACAGTGCCACCATCCAGCCCGAGTTTAGAGTTGGTCTGGGCGACGCCTCTCACGCTGGCAACCACACCGTCTTTGGCGACAGCATTCCCACGTCGGCGCCCGCGTCTGCAACGACCTCCACGACGCCTGCTACTGCAACTTCGTCCACGGCCAAGGCCGCCGGCATCGATGTCGCCGCGGGAGGCCCGAGCTGCCTGCTGGACTGCGTCGATGACTGCGAGGCCCAGGGTTGCTGTTCGGTCGCATCGCGCACTGGCTCTCGGACAGGCTCTCCGCCGGGCTCTCCGCCGGGCAGCAGTGCCAACAGCGAGCACGGCGGTCACTCCCACTCTCACTAATTCTATACCCTCACTCTCTTTTATTTTCCTCTTCTGTATTCCATTCCAGGATAACCTACCTGACCCTATTTTCTTTCTTGTCTATTCTTTTTTGCTACACTACTACACAAACCCATAAAACCCTCCATGGTACATTTTTTTTCCTATGTCGCTTTTCTTCTTGTATTTTTCTTGGGCTGCATTTTTGTATTCACGGCGTTTGAAGCTTTCAAGGCGTTACATCTTTTCATTTCATTTTATTTTTATTTTTTTTTTTGGTCTTAACATTGTTGGTGCGAATCGGTCTCCTATAGACAGCACCCGCTTACAGTATATTTCTTATTTTCTATTTTCCATATCTTTCTGGATACAAAAAGGATGGTAACAAAAGGGCCATCTCTTGGTTATAAAGCATCCGTTCAAACCATGTATTTAAGTCGATGAGATATAAAATATGTGACATATGAGATAATAGTAAAATAATAATTCAAAATTAACTACTTTAGGAAAAAAGAAAACTGAAACTGGCTCGCTCGCTTTCTGAACTTCATCAAGCTTCTTTTTTATTTTGGTTTCGGCTGACGAAGACACGAGAAACAAACATAACAAAAGAGAGAGAAGCCGGAACCTCCCCTCTAGTGGTATCATTTTGGGAGGGGTATATCTGTAGGATGGGGGTTCTCAAAAGAAAATTTTAAGAATGAGAAAAGAGAAAAGAGAAAGAGAAACGGAAAGAGAGACGAGAAAGAGCGAGGTATCCGAAGACCTCAAAAGTCAACAGGAGAAAGCAAATAGAAACCAATGACAAGATAGCAAGAAAAGCAAAACGCATGAAGCAAACAGAAACATAAAATGGCCAAAAGATCGCGTGACATGAATGAAATAGAACGCCCAAAGAACGAGGCGAGCTGAAAGGATTTTCAACATAGGGAAATTTTCAAAAGAAAAACTAAATGCAAGACAATCCAAGAATGGGGGACTCGCACGCTAGAGTGTAATCAAACCAACGTGGGCGAAAGGGTATGAAAAAAAGTGAATGAAATGAGTCGTCTCGAAGGACTAGATGTTCAAGGAAATATTAACGGCGAATGGGAGGAGGAGCACGGGCGGCACCGGGAGGCGAGACGCCCTCCATGTTGCCAGTCAGCTCAGCCACGCGAGCCTTGATACGGGCAACGCGAGATTCAATAGCTAGGAGAAATGTTAGCATATGGTCACAATCAGTGCCAAGCGTGTTCATCTTTATGTTGTTGACTTACTCTCTTCACCACTGGTGTCACTGTTGCCATCAATAGGCTTGTTGGTGCTGTAGTCTCTCCGGGGGGGCTCCTCAGCCTGGCGCTGGGCAGCACGGTCCGCGGCGTTCTTGCGGATCTGGGCCCAACGGTCGACAGCCGGGACGACAGGAGAAGGCGAAGCCTCCGTGGTGGGAACAGAAGCAAGAGGCTCTGGCGAGACGGGCGACCGCTGGCGGGCGATAGGCGGAGGAACAGCCTCGTCAGCCTCGTTGTCCGAGTCCTCGGGGATAAAGGCCGGCTGGTCGGTCAGAGGACCCTGGTCGAAGCGGGAGAACTCCTTGGCAGCGTCCTGGGCGTCGGCAGTGCCAATACGCGACTCGGAGCCGTTAGAAACAGCGTAGATGGGCTCGGGAACAGTCGGGGTTCTCGGGGGCTCTGCAGCCTGTTCGGTCTCAACAGTAGGCTCAGGTGCAGAAACAGGGGCAGCCACGGAGGCGACAGGCGCGGGAGGAGCAGGGGTAGCCTTGGGGGCAGCCGGGGGCGCAGTCGAAGCGATCGATGCAGGCTTCTGGGCCGGGGCCGCAGCTTTGGGAGCGGCGTTTTTCTTCGCATCAGCAGCAAGCAGGGCGTTCACGCCAGCAGCAGCGTTGTCAGGCAGCTTGGAT
Organism: Ophiostoma sp. CBS 140.51; assembly: GCA_029298735.1. Lineage (NCBI taxonomy): Eukaryota > Fungi > Ascomycota > Sordariomycetes > Ophiostomatales > Ophiostomataceae > Ophiostoma > Ophiostoma sp. CBS 140.51. The sequence continues at coordinate 67,818 of JANSLP010000075.1, read as the reverse complement.
TGACGGTTCTTGCGTCCGAACAGTTTGCGCAGACCACCAGTGGAGGAAGACGGCGGAAGCGATGCCTTCTCCTCTTTGCCGTCCTTGTGGAGCTTCTTCAGGGCCTTCTTGCCTTCGGGGCTGGTCTCAACAGCGGGAGTGGGAGTCGGGGGGACAATGGCCGCCCGGGTGGCGTTCAGGCTGGCCTGGTTGTCCTTGGGAGGCACCGGGGGCGACGTGCGGCCAGATTCCTCCTGGCGCTCAGCAGGGTGGATGCTCGTAGGAGAGTCAGCCACACGGACAGCCTTTTCGGACAGGTCCAGCGAGTCTTCGTTGCGAGCCGGGGCGGGCAGGATAGCGAGGCTCGCCGACGAGGCAGGCGGAGCAGCAGAAGCCACTGGCGCCGGTGCAGGTGCAGGTGCTGGCGCCGCAATCGGCTGTTGAACGGGGGCCGGGGATGCTGCAACGGGCTTTCTTGTGCTGTCTAGGACAGGGTGAGACTTCTCATGGCCGTTGGTCGAGGAGTTGATACCGTTAGTGTGGACAGCCGGTGTGGACATGGAGGCGGGATTGCCACGGCCAGCGTTGGAGTTGGACAGGTACGCGTCGCGAATAGCCTCCTTATCGTACTTGCTGGCCCACTTCATGGCAGAAGAGGCTTCCGAGGCGATGACAGGCTGGATAGTCATAATGCTGGTCGTCTTCTCGTGCGAGGCGCTCTCGACGCGCCCGCGCTTCGCCAGAGTAGAGCCAGCCTGCTCTCTCTCCTCTGCTCTCTGTCGCTCATGCAGTCTCTGCGCAGCTGCCTGGATTTTGGCCTGCTGGTCAGCCACAATGCTGGTCTTGCTAACACCAAGCGTATTGTTGGGCGCAAGGAGGCCGTGCTGGCCACGGTCGAGCGCCTGCTTGCCAGTCGACTTGCTGCGAGAGATGCCCTTGTTTCTGCGCGTCCAGCTGAAGAATCCCTTCTTCTCAGCAATGTATGCGCCCGCATCAGGCTCAGCAGCTGCGCCCTTGACAATCTCCTCCATCACCAGCCAGCGGCCAGTACGGATCCGCGTCTCAATAACAGCACATCTGCCGAACGCAGATTTCCGCTCAGGGGTCTCTTCGGGCGCCAAGCTTGTCATCCACACCCACCAAAACGAATCGTCCAGGTCAAAGCGGCTGATGCTGGCAAGCTCACCCGGCTCGAGGGTGCGCTCCGTCTCCAGGCGAGGGCGGTGCGACTGGGAGCTCCGCTGGCGAATTTGCGTGTCGATCGGGGGAAGGACCTTGTCCGGCGGGAGGAGCATGTTTGTCGGGCTGTTCGGGCCGTCATCAACAAAACCAGACGAGAGAAAGTCAGCCCACGAGGGCGTCGTCGGACGGGCGAGACCGTCGCCACCAGAGGCAGGAGTGGTCCGCAGACCGCGGTTGCGGCGGTTCGCAAGGTCCTTTGCGCTGTCATCCTCTTCGTCTTCCTCCTCTAGGACGCTGCCGAAGCCGATATCTTCAAAGCGCGACCAGGAAGCATCGCGGAGCGAAGTGGAGTGCTTGGAACTCGAAACGGCCTGCGTCTGGTTTGCTGCAGAAATCGCCTTAAGAACTCTGCGGCACTCGTCGGTCAGGGCCTGAACGGGGTCCTCGTAGTCGGAGAACTCGCGCAGAGCGCGGTCGTCATCGCGGTACTGGAAGTGGCTGCCACGGCGGAGCAGCGAGAAAGGCGTCGGGGACACTGTGTCGACAATCATGATAACCTTGTTGGTCGACGACTGGAGCAAGCTAGGCCGCTGGGGCGGGTATTCGGTCTCCTGCAGAAGCTTCTGGAGAGACATGGGCAGGACGGCAAAGCTGCCAATGCCCTGCTGTGGCGAGAGCGAGCGCAGGTATGCGAAGAACAAGTGACTTGTGGCATCTGCGGCCTTGAGCCACTCCTTGTAACCGCCCTCGAAGCCATTGCCTGTGTCGTTGTTCTCGAAAGCCCACCACGATGCCATGCGTGACAGCTTGCGGCCACCAAAACCGTTGACCTTGCCGTGCGCGGCAATGGCCGACATCAGGTCGAAGAAGCTGAAAATAATGCTAGAGCGGGCATGGTTGTCCACGCTCAGGGGAATAAATGTTGTGAAAGAGCTGTGCGCACCATGTGAATCTATTGTGGGAGGCATAATGTTAGTGGGAAATTGGGGCTGCAATTGAGGGGAGCTTCGAGCTCAACGTACCTTGCTCGCCAATCTTGAAAAGCTCGTATGCATCCCAGCCAACAACACCGCCCTGTAGACGGCTCCAGCACCACTTGACAACGCCAGAAATAACCATTGGCTCGGTCATGCGCAGCTCCTGGAGAAGTAGCTCGCCGGAGAGGGGCGCATTCTGGTCGAAAAAGTGGCGGATGAACGTGCGAACAGCACTGGGGTCGGATGTGGGACGGAAAGGAAGCAGAAGGAACGGAATATCCAACGCTGCAGGCGAGGTAAGCAGGCAATGGTCAGTAAAAAGATATCACCAAATCAAGTAATCTCAAAAAAGCAACAAAAAAAAGCAAACGGGTGTAAGTCGGGACGTCGATGGTGGAAGCAAGGGAGAGTAAACGAACCTCTGGCCTTCAATTCCTCTGTGCAGAGCCGCACTAGCTCGTGAATCTCCTCCGGCTCAACGGTCTTGCGCGTGTAGGCATCCTCCCATCGGGGCTTGGCCGGCACCTGGCTGGCAAAAGCCTGGCCGGCGCCGTTCTTCTTGGACTTGACTTTGGTGGGGCCGTCCTTGCCCTTGAGGCGCGAAAATATGCTGGGCATCTTTCCGTGCCGGTGATGTGTGTCGCCGTGCCCGTTTGTTGTTGTCGTTTGCCCTAGACCAATTCGAAGTAGTTCGTGGTGTCGTAAACGAAAAAAGAGGACAATATGAGGCCGCAAGGGAGAGAAAAGTCGACGTAGGGGAGGGACGGGAGCGGCGAAAGAAGGGTCAGGTCACAACGAAAGTGAGTGCCGGGGTTCACAGTCGGAGAGTAAATAAGGTCGGTCGAGGTGGTAGTAATACGTCGTCGATATAAAAAGGGGGACCGAAATCAGACGAGGGGAGGTTAAAGTCAAAATCGAGGTGGAAGAGAGAAGAAAAGAGGCAAAGTGAGGCAAAAAGGCAAGCCCAAGACGAGCAGGAAAGAAAAAAAGGGGTGGGACAGGCAAAAAAGGAAGGGACGGGACATTGGATGCGCGGCGGCCAGGGTAGGAGCGACGGGATAAGAGACGATGGGAAAGAACAAGGCTCTTTTTACTTTTGTCGACTCCCTCTTTCCCTAAACCTGTGTCTGCTGCCACTCTACTTGACTAGCTGCGTGTTTTCATTCAGGGGGAGCGCCAAATGGGGAAGGGGGGATGGGCAAGGGTTGACCTGCTTTGGCCTTGCATTGGGTGGGCGAGACATGGGGGGAAGGAAAGAGGAACACAGCACACAAGCACACAGGCACACAGACAGAGCAAAGAGAGAAAGAGCGATGGGTGGAGGGCAGACCACAATACTGAGTACACACACAACAGGAAGGCGTGGGCCACTGGACACCAGCAGCCGGCCGGCGCAAAAGGGGAATAATTAAAGGGGGCAGGGGTGTGTGCGCAGTAAACAGAATGTGCAGAGCAGGTGTGTTTGAGCGTAAATGAGTGCAAACTTGGGCCTGGTTGGGCCCATCTTGTCCCGAGCCGGTAGTGATTTGCAAGGAAGGAACCTCTCAAGACATGCTCTGTCGGGTTTGGTCCAGGCCTTGGCAGGTGTGGCCAGCAGAAAGGTGCACAGGAGGGAAGGTGCAGCCCAGTTTCCGTGCATGACACAATGGAAGCTCTTACTCTTGCGAGCTCTGTGAATAGGAAAGTGCTTGCAGCCAGCTCGACGAGGAAGGAGCGTGGCGGTCAAAATTGGTACGTTTTAGAGTGCCGCATGGACAGTTTCCTTTCATTGAATTGGGACGGAGTCCTCCATAGCTTTGAGCCTTCACGGCTTTTGGCAAAGACCATGCACAAAAAATACACGAAAAGTTCAGAGCGAACACCACGACGTATCCATTGGTGGCTTTGCTGTCCAAGGCTAGCTCCAATGGGCTGGGCTGTCGGCATTCGCTTCCACTGTTTCGTTTCCCTGTCTCTGGGTTTCTTTTTTCTCGATTGCCTCGCCAGAAGAGCACGATGTCGACGAAAAGCGAGAGCCAAAATCCAAAGCCATTGGACAACGGAACACGGACGAGGGACCACCAGAACCACAGCAGACGGCAGACGGTCCAAAGACGAAACGGCGTGAGATGCCCGCTGAAAAAGAAGAAAAGAAGAGCAGAGCGGGGAGCGCCGAGAAAACGGTGGGGAGTAAAATTGGAGGAGCAAAGGTACGACGCCCACGACCCTGATCCCACGTTTTTTCTGGCCATTGCTTGCTCTGCTGACACTCGTTCTTGTTCGTTTTCTGATACTCGTCCGTATCCTCAAGAGGTTGAATGCAATTGAATGGCCAGCACTGGCCAGTCGTCCTACCTGAGAGATGGGAGGATTCGTCTCGACGCGGCTATCCTGCATCGTCAGCAATGGACGAAAAAAGGATGAGAGGATGAGAGCCAACGACAAATGGCTAGCAGCGCGCCCCTCGTCGAACGGCTCTGCTCCGTAATTTAAACGAAAGTCGAAATACAATAGCGGCCCCCTTTCGCGCCGACCAAGATTTAGTCTTTCCCTTGCATCTTATCTTAGCACGGAGCAAGACCAAAAAAAGCACAGGATCGAGCCTGGGACAAGCAGTGGCGGGAAACGCCAGTGGGGTCGAAGGGCGGGACAGGGCGAGACGGCGTGTTTTAGTGTTTTAGGGCCACCGTTAGAAATCCAACCGCAAGCCTCGCTGTTTCGAGACAGGATGACAGCGGGGTGCACATCCGAGTGCTGTGTACGATCTGTACGAAGAGGATGAGACGGCGGAGGGGATATTGGGACGAGAGAACGATGAGAGGACAAACGACATGTCGAGACGAGAAAACCACAGACGTCTGTGTCCTGGGTCTAGCGAAATGGATGGAGTTGGCATCCATCGATGTTGATATCAACATGGCGAGCTGTCTCCATCCTCATTGAGCTCTCTTCTCAGCTGGCAAGGGGCCTGGCTGCCCGCGGTCCTGCATACGACACAACTCACCAACACGCAGTGGCATGCGTCTAGCACGGGCCAGCAGCGGCAGTGCGGGCCATCTTCAGATCTCCGGAGCAGACTTGGACTGCCCAGCGTCACATTGGGGCAGACGATGTTCTTTTATTCCCTCGATCACGTCCAATATTCGAAGCTGTTCACGGACCGAGCCAGGGAAAGGTCAATGACGAGGCCGAAGCCAGCCACAGCGGAGGCGCACAAGCAAAAGTTACGAGCATCGTACGGAAGACATTGGATCGACAAACTTATTCTCCCGACCTATGTACGAGTGTCGTACTCTTGTCTCACCAGACCACCAACCTTTCGAGCTTTCTGCCGTTCTGCCCTCCTTCAGCCTCAGCTCCTCACACACCGCATATCCGGAGCTGTGAGGAGAAAAAAAGCTTGTAAGAGCATGCATAGCTAGCCCTCTCAGCTTCCAGCTGCCGAGCAGTGCAGCTGGGCTGGTTCACCGTTTCTCCGTGTTTTCCTTCCTTTTTCCCCCCTTCTATCGTCTCTCTGCCTGCACCTTCTCTTTTTTTCCCTCATGCTGCACATCCTGGCCTGTTTCCTGGGGCGGGCTCGTGCCGCCGCCAGTGAGACCTCTCCGCATGCATGCAGACACCCAGGGACACTACTACCGGAGGTGGGATGCAGGTTCTCAAAAAATATGTGGTATTTCTCCTGGGGTGGATGGGTGACCGGGGGTGGCTTGCCAGCATGGCAAATGGCCAATGGCTCCAGCCCGAGCAGGTCGAGTCCGAGAGCCAGCTGTCTCTTGCCAACGCAGCAAAAGTATGAGCTGGCAGACGACACGACGAGAAAAAAAGTTTGCTTTGCGATGGATCGTTGGGTCTTTGCAGGTGAAGCGCAAAGCTCGGGCGATTTCTACCCATTGGGGCAAGCCACGGCGACGAATTGCAGAACGCCTCTTTTTTTATGTTGTGACAGGTGAGCTATCTCTCGGATTAATGCATCTTTCTTTTCTTTGATAACACATCTCAAAGTTCTCAGGCACGGTCCCTTGTATGGAGTGTTGCACACATTTGCACATTCTACAGGGCACACCTGGTCACAGGAACAAAAATCCGTGTCGCCATACAGAGATAACCCGGAATATTGACGCCAGCCTTTCAAGGTCAAGGGTAAGGCAAACCACGATAGAGGCCATTTGTTGTCTTTCTGTCAATATCGTGGCTCTATTCGCGACGTACAACCGAGATGATGTGAAAGCCACAGCCTTTTGATTCTTGTCAAAAGGCTTGAGCGTAATGCTTTGCAGGCACCATTACCCCGACTGGTACGCAGTAAAAGACCACCAATGTGTTGTTCGAAGGATTCTTGTAAAGTTAATCTGTATGAATCCCGGGCCTCTGGGTCGTAGAAACAATTTAATACAACGTATATATTGGTGCCCGACAAGCCTTGCGGGCGCGGGCAAAAAAGAAAGATGAATACCCTTCTCACAATCTATTTTACCCGAGACGTGAGGAGAAAACGACGACAACAACGACAACGACAGGGACTACAGTAGACGCCTTGTCTTCATCCTGCCTTTTGTCTTTTGGTGTCTCAAAAATAGAAACACAAAAAACGGATGTTCTAAAAAGAAGCGCGACGACGGGAAGAAAGGAAGTGGAAGATCCCGCGCGGTGCGAATTCCGAAACACATTTTGCGGCGGTTGATTCGTTGCTTATGCAGGATGATGCGCCAGACGACGAGCAAGAAAATACGAAGAACGTCCTACAGAAGATGGACAGGACTGAGGAGGAAAACCAGGCGATGGGAGAAGACTAATGGGGCGTGCGCTGGTTCCAGTTCTTTGCCAACCTTGGTCCACGCAGCGAGCCTTTTCCATCGTTGGAGAGATCGCAGTGTTCTTTTGTCTTCTTTTGTACGACAGATTTGCAGAGAGCCCCGTCTCACAATGTATTACTTTGCCCGGTAGAGGAGGACAGGGCCGTAATAAAGTACATGGGAACGGGGTACGGAATACAGAATAGAGAATGCAGAAGACAGAATACGGAGTGGTACGGAGTACTTGTGTACAAGAAGGAGCGTGGGCAGCGTGACGATCCACGCAAGGCACAGACGATGCAGTGCGATGCAGTGCACGACGAACGGAGCCAGTACCATTGATGAAAATGATTTGCTGGCCAACTTACTAGACGAAAACGACAGTCATCAGAGAAACGTCATCTTTTGGGCAGGCCTGCAGACTGAAAAGGTTAGGGGTCAAAACGATATAAGATATAAGACGTGCATGCGATGCATAAGACGTTGTAGTATTGCGAAAATGTAGACTTGTCATTTGTTACGATGGTTGTATATAAAAGACAGAAGAAAATAGAACAACGAGAGATCATTAGTGCGCAAATACGATGTGACATATAATAAAAAAGAAAATAGGAAAATGGGGGAAGGAGTGCAGAATATGAGAGGTTTGTGTGTCCTTAATCATATTCATATAGAGGGGGCTAGCAGCTTCGACTTGAGCGCCTGATGATCGCCTCTCCTCTTGAGTTTTGTCGTTTCGGAGCCTTTTCACGCCGTGCCGGTCGTCTCTTCCTCGGTATCGGCTGCTGCAGAAGCCGCCTTGCCGTCCTTGGCCTCGTCAACCTTGACGTTCTCCTTCTCTTCGTCGGCATCGACAGCCTTTGCGCTCTTCACGTCGGCATTCTTCTCGGCCGCGTCGGTCACCAGCTTTGCGTCTTTCGTTCCCTTCTCCTCCTGCTCTTGCTTCTCGGCCTCCACTTCTTCCTCTTCAGCCTCGTCTTCCTTCACGTCAGCCAAGGGGGCTGTCTTCGACTTCGGGAGGCCCTCGATCGTCGACGTGCCCTTCGACAGACTCCAGTCGATCTCGCCCTCGGCGCCGTACCGCTTCATCAGCCACACATTCGCAGAGCGGAAGTGGCCACAGTCAAAGAAACCACGGTGCGCACTCAGCGGGCTCGGATGCACACTACGCAACACCAAGTGGCGCTGCTCGTCAATCTTGACCACACGCTTGGCCGCCGGTGAGCCCCAGGCCACAAACACGACACCGCGAGCACGACGCTGGGCCACGAGATCAATGATCTTTTGTGTGAAGCGCTCCCAGCCGTGGTTAGAGTGCGAGTTGGCCTCGTGAGCGCGCACGGTCAAGCAGGTGTTGAGCATGAGCACACCACGCTCGGCCCACGGCGTCAACAGACCGCCCTGTTGCGGCGGCGGCGGCTGGAACTTGCCTTGGTAGTCCCTTTGGAGGGCAATGTAGATGTTCTTGAGCGACGGTGGCGGCTTGACGGGCGGCTTGACGGAGAAGGCGAGGCCGTGGGCCTGGCCGTCATTGTGGTACGGGTCCTGGCCAACAATGACCACCTTGACCTCGTTGAATGGCGTGTATCGGGACCTAGAAAGTATGAGGTGAGTAAAGGCCCAGCCTAACAACAGCAAGAAGGTGTTTTTTACCTACCATGAATACACGTCCTGGGGTGGTGGGAAGATCTTGCGGCCGGCAGTGTGCTCGCGGCTCAGGAACCGCTTCAGATCCAGGAAGGACGGCGTGACAAGCTCGTCCTTCAGCACCGCCAGCCAGCTCTCACCCAGGGTATCAATCTCGAGCTTGAGCAACTGCTGCTGCTCCTTGGTCAGCTTGGCCACCCACTTGGCCTTGTCGAACTTGGACTGCGACTGGAAGAACTCGGGCTGGGCTGGTGCGAGACCCGGCTTTGCAGCACCGCCGGCCTTGTTGCTTGAAGAAGCGTTTGTGCTCGCGCTGCGTGTGGTTGCTGGAGAAGATGCTCCCTTGGGACCGCCAAAGAAGGACATCAACGAGCTCTGCTGACCCGGCTTCTGCTTGGCCTTCTTGGGATCGATGGAGGCGGCCAAGTCGGCGCCAGCCTTGCGTTTGAGAGAAGCCATGCCTACGATAAGGCTCGAAGCGTGTCGTCGGTGGAAGAAAGCAGCTGTTCGTGAAAACGAGTCGAGAAGCGAGCTGGTTGGGCCGTTCAAGATCAAGCTTAAAGCAAAGAGATGTCGAAGTCGAGCCGTCGTGAAGAGAGAAGTGAAGACGAGATGGAAAGAAAAGAAACAAAGAAAGAAAGGGTCGTCGAGGTCGAGAAACAGATGGCTACTGTAGTCTTGGCGGTTCTCGAAAAAAAAAAGTGACAGCTACTTTGTACTTCGCTGTCTGTGTGTTGTTCTGCCCAGCAGAGGAGAGCAAGGGTATTCAATGGGGAAATTGAGCTGCAGAAAGGAAAATTGGCCGTTCTAATATGTCGTCTGGTGGTGGTATATCACAAGGGTCGTTCGTGGGAAGGAGCGAGCGGGAGATGGTTGCGTGGGTGGGCAAACGATCGCGGCGTCTGTGGGGTGGAAAGAGAAGAAAGGTGCTGGGTCTCGCATTCTTCGTTTGTCTGCCTGTCTGCCAGCGGGGGCTTTCTCTGTTTGCGCGGGATGATGTTCTGGGGTCTACAGCAGCCAGAAGAGTGAGAAAATGGGCAAGAGCCTCTTGTTAAGATTAAAGGTGGTCATTGTGGGAAAGCACACCGAGAAGCTAGAACCCACCAGGGCCATTCACAGGCAATAGAAGGCAGGGGCGATGGTGGATATTGGCCAGCTGCAGTGGGAAAGTGCATGCAGGGGAAGGAGCGAAAGGGCGCGTGTAGTTGGGCATTTTTGGCGCTTCAAAAAGGTGCAATAAGCGTGCCGAGAGTTAAAGAACGACGCGGGTAAGGAGTGGAACAGCCGTGAATTTTCGCGTTTTTCAACTGTTGGCGGCAGGTGCAATCCAGGCCCCAGGCACCCTGCGAGCCAATGGACGGTGCCCAGGCCAGGCAATTGAGCGATGTCGGTGGGTCCTTCTGATCCTCCAGCCTGTTTGCTGCTAGCGTGCGGAGAAGCGACTTCAACTGGCGTTTTTGGCGGCATCGCAGCCTGGGAACATGCAAACGAGACACCAACAAGCTTTGGGACAAAAGCCACACTGCTGCCTTGAGAGGAATACGAAAGATACGGAGGACAAGCATGCGAACTTCCATGCGGCCTTGACAAGTCTCGGCCTGTGGCCGTTTGCTGTCTGCGAGAGGCTCAGACAGAGTGACAAAAAAGAAGAGAAAAGAAGGAAAGAAAAGGAGTCAGAGTCAAACAGCGAGTCAGGTAGGGCCGTCTGCAGGCCCTTGGGGCGTTTGAATGCAGGAGTTGTAAGACAAGGGCAGGCACACAGGCATGGACCTACGGCGGTTGTTTCTCAAAAGGTTTTGTATTATATGTATGTTTTGGGAGAGTTATGTTACATGGTACATTTTTGGTGCTTTTGTGTTGCGTTTTCCGAATCAGAACCAACAAACCAAGAATGAGAAAAGATATCGTGAAGCAGATAAAACGTGCAAGATGAGAGATGGGAAATCATAAAGAATCTAAAGACCGCCAATGCTGACCAATGAGACGCCAAAGTAGAAAATGAGACAGAAAGAAGAAAAGAAGACGCAAAATTCAAACGCAATTAAGCCGCCAATATTTTTGTTAGTACATGCATGTAACGTAAGGATAAACGTTAAAAAGAGGTGTGGTCAGCATGGCAAGAGAGCAATCTCACGCGCCGTTCAGCTCCCGCTCGCGTGCGCGTTGGTTCATGCCGCTGAATGCCTTCTTGCCCACTTCATAACTGCTGATCATAATGGCACAGGCCGGGGCCACCTTGAGCGTCCGCGGGATCCAGCCCTTGAAGAGACCGGCAATGCCCTCGGTGCGGAAGATGTGCCACAGCAGCTGGCCCATTCTCTGCTCTTCCGGGAAAGCAGTGGCACCGGACTGAGCAGCATCGCGGAACACCTGTGTGCGGGTCTTGCCCACATCGAAAGGCATCGTCGCAATCGAGGCGGCAGCACCGGACAGCGAACCCGCCGCAAAGCTATCGAGGAACGTGTCACGGTGGTTCTCGCGGCTTTGCGTCCGCCGGCGCTCACGGACTCGCCGCGACCCGTCCAGGTCCAGTAGATCACGGCCACGGCGCCGCTCGCGGGCCTCGGTCAGCTGGGTGCGGACTGCCTCATAACCCCACCAGTACATGGCCGAAAAGGGCACATCACGCCACAGCGTCAAGGTCAGACCACGCCACAGCGAGGTGATGCCATGGGTGTGGACCCTGCTGCGCAAGTCCTGGAAGGTGTCCTGCAGGTGGCCGGCAGCCGACTCGCCCTGCGATGCTTGCAGTCGTGTGCGGAACAGCTCAATGGGACCGACAGCCGTGGCGGCCAGGATACGAGCGAAAGCACCTGCCACAAGCGGCGCATACTGGTCAGGTGTTACGCGGTTGATGGGGCTCTTGGGGTTGAAACGTAACCACTCGTAGCCGGTGAAGTAGATGACGTTGGCGGGGATGGACATGACCAGCGTCGGCGACAAGCCACGCCATAATGTGGTCATACCCTCGTTGCGGGCAATCTTGCGGAGGCCGTCGATCGTCGAGTTGATCGTCTTCTGCTGGTGCTGCTCGACGGCACAGTCGGGGAAGGCGGCGGTGGCGGCCTGGGCCTGGGCAGTCTTGGGTCCAGCTAGGCACATCTCGTTGGCGGTGGCATGCATAAAGAACACCTCTCGGCAGCAGGCAGTTACGCCCAGGTCGTTTGGTCGGAAGGCAGACGAGGATGTGGCCGCAATCTTCTGGAAGTTGGCGGGGAGCTTTTCAAAGTCGATGACGGGGCGGGAAACAGTCTGAGACTGCAGACGAACACGGACGACGTCGAGAGGGGTGACTATGATATCAGGTTAGTAGATGTTCCGAGAAGTGATATGGCCCTGAGAGGCAAATAAACGAGAGAAAAGAAAAATATGTGCACTTACCCAACAGTCCTGTCAACAAACTGCCTGCTGTTGCAGACAACATTCTCTGCAGCACTGTGATTTCCGGCGGGTCGACCACGCCAGCTCCCTTGCCCGAGTTCGCCTCGGCCATTACCGGCGGGGTATACGGCAATGTCTCCGGGCCCTCGGCCTGCTGCTGCATGTGTAATCTCTCGTGGTCTTGCCCGTCGGCGTTGTGCGGCACGTTGGGTGCCATTGTGAGGAGGAAGAGGAGAAGGAGATCGCCCGGTAGAGGCGATCGAGGATCGTGGGAGAAATCGACGAAGGCCGGGGAGGAGGTCGGGAAAAAAGTGAGCGACTCGCGATGAGCCCTCAGTGGGTTGAGTGAAGCAATCCCCTTTTGCTCGATATGCAGTGAAAATGCCGTTCAAAATCGAGTCGGAAATTGCCAATTGAATGCGTGTCGTCGTAGAAAAAGGTGTGTGAATCAGAATGCAGAAAGTCGGGCGGGTTGAAGAACTGTCTAGAAACGGAGGCGGATGCGGAGATAAATAGAATATGTATGACCAAACACTTTTTTTTTCGTATGTCCTTTCCCCCCGATCGCCCCTGCCACCTGCGAATGTCTCGGGGGGCGAAAATATTGCATTGGGCTAGTTCTAGCCGAGCTATCTTTCTTTCAGCCACTGTTTTCCAGTGGTGACGTCGCCCCACAGCGCTTGTCAGCGTGCGCCCTTCACTGTCTTTGCAGTCTTTCAGGTGGGTTTTAGCGGTGCACATCAGATAAGATAAGGCCGCTATCGGCCGCGGCAGGAGCAAAACGGGCGAGCGACGAGCGACACGTAGTCACGTGCAGCTGGATGAAGCATTTTGGGGAAGGTCCAGCCATGACAGGCCTAGCGAAAATTACGGAGAAGGCAAAAAAAAGCTAGGCGGCCAAGGCTCCAACCTCACTCAAATTCGACGACATCAACAACGGCGGCGGCGACGACAGCGACGACATTGCAGATGACAGCGGGTATTGGACAGTGCATTGCGATTCTAAAATCGAAATCAAAAATCTTCTAAAGCCAACAGAAGGCCCGAGACAGCCTAACAGCGCAACGGAACCCTATACACCTTCAAATCAACAACGTCAAATCGGGACGAGACCGACGCGACAAACAGAACAATGTCCACGGCAGCAGAGCGGCTGGCCGCCCTGAAGGCGCGTGTGGCTGCAGCTGTGTCGGGGCCCAAGGCGGATGGAGTTCCTAGCGGCAGTGCAAGCGGGATCAGCAGCACACAACGGAATGATGGAGGCAGCAACACATTCGGCAACGATCTGTCTGGCGGACGAACAAGCGGCCTGCCACCTTCGGGCGGTCTCAACGTTCCTCTGCATCCTGCACTCGAGAACCTCAATGCGACATTCACCTCCCCATCAACCTCCAAAGGCTTCGGCCGTGGTGGCAAGCGCGACAACCGCAAGGCCCGCGCCAACCCATACCTCGACACAAGCCCAGCGACAGTAGCCACGGCCGAGGGCGACGCGATCATCGAGGCGGCTGCGGCTGCACCACCACCGGCCGCACGAGCACGGCACTCGCGACCGCTCCAGTTCAACGAGCAGGGCAAATACATCCAGCAGGGCAATGCGTTACGGCGACAGGCGGCGCTCGAGGCGATGAAGAAGCGCATTGCAGAGCAGGCACGCAAGGCAGGCATGGACGAGATCCCTAGCGACAAGAACTTTGTGATTGAAGCGCCGCCAGATATTGAGTGGATCGACCAGGCGTATTTTGCCGAGGGCAAGACGTACGACGACCTGGACATGCCCGACTGCCTCGTAGTGAACAAACCCAAGGTTGAGGACGAGGCACAGGGCGATGAGGGCGAGGAGAGCATTATTACAGACCTTGTGATGCACCCCATCCCGATTGAGCCACCACAGGACAAGCTGGTGCCCGAGGCCAAGCCCATGTACCTGACAAAGCAGGAGCAGAAGAAGCTGCGGCGACAGCGGCGTATGGCCGAGCTGAAGGAGAACCAGGCCAAGATCCGGCTGGGTTTGATGCCGGCGCCACCACCCAAGGTCAAGCGGTCCAACCTGATGCGCGTGCTGGGCGAGGAGGCCGTGCAGGACCCGACGGCCGTCGAGGCACGCGTCAACCGCGAGATTGCAGGGCGTTTTGACAAGCACATGGAGGCCAACGAGGAACGGAAGCTCACCAAGGAACAGCGGCATGAGAAGCTAGCTGCAAACCAAGAAAAGGACGCGGCCAAGGGCATCCACATGCTCATCTTCCGCATTAACACCCTGGCCAACGGACAGCACCGCTACAAGATCTGGAAGAACGCAGAACAGCTGGCACTGACGGGCGTCTGTGTTATGCACCCCAAGGCGAACTTGGTGGTAGTCGAGGGCGGCGAGCACAGTATCAACAAGTACCGCAAGCTCATGATGAACCGCATCGACTGGACGCAAAACATCCCGACAACAATCCCGACACCGACACAGTCTGCGGTGGGGCGCATTCCCGATGGCCAGAGCAAGGGCCCCTCGCGCGAGTGGCTGGCTAGCGAGAGCGAAGCGCTCCCAAGCAACCAGATCATGCTGCTGTTTGACGGCGAGACCAAGGGCCGTACCTTCCGCAGGTGGTCCAGCAAGATTTGCGACACCGACCGCGAGGCCTTTGACTATTTGGCGCGGACGAAGCTCGAGAACTTTTGGACGCAAGCCCGTTCGAGCTCATAGGGGGTGCTGGGGGAAATAATATGGGGTTTTTTTGTTTACACACATGCTTCACTATTGTATTTTGTATCGTATATATCGGAAGTCTGAAGTCTCAGCATGGCGTTTTCGGGTCTGGCCTAGTTGGAAGTAAATAGGCATCGAGATATCACATAACTATGCATTTAACGGGTATTTCCGATTACAAAGTAAACTGTAGAGCATCTCTCTTTCCTATCGAGTAATATAAGCACAGTCACCGCCCAGGTCATGATGTACGACGTACTCCGTAGGAAGGAACGAGACAAGGCTAGCCTTACAGGTTCACTGTGTGAACGACTCAGGGCACGAACCCCACTAAAAGTATCTCCGCTAAAACCCTTAATACCGCCTCTTGGCCACCGCTAATACAGTCACTCGCCGGATAAGCTCGCCTTCTGACTGCATGAAAGCTGTGGATCGCACCTCTTCTTCGTTCCGCCCACGCATCTTTCACCAAATTCCCACAATATTCGTTCTCGATCGCAAACGCATTCCATTTGCACGGACCGTCCCTGTCTCTGGAATAGAGAGAGCTGGGCTTGATTTTAGGAAGTTGACCCGAGGAAAGGAAAGTGCGACCGAGTGTGTGTACCGCTACAAATACAAGACAGTAACGCACCCGATTGCGCCTTCCCCCCCGGCATTTGTCATCTTATCTCCAGCATCTGCAGACGCAGAGCTTCGTATTTTCGGACATCTTTCGTCAACTTTCGTCAACTCCCACATCCCCACAATATCGCGCTCCAAAATGACACAGCCACCGCCATCTGGCGGCGACGGCTCCGGTGACATCAGTTCCGAGCTCGAGTCGTTCCGGCAGCAATGGCGGGCCGAGGTCAAGGCCAAGACCGCCCCATCAGGGTCTCCCCGTGGTAGTGGAAACCGGAATGCCACTTCATCAGGATCATCGAAAACGAAGGCAGGAAAGGCAAAAGCATCGGCAGCATCTGATGTGTCAGTGACGGCATCACACCGTCAACAAACGACTCAAGCAGCTCAGCGCCCGGCTGGTCCGCGGCGTGGCAGCAGTGCGGCCGGACCGCAGACACCGCTTAAACTGCTATCATCGGGCAAGAAGCCTCTTGTTCTGGAAAACGACGACGACTATGCGCCACCACGGGCATTCGATGATGTCCACGAGCCCAAGACGGTGCAGACTGTGGGTTTGACAGCAGCGACAGCCCCCGAAGAGGCCAGCACCGCTGTCAAAGCAGCCCATCCAGCAGAGGACCGGCCAAAGGCCAAGCAAGAGCCAGTCTCGGCACTGGAGCACTACGAGAGGGCCGTCGAAAAGGAGGCTCTCGGCAGTCTCGGCGACAGTCTCCGGCACTATCGTACAGCTTTTCGGGTAGGTGGAGACTCCCCTCCGTTCCGTTGGCAATAGCGTGTAGCGTACTAATACATCACAGATGGACAGCAATGTCGACAAGACATACAAGAACAAGCACTACCCCGCGCCACCTCCGGCAGCGGGGTCGTCTTCATCGCGGGCTGGAAAGCAACCAGAAGGCACCGGCGATGCTGCGGCGAGACCTGTCCGCGAAGGACCACCCCCAACTCTCAAGGAGCTCATTACGTCGTTTGCCGGACTCGCCATCGAAGGTGCACCGCCACCCGTCGAGGGCATGCCAGCACCGCCGTGCCCGCTGTCCGAACTTCCCAACGAACTGCTGGTGCACATCCTGCGGGATGTGGCCCTGGACGATGTCGGCGATTTTGTGCGTCTAACACAGGTCTGCCGCAAGCTGGCGTACCTAGTGGCCACGGAAGACCGCATCTGGCGGCTGGTGTGCGTGGAATCCAAATTTGGGTTTGCCAACATGCACCGCTCGTGGGAACGGACGATTGCGTGGGGCAAGCTCGAGGACGACAACAAGGGCGAGTTTGTTGTTGGCGACGGCACTGTCTTGTCGGCCGAGGACGCCAAAAAGGAGCGCCAGCGGCAGAGACAGGCCAACAGCTTGGCGACGACGATGAAGCTGCGCAAGGGTGTCAAGGCGCTCAACAAGGACGGTGTTTTGACTACAATCCCGCCATCCTACCCGTCGTGGCAGCGTATGTTCCGTCTGCGGCCGCGCATTCGATTCAACGGCTGCTACATCAGCACGGTCAACTACATCCGACCCGGTCAACCATCGGCCAGTCTTGTCGTGTGGAGCAACCCGGTGCACATTGTTACGTACTTTCGGTATCTGCGCTTCTTTCGCGACGGCACGGTGATCAGTCTGCTGACGACGTCGGAGCCGCCAGATGTGATCCACCACCTGACCAAGGACCTTGTAGAGATACACCAGGGCGGGGCCATGGCGCACCTTCCGTCGATTGTGATGCAGAATGCGCTGAAGGGACGTTGGCGCATGTCGGGCATCACCGACGAAGAGGACGGTGAGAATAATGCTGGCGGCGAGGACGAGATGCGCAGCCGTGACGAGGTGATTGAAGGTTCCGCGACGGCCGCAGCGTCTAAGAAGGATGGCGCAGCAGCCACTGAGGCCATTCCGGTGTCTCCCTTCTCGTCGCTGGCGGCAGCCACAGACGCCGAGAGCGATGTGGTAGTGGAGACGGAGGGTGTGGGCAAGTACTACTACCGGATGGAGCTGGCTTTCCGGTCGGCAGGCAAGGGTACGCGCAACAACAAGCTCAACTGGCGCGGATTCTACAGCTACGACCGACAGACGGACGACTGGGGTGAATTTGGACTCAAGAACTACCGGCCATTCTTTTTCAGCCGCGTGCGCAGCTACGGCGTTGGAGAGTAAGGATCTAGATCTAGACGGACATAGACGGTGCGGTCAGTTTGGCTCTAATTATTTTTACACAGTTTATTTTGTCTTTTCTTTTCACTTGAATTTTTGAAGAATTTTATAAGACAATAATGCTGTGCTTATTTGTCCAAGAAAAAAAGAAGAACAAATCAATTAAATACGGCCATGACTAAACACAAAATAAACACACTATCATCACTCAAAGAAGGATATACTCCGAGTCTCGATGCTCTCACGCACGTTTGCACCTTCAAGGCTGCTATCCCAAAAGGCTGTGTGCGGCGTCCGCCAACCGACACTGCGGTCACTGTCGTGGAATTTAAACAACAGGGCCTCGTCGCGCGCCATGCGCGAAAAGTACCACCATCTGTGGTCCGGGTTGTGGCGGAAGATGGCGGCCGCCAGCTGCTTGTCGTCGTCCATGGGCGCAAACATATCGTCGCCCTCGGGGATCTTGTCGACAATCCAGAGCACATTGGGCGTTCCCTCGTCGTCGCGGACACTGCGGGCGTCACAGACGGCTAGCGGGCACTCCTGCGGTGGTGGCGTAAATGTGCGCCAGAAGCTGGAAATAATAAAACGTTTAAAACCGGGGCCGTTGGGGCGTTCCTTGGAATAGATGGCCTGGGCAGCGGCTAGCTGGCGACTGGGTTCGGTGTCGACATGGACTTCACCGGCGGCAGGTTGCAGACCTCCATAGTGACGGTAGGGTTTCCCACCATTGGCATCCTTGGCAGCTGCTGGCTTGGGCACAATGGCAGCCGATGTCCGCAGCATCCAGTTGTTGACAACGACGAAGTCTGCATTGTATTCCTTCTTCACATAATCGTGCACCTCTTCCTTGTACTTGGCCTCGACCTCGGCGGTGTCGTGGAAATCATCAATGGCAGTCGGGGCATCGAGCAGACGGAAACCGTGCTTGTCGAGTGAAAAGTGATCGCGGATCTCCCGGCCGTCACGAATAGTGGTCGGGTATGGTCCATAGCTGCCCGTGTTGACTTCGACACCAGACGAGACAAAACGGCGGTTGATATCGGGGCCAGGCAGCAGGTACTTGAGGTTGGCCTGCGTCGTGCGGACGGTGTCTTCAATATCGACGGTCATGGTGGAGGCTGGTATAAAATGAAGCTAAACGGTGTGCTATCAAAAGAAGTGCTGTCTCTTTCCATCATCTTGTTTATCGATTAGACCATCATGTAAGTGAGTTTATATAGCGTGTGGTGCAATTGGTGTAAGTCGTGTAAGTGGTGACGGACGCTACACGGAAAGTGCGGAGAAGGCGGAGCAATTTGGGCGACACGGAACAATCAAAGCGACAGGTTACACATCGGCATCTTGGAGGCCGACACCGACTGTCAGTGCGAGTGACGTAGCTGGGGAAGAGGAGGGGAGTCTGTAATAAATCTGGAACAATAGGCTAGAAGCAGGTGTCCAATTGTGTGATAGAAAATCCGGGGAAAACCAGAGAGCCGCATTCCACGTGGGACGCCACGCGTTCCTTCCCTTTTTGACAGCATCATGCCGACATGTTGACCAAGAATATCAAAGTTACATTTGGAGACCATCACAAGCAAATTTGTCACTGAATAAATAACTGTCAGAGAAGTCGGAAGCATAGTTCTTAGGAGAGATATGATAGTCAACTACGATCACAACGACTAACTCGACACTCGATATCAAGTGTATCAACTATGTAAGGAGACCCGTGATAGTATATGCAAACATATTTTTCATCGTCAATTATATTTAGTATTACCCGTTATTTTACTTGTTCAACGTAGCCGACTTGGTGATCCTGCAGAGACCTTGTCCGACCAATGGATATGCTTGGAACTCGATATCCAATCCAGTAGAAATACCTGATCATCTATTCAAATATCAGATAACAATAAAAGTCCTCTCATGTCTCCCAGAACATTTGGTTCTGATCAAGCCTTGCTGTATGATGTCTGTCGACCATTTTGTTCTCATATTCATCACCTATCGACAGGAGTGCCCTATATAATACAAACTTCCTCCCCGAATCCGCCATCAATCATCTGACTGGTTCCGTGGTGCAGTTGGTTAGCGCATCGTACTAATATCCTCTCTTCTGAGAATACCATGCGAAAGTCGAGGGTTCGAGCCCCTCCGGGACCATATCCCCACCAATTCGAAAAGAATTGCTTGGTCTTTTCCAGTCTTTTTTTTGTTATTTTTTGCAGTCCTTTATAGGGCTGGTTGTTGCTGCCGCTCTCTTAAAGGTATGTTTTATCGACAACTTTGAATGTCGTAAATAATTGTTGTAATTTTTCTTGCTTTTCTTTCTGCTTCGAAAGGCTCTAGACACACTATACATCATAAAAAGGGTTTGCAAGTTGGTGATGTCTTGAAAATCAGATGTAACTTTTGTAAGTCGTCAAGAGCACCGTTTCAAAGTCACTTTTATTGATGCCGTAATTTCAAGGCACAAATTCTTGCCATGAAGACCCACTTTGTTCCTGCGTTAAGTTCCTGACCGGTTGCCGCACGCCAGTGCATTTCAGGCCGCAAGGCAGCAAAGTCACTGAATCAACCAGGTGAGCCAGGCGAGCTTGGGGTGCTGCCAATGGCCAGCCGCAGGCCAAACACAGCACAAAACGGCGCTAAGGTACCGCCTGCAGGGCAGCCAACAGCCAGGCAAAGCTAGCACGCGTCGCAAAGCTGCCTTGGAGCTTGCCGTGGTGTCGACGTCGTTGGCTCTGGTGCCTCATTTCTCCCGCCTTCCACACAATCACCACTTGAACGCATCCAACGAATCCGCATCACATCATCATCACCGCCCACCAGACCACACTTTGGTCGTCTTCTTTCGCACTCGCTTTTAATTGTCGACTTTCTACTTATCTTCACACGACAACATCGACAACATCATCGTTGCATCATCGATCGAGACGACGGTATCAGCTTCACTTTGCTGAACGACCGACCGACGACCATCTCCACGATCTTCCCTTTTCACGCCATTCACAATGGACACCCTCGTGGCTCGGTACAGCCGCCCGGCGTTCCGGAACCCCGACGAGTTTGACAACGACAATGAGGACTTTGACTACAACGGCTCCATGCCCGGTCTCTCGCACAAATTCGCCATTCCCCCGATAGCGCAGGTGAGTCCCACACGTCGATGATGATCGAAAACACCCCTTTGAGACCCAATTGCTAACCGCATCGTCTACTGATAGCCCTCCTCATGGCTTCGTGCGGCCACCGACGACCGCTCCAACCCCAGCTGCCCCATCAAGATCGCCCACGGTACCACCACCCTCGCCTTCCGCTTCCAGGGCGGTATCATTGTGGCCACCGACTCCCGTGCCACGGCCGGCAGCTGGATCGCCTCGCAGACTGTGAAAAAAGTTATTGAGATCAACAACTGCCTGCTGGGCACCATGGCCGGCGGTGCCGCCGACTGCCAGTACTGGCTCGCCTGGCTCGGCCGCGAGTGCCGTCTGCACGAGCTGCGGCACAAGCGCCGCATTTCCGTGGCCGCCGCGTCCAAGATGCTCGCCAACTTGGTCTACAGCTACAAGGGCATGGGTCTGTCGATGGGCACCATGTGCGCAGGCGTGACGCCCGAGGAGGGTCCCGCTTTGTACTATGTTGACTCGGACGGCACGCGCCTGTCGGGCAACCTGTTCTGTGTGGGCTCGGGTCAGACGTTTGCGTACGGTGTGCTGGATGCCGAGTACAAGTACGACTTGTCGACGGAGGAGGCGCTGGAGCTGGGCCGGCGCAGTATTCTGGCGGCGACGCACCGTGACGCGTACTCTGGTGGATTCATCAACCTGTACCACGTCAAGGAGGAGGGCTGGGTGAAGCACGGCTTCAACGACACAAACCCCATTTTCTGGAAGACAAAGCTGGAAAAGGGCGAGTTCTCCAACGTCACGAGCTCGTTCGATTAAGCGGAGCAGGGCAGTGAAGGTGGAGGTGGAGGTTGAGCGAGAGCGAGAGCGAGACGCATGAAACTCAAAGAAATACCGAGAAAGAAGAGAGAAGGAAAGAAGGGATGGGCAGGTTGAAGTGGACATGAGGAACAGCCAACACTGACCTTTATGCCTCCTCTCCTGTCTCATCTCTTCCATGTAAACTGTACCACCACTTTGGGCTCGTTTTTCCTTTTTTACTTTTTCTCTATTGTCCTTTTTTCCTATACAAATACATTACTGGCGATTTTTACAAAGCATGACGTCCCATCTTATAACTCGTAATATGCATGTCGTAAATTATTGATCATGAGAGGGATATCGTCTCTATCGTCTACTGTACAGTCTTTTGCACCCACCCAGTTGGACCCAGGATGCCGCCGTCGTCCGCATTAGCGTCCATGGACCACTTCCGGATCGGCAGCACAGTTAAGTCTGTCTGCCATCCTGCCTCATACATTTCCATGCCGGCCCATGCAATCATGGCCGCATTGTCGGTACATAATGACGGAGGCGGTGCCACAACTGGCAGGTGTCTGTAGCCACGCACTTCCAGGGCGGACCGCAGAATGTACCTCAGGTACTGGTTGCTGGCCACACCACCAGACACAACGAGACATGTCGGCAGTGGGTCGCCGCTCTCTCCACCACCTCCAGCTCCGGCTTCCAGTGCAAGCAGCAGCCGGCTCGCAAGGTGCTCAAACGCCATCTGCATCGTACCCCGGGCCAGCAGACGACGCTCGTCTTCGGGCATGCTCACTGCCGGTTCGGGGGGTGGAGGAGGTGCGGCTTTCGGATCTGTACCCGCTGGCAGCATATGAGGATCACCTCCGGCCACCTTGATTACCGCTCCATTAAGCCCCGAGTAGTCAAATCTTAAAGCTTTTCGCAGTGCACCAGTGCCCAGTGGTGCCTCCAATCGCCAGCCGAGGCCAGACTCGAACGGAGCCATTTCGTCCCGACGGAGGGTGGGGTACTGGTAGCCACCATAGTTGTCCGAGGTGTCTTCCTCAAAGGCGAACTTCTCAAGAAGAGCACCGTACGGCAGACTCCGCCCCGCCTTGGCCTCCGCTGCGGCTATAAACCCGCGCGGCAGAATGGCCCGCGCGCACTTGTCCAGCAAGTCGCCGACGGCAATATTGTGGGCCGAGGCGAGGACGCGGTGGTCGTTCAAAGAGCGGGAATGGACCAGCATCGTGTGCCCGCCAGAGACCAAGAAGGAGAGGTAGGGAAACGCAACGGAGGGCGTTGTAGTTGGTGTTGATGCCGTCGCCGTCATCGACAGCGTCTCCGCCGCCTCCGCCGCCTCCGCCGCCTCCATAGCCTCCACCAACCTCGGCGTCAAGGCATGTGCCTGCATATGATGCACACCCACCATCGGCACATCCCACGCCACCGCTAGCCCTTTGGCCACAGCCAGCCCCGTCGCCAATGCGGATACCATCCCCGGTCCGCGCGTCACCGACACGAAATCGGGCTTCCCCGACGGGAGAAACGCCCTTGCTTTTTGAATGAGCGGCGCCAGTGCGCCCATGTGTGACTCGGTGGCGGTCACGGGGTGGATGCCGCCAAAGGCGCGGTTGTCAGCCGTGACGCGCTCTTCAAACAGGAGGCGGGCGCGGCCCAACCCGGAGTCTCCAGGTGCTTGTTTCTCCTTATCCAGAATGGCCACACAGGTGTCGTCGCAGGATGTCTCAATGGCGAGAGTAACCAAGCTGTTGGGCCATCTGCGTTGGGCAGTGGCTTGGCTATCATCTATGCTAGGCACGCTTGACCGACTGTAGTATCGAGTGCTGCTACTTATTGGTCGTATTGACCATTGTGTAGATCGTGTAGCGGGAACTGTGTTTGATTGTGAGGTGAGGCCGGATGGTGATGGCCAGAAGGAGGTTTGGGCAAGGCAAAGACGACATGGCCGACGCCATGAAGCGTGGGTGAAGGCCCGCATTGTATAAAATGAGAGATGATGATGCTATTGTGAACATATTTTTGATGTGATTTCTGAATTAAAAACGTCTTTGAAAAACTGGTGAGTATCGATGTAAATCGGTGGTTCGAGATGTTCCTGAGTGGCGTTAAAAAACTTCATCTATAACGCGTTCACGTGACCACAACTACAACCAACAATTAAGTCGGGGACAACAAAACAAATGGACTACATAGACTTAAAGAGATAATATGTATGAGATCGGTGATTGATAAAATAAATGCTTTTTATGTATCTGAAAGTATGAAAGGAAACCCAAAGAAATTAGTATGACAACCAACAGGTTGTGAATATGCCCTAAACAAAACAAAGAAACACCAGTTATGCATGTTATGCTTCCTTTCCTTCCCAATATTATCCTAGTATGCAAGTAGTTCTCTCCTCCCCCTTCTCTTCTTTATGTCTCCTATACAATGGTGTTCCCGTTCACGCCCAAAAAATTGTTCCATACGCACTGGCAGCCGCCAGTACCACCATCAGAACCACCGAAAGTCGGGTTTGTCCCGTGGTTGAGGAGCGTGCCGCCAAACGACAAATTGTCGACAATCGTAGACGCATTGGCCAACTGAATCTGCTGAAGACCATTGATGCCGCGTGCAAAGACGCCCTTTTCCAGGAAATCGCCGCCGTGCAGGTCTTCCGTGAGACTGATTGGGTATGGAAACGTGCCCGGCTGCGTGCTGTTGGATCCCGTGCCCGTACCTGTCCCTGTCCCCTGCGTACCGAGCAGCTGTGTTGTGTTCTCCATGCGCGTCCAGATCTGCACCAGGAACCGTGTTTGCAGCCAAGTGACAATGTGGTTGGCGTCGACCTCGAGGGAGCCGCCGTTGGCGTCGCTGGCCAGCGGGCTGCCGTCCGGCGTAATAGACTGCACGTAGATGGTCTTGGAAAAGTACGTGTAGAAACCGAAGTGCTCAGTGGGCAGACCGCGGTCGTACAAACGCAGGGGTTGCTGGATGGGTAGGGGGTGCATGACGGCTGGGGCGCCGGTACCGTCTGCGTTGAGTGACGGTTGGGGGAAGCCGTCTGCCGCTGTGGGAGTGGCATCACGGCGATCCAGGACAGCATTGGGACCAGGGATGGTGGAGTTCGTGGTGGACAGAAATGTAATATAGAACGGTGTCGGCTCGCCGGCCTTGTTGTTCGACACAATTCCATCGGTCGTGTTACCGAGGAACCACATTTCCTGGAAGGAAGGTGGTGCAGGTTGCGGCGTGAAACCAGCGTCAAACTGCTGCGTGGAAGCGGTGGCGGTGGCAGTTGCTGCTTTACCAGTGGCAGAAAGAATCGGTGTCGGAATGGTACCGGCCGGGACATCCCACAGCTTCTTTGTACTGTTGTCGAACTGGATATCGATGAAGAACGATGGCTCGTCTCCCGAGAATTTACCATTCGCAGCCTGTTGCTCTTTGGGCAGTGTACAGCTCCAAAGCGATGTAGGAGAGACACAACCTGGCTTGTCTACCGCATTGTCTGTGCCAATGACAGTCGTGACACCAGTCGGGATCGGTGGGAAGCCAGTGATGTTGAGCCAGATGGAGGATTTCTGGATGGGCGGGGCATGCTTCTTGGACAGAGTGACAACCAGAGCGGTAACGAGGGAGATGATCAGAACCAGGCCACCGATGACACCCATACAAATGAGACGGTGTCGTCTGCGGCTCTCGCGGCCACCCTTGCGGCCGAAGCAGCCGCTGTTGGGCAAACAGCCACGACCTCTCCACATACCACCCGCACGCCTAGCAGCAGCATCCTCTTTTTCATGACGGTGACGAGAACGCTCCACCTTGGCAGCCGCGTCGGAAGCAACCATGGCAGTTCCGGGAAGAAGAGCGCCTGACGGGCGAGTGGGAAGCGGAGTGCCGTTGGCGGCAGCGGCGCTTCGCACACCAGCTGGTGTGAGCGGCACATCGGACATGTGAATGCCGCCCTGTGATGTCATGGTGTGCGCCAAGCTGGGTGAGACTGGGCCAGGCGATGGTGGGAAATTCTCACGCAGAGGATGACCCGGCGGGAATACGGCACGGTAACGGACGGTCATCTCGGGCCGCGAGGGCGGCTCGTACGGTGGCGGCGCATCGGAAGGCGTAAGACGACCCCGATCGCCGCGGTCTGACAGCACACTGCGTCCGGTCAAGGGAGCCGCAGTGCCCTTCTCGGATATCTCGACAATTTTGGGCGTGAGGCGAGGAGTAACGACACGCTGTGTTGCCGCTGGTGCCACAGACCGAGAAGACGAAGCAACAGTTGGCGAGCGCTCGGTGGCGCGGTAGTAGTGGGAGTTGGCAACAGAGGTAGAGATGCCTAAAGTAGGCTTTTGATTCTGTGCCGAGTGATCCTTCTTCTGGTCGACAGTGCTCCGCTTCCACCATTCTTCCTCCGGTGTGACCAGGGGTGAGATGGGCGTAGTCGAGGTGGCAGCCCTTTGAGCGGGTGGCACGGTGTTTGCGGGAGGAAGAGCAGGCACGGCCGGAATGACAACCGCTCTGGCGTGAAGAGATGTTGCCGAGAGTGGCGTCTTGGCCGATGACGGGGTGAGAGGTGACGATGTCTTCGCCGAGAATGGGAGCTGTCCTTGCTCCGTAAAGGGAGTCTGGACGTGGTCCCACCATCCCGAGCGTGTGGTGTCGATTGTGTTCGCCATTGACCGCGCATGACGGCCGCGAGGCCTGGACAGTCTGTTGTACGACGCCGGGCTTCCATCCTCCTCGAAGAGCGTGATGGGTGTGTCGTTGTCGAAATCATCTGCCTCCCGAAGGAGGAGGCTGTCGTGCCGCGGGTTTTGGCCGCTGCTTGTCGCATTCGGCTGCACGATCCCCACGCCCAGTGCATCACGGTAGGCAGATGGCAGGCTGGGAATGGGCGGTGCCTGTTGAGCAGTTGCAGACTGACCAGTGAACTGGGAGTAGATGCTAGATACGGCACGCGTAGCAGAAGCCCCAGCGCTGCGTGGCGAGCCCTCCTCGGTATCGGGTGACCAAACAGAGTGCATTGGAGCCTGCGGCGACAGCGTGGAAACCTGGTGCAGCTGAGAGTTCTGAGTCGAACCCTTGCCAAGGTACATGGGGATGTTGATCGGCGTCTCGAGTGTGGCCGTCTGTGGGCTGACCGTGCGGCCGATAAGGTCATCTTCCGGCAGGCTGATACCAATGACTATGGGGCGGTCATTGGGCGAGAGGTCTTGTTCATGGTCAACGGCTGGCGAGCTGGTCTTGATGTTCTGGCTGCTGTTGCCGTTGCTGTTGGCTCGGCGTCTCCGCCAGTGCCAGTTGCCGACAGAAGATTCCGACGGCTTGCCCTCGAGAGCGAGGAGCGCGGCGGCGTCGACAAATTTGCTTGGTCCTGGCTGGGTTTGTTGTTGTTGCATCTGCTGCTGCTGCTGCTGCTGCTGGAGAAGCTGTTGCTGCTGCATTTGTTGTTGTTTGCGCAGCTTGGACATGTCGGTGACCAGGCGGATGCCGGCCTTTGCGTTCTGTGCCTTTTGACGGGCGCGCGACTTGAGCCGGGATGGCTTCGAGCCCGGATGGTGTGCGGAAAGGACGGCGGCGGTCGACATATTTGTACTTGTTCGAGAGCGTCTTGCAAGGTTTGTGGTGGTTGCAGTTGTCAAGGAGGCAGGGTTTCGAGAATCGGCGGGCGTGTCGGGGGCTTCTTCTATTGTTGCGAGGAGTGGCGGATACTCGCCACGACGGTCGTCACGGTCATCAAACAGCTCGTCATGGCCACGACCCTCGGAAGTCTCCTCGTCACAGTCGCTATCCCAGTCCTCCCACTCTTCACGGCCAGTCCCTGTCGACGTCGAAGCCTCAACATGGCGTTGTTGGTGGCGGCTGCTGTCGAGGTTGTCATGAGTGGTGGCGGTATGCTCGTCATGATCGTCGAAGGGCGTGTTGAAGGGATTGGGTTGTTGTAATGTGCGTAAGTCGTTCATCGTTGTGTCGGGGGATCGAGGAGCACTGGGCTCACTGCGGTAGAAAAGAAAAGAATGTAAGGGTGCTGTGTATATATGATGCAATGGCTCTGCCAGAGAAACCAGGTTGGTGATATGTGTTAATGATGCAAGTGTATCGAAATATCGGAATATCGAAATGCAAAAATGAGACGGAAAATGCTCAAAAAAAAGTGATGCGACGCTTTTCGGATATTGCAAAAATTCGAGAATATGAAAAAGAATGTCGAATTTTTCGGCAGAACGTGGGTGAAGGACCCTGAATGAGGCCTCGTAGTCGAACGTGGTTATTGATAAAAGGAAGTGGAGGACAAATGCTATTGTTCGTCAATAAAGGAGGGGAACAATGAATTCGCGACAAGCATCCAACCACACCATCGCGTCACTCGACAATAGACAAAGACGAGCAGCAAAGCAAGTGAATTATCAATAAAGGATAAAAGAAGAAAAAAAAGTCAAAAGAAAGGAGGAAGAGGCGAAAGCACGAAAAGAAAGGAAAAGGGAGAAAAAGAGAGTGGAAGTCGGATCGAACCAAAGAAAGGATAGGATGTGAGAGAGAGAAAGGAACGGGCAACGCGAAACGAATGACTGTGAAAGTGTGTCACCCAAAACAAAAGCAGGAGAAAGGAAAGGCGGAAAGGTAGAGGAAAGAGAAGAAAGAAAAGAAGCGTGAGAGAGAAAGAAGAGAGAAGAGAGAAGAGAGAAGAAAAGATGAGGCAAGCATTTGTGTGGACATGTTTGAGAGAAGAGGGAAGGAGAGGCCCGGGGCGGCGGCCACAGCCAAGACGCCCTTCGTCTGCACATCTCCTGCACCTTTTGCACGCTCCTGGCCTCACGAGGTGTTGTTCCAAGAATGGAAAGAACGATTCCCGAGGAAGGAGCGAATCGAGGCCAGCCAACCAAACCACTCGGTTTGATTCGTCCCCATGCAAAAGAGCTTTCTTTGGCAGGAGGCTCTCGCCTGTCGCTACTTCCTTTTTCGTGCAGGGGTCTTGACGACAGCAACAAGACATTCGAGACTGAAAAGAAGTATCAACATGCAGAAGGCGCTAAAGGGCGAAATGGACGAGGCCCAGGTGCCCCGCCGTTGTACAGAGAGGGCAGGCACGATGGGGCTCTCTCGGGCCGCTTGTTCCTCCAAGAATAGCAGTCACGGACTTTCATTGCGCAGGCGGAAATGAGCTCCCTGCAAGAAGGCGAAAAAACGAGAGAAGCAAGAAGAACGAAAGAAAATATCGCGTCTGTGAGGCTGTTTTGTCGTGTCGATATCGAGAGGTTGACGCGAAGAAAAGCTAGGCGAGCCAAACGACGTTGAGAATTGTCTGAAATAAGCGCCGCAGAGCAGTGGACAAGCGCTCCAATTGGCTGCTATGTAGCCGCCCGTGTATTATAGCTAGGGCCCACTGTAAACAGCCTCTCTCCACTCCACGACAGAGTGCAGGGATGTTTTGGAGAGGAGAGTGCAGCAATCCTTCCTGTCCGGCGGCTGATTGGATTGGAGCGGCTCTTGCTTCATTTCAAGCGTTGGTGTTAAGGTGTTGGCATTGGCAGCTACCAACGAGGAGCATTTTATTTCTCCAAAGGGAAGGAGGCGGCGGTCGTTTGGAGGAGCAGACTGTTGGCGTTGTCTCTTGCCTTCATGTGGGCTCGCTCTAGGAAAACATTTGCAGGGAGAGAGAACGGCCAAGAAGGAAGGCGCACTCCAGTTTTATCCGGGCGTCTACTCATGCTTGTCCTCCGTGTCTCGGTTCTTGGCAACGCCGAATACTTCAGGAAGCGCCCTCGGCAACCCTCTTCGTTCTTTGTTCCAGGGATGTATCCGCCCCGTCTCACTCCGTACGTACACGTCGTGCTGGGGCTGTATTTTCCCGTGGTTCCGCTTCCTTCTCTACCCGCTGTTCTTCTCCATCCATTCAGGCACATCCTGCCAGCTCCCACGGGTGTACGAATTTCGGCGTTCGCTGTTGTTTCACACTGAAGACGAACTGCCGATTTGTATCGTTTTGGGTCGCTTTCTGACATGGCCCGGCTGCTCTTGGGAGTTGTACGTATGCGAGAGACCATATAGATCAACGTCTTGAGGGTAGTGGATAGTCAGAGGCACTGTTGCGACGTCGGTTTTTGCAATCAACAATGGTGAGATCCAATAAACGCCGTCTTGAGCGAGTGGCAGAGCCTTTTCGTTTCTTCCTGCGTCTAAAAGACCTTGGATCTATGCAAATAGGCAATTTGGCTCTCATATATTCATTTGTTTGCACCCTTCTCATGCTTGTGCCTGAACTGCGCCTGACTCGCTCCTTCCTGTTTACTGTGCTTGCTGTGCCTGTGGTCTAGATCCAAGAATCGCCCACGAATCGCCCAATCGCCCAGATCGCTTTCCCAGGCCTGCGATGTGCACTAAGTCCGTCTTGGCGACCTCTGCCAAGGAAAAGAGCACTGACAACAACCGCTAGCGGCCTCTAGTCAGGCCCAAGATGCATGCTGCCCCAGGCGGCCAGGCCTTGGCCAGACCCCTTGTTTTAGGCAAAGTCCAACGACGTCGCTGCAGATATCATTCTTAACGTCGTAACATGACGACAACAGCCCATGACTTTTGTATGGGGAACGGGACGTCAGCGCATGCGTGTCCCGGACAGTCGACGTCACAACTTTTTTCTACTCAGTATCTCTTCTGCAGCAACAGCTGGGGATCGCGATG
This sequence comes from Ophiostoma sp. CBS 140.51, assembly GCA_029298735.1. Classification (NCBI taxonomy): domain Eukaryota; kingdom Fungi; phylum Ascomycota; class Sordariomycetes; order Ophiostomatales; family Ophiostomataceae; genus Ophiostoma; species Ophiostoma sp. CBS 140.51. Next base: position 37,821 of record JANSLP010000075.1, on the reverse strand, counting down.
AAGATTGTCAGGCACGGTAAAATCGCGCAGCCAATACGAGGCACACTTTCACAGTCACAAAGGTCGCAATCAAACGAAAGCAATGGCCTCAAATTGGTATTAGAATTGACACTGATTATCGAGAAAGCATCGCAAAGCTCAAGGAAAACCGCTCAAGCGGCTTCGGCTCCAGCTTCAAGGTCGTATCCTACGGGTACCACATCTAGCAGCAACCGCACTCCTCGTTGCAGCCGCAGCAGCCGCACTCCTCAAAGAAACCGCCGCGCATCGTCGCCTCAGGCTGCATCTCGGGCTGGGCCTGGAGGGACTGTGAAAAAAAATTTAGTATCCGTTTCGTGGAAGAGAAGCCAAGTGATGCCAAGGTGATGCCAAGGTGTATCACAGAAGGACAAGAGAGTCAGGGTTCAAGACATACAGGCTGCTCAGTGACAATACTGTTGTCGGTGGTGACAGCCATGGGCTGCTGCTGCTGGGGGGCGTCGGTGGAAGGCATGTTGAAAGATTGTTGTTGTGGAGAGAGAGATTAACTCTTGGCAGCGAGGAGCATAAAAGAAAGTGGTGATGTTTGCGTTGTAGACTGTTGTGAGCGAAAGATGAATTGAATGTGAATGAAGTAAAGAGGAGAAGAAAAGAGAAAGACGGTTGAACAAAAAGAGGGAATTGTGCTCCCTTCTTATCTACAGCTGAGGACTACAATGTACAATGGGGGAATGGCTTTTCTCTATTTCTACCTTTTCATCTGTCCTTCTATTTTCCAGCTTCGCATTAAGGAAAAACTTGCGTAGGGGCAGGACTGCCCATATCGGTAACTCTCCAAAGGACAAAAAGACGGCAGAGTGGGCGATCGAAAGAGGAGCCCAGACCACGGTTGCCCCTCTCGACACTCTTTCGACACTTGAGCACTTACGTCGACCCTACGCCGCAGCTTGCTTCCTTCCCTGCAGATATACGACGTATTTCCGTCATATCTATGTGTACGAAGTACATTGCCTGGCTCGTTGCTATCCTGTCGACATGGTACAACTGCCTCAATTTTGTCCCGGGTGGAGCTGCATACTGCGCTGCACGGTCATAAAACCAAGCATAAACGTGGTTACGACCCTATGACGGCCACCGTCCACGACGTATCCACGCATGTGTGTGTGCAATGCACGATACAAGTAAGATACGTAGCTGGTGGGTAGCAACACCGTAGAAACCAGCAGGGAAACGGGAAACGCCACTTCAAAAATTAAAATAGTCCAAGTAAGTGCAGATAAAGAAGCTTAGTCGCCTGTATTAAGTGGAAAGTACATACAAGGATCGCAAGAGGGTGTCCGAGGAGAAGGAGGGAAGCTTAATGTAAAAACAACAAGTCCAACTGGCGAGTAATGCGCAGACTGTGTCGCTCTTTCCCTCGTAAGATGCGGGTTTTGGAAAAACGGGAAAAGGACAAAGTAGGAAAGGAGGAATCCGGGCACAGCGAGAGCCAATTTCATTCGAAACGAACAATCGGTGAAGAAGGTCTGCCTTGCAACTTTGCACTTTCTAGATTCAGAAATAAGAAGTTTTAACCTTTTTCCACAACGGCGGAAAGAACTCAGCAGGAACTATGAAGCACGTTGGGCCAGGAAAGGAAAGCGCGAGGCGCAAAAGTTGATTAATCGGGCCTAGATGTGCCTCATCGGTACAGAATACGAAGTATCGTGGGGAAAGAAGCTTTTTCTAGGCATTCTGGGCAAAACACAAGCCGGATAGAGGTGGCCTCTTTCTTTCATTCCGCTGCGGAGTTCTCCGTAAGGCAGAAAGGATTTGGGCTCGACAATTGGCAAAATGGAAAATACGGAAGATGATGTCTGAAAGAGGAAAATAAATGCCAGAAACAAACCTGCCTGAGAAACAGAATGGAAACACTCGTCCCCGGCATCCATGCCATCTGTTTATTCGTTCCCTGTAGATACCCCCCATTAATGGGCCGTTTGATGTTTGACCCATCTTATGCCGCTTTGTTTCCATGCCTCCTGCCAGAACACCTCTGTTTCTTCTTGGCTTCCCGCTCCCTTCGCTCTTGCCGTGTTGTCAAGAATATTTGTAGAGCGCACCCCACCTGCCATATCGAGATGTATGCACCATCAGCGTTTCTTCCTTTGATATGTTTGTGCGCGCAGAATAGGAGCTAATGAAATCTTCCTACGTCGTGCTGTGTCGCATCTAAATTATGTTCGAGCTAGGTCTAAAGTTATGTACATCAATGTCATCGCGTCCTTCACCGAAACCTCTTCCATGGAGCAGACGACGACAACCGCTTCGATGCAGCAGGTGGGCGCCGTTCTTCCACCGACCGCTGCCACACACGACAACACCATAGCCCCACCAGTGCGTCCAGATTCTCACGCGTCAATGGTGCCGTCACCAGCAATCGGTGCACCGCCAGCTCCGAGTCGTACTCCATCGCCACATCTTGGGCACTGTCGACATCAGCACCGTCTCCGAGCATCCACTTGCACGCGCCCTGTCGTTGGCGAGCTGTGAAGACAGGTGCCGTACCGTCCACAAACGGAGGACAGTCTCGCTCTGCCCAGCCCTTCATGTCGACCGGCAGTACTGTGGCCGACCATTGACCGCCTCGTATTGAGTTTGTCGTCTGGTATCCGAGGTGGCCTAACCGACGGGATGGCGCCGCCACCGATTGTATAAAGTAGTCGGGTGTGTTCTTGTTGTGCTGGCCCTTTTCGTGGTTGCGAACGCCAGTGACACGCCTTAAGTGCATTGGTGGTGGTTTTCGGCGCAAGTTATAGATGTGCCGTTCCCGCCGATTTGTGTTGTGTCCGGCTCGTTGCTCAAACCGCGTAAACTCAACGGCCAGCGTGGCCTCGCCCAAGCTGGCCAGGCCACGGTTGACTTCGTAGAGGTGTGTGGACGGGTCTGTCTCGGCATAGATGGCTTGGCCGTCGAGGACGAGAATAGTGGGCTGCACGATGTCATTTCCAAAAGTCGAAGAAATCGTGGCACCGGTCACGGCCTCCGCATATGACGGCAGGTCGGCACCGTCCGAAGGTGGAGCGGTGTACGACGGCGGGTCCGCGGATGGTTTCGACATCTTATCTTTAAGGCGGCGCTACTGCTGAAGAAATCCGGTATGCAGGCTATGGGCCGAAACATTATTCTCGGATGCCAAGTGCCGGAGAATGCGGAGACCGAGTCGGGCGGCTGTGCTACTCAAACACCAAGTGGCGCTAGGCGACAGTGGCCCTCCGGCTCCGAGGGCTGCTCCGTGTGTACCGGTATGTCTGCAGGTCGCTGGCAGGTTGCACCAAGAAGTCAAGTGCCTTTGGGCGTCTCTAAGTTGATATTGGTGTATCATCGAAAGCGGCGCGGCGCCAAGTGGTTGTCGAAATGGACCTTTTCCTCAGATTTGACGTATTTGGAATCAAAATACGGTTTCTCCTTTCTCCTACCTGTTGGTATTATTACTACGATGTACGCCCGGCGACAGTGCTACCGTACTGGGGGAGACTCACCGGCAGCGATGTGGAAAAGGATCAATTTGAAACAGATGCTCTTCTCGTACCCTTTTTATTGTTGCGACTTAATGTGTAGTCTTTGATGCATTAACAAGAAACATCAAATATCAACGAGAACTGCTCATGTCCACGTTTGAGACACTGGTAAGATTATTGGGGCAGTGCTGTTTGGTTCTTACTGAGTGCATCGAAAAGGACAAACGTCGCGCCATCTCCATGCACCGCCTGCAGATCTTGATCTTGGCCTGCTTTAGGTGATGCAACAAGAGCTTAAAACATCATGAATGAGTCTGCAGTCATGAAGCATCAAATCATGAGAGAAATCAATGAGCTCTATATCTTTTAGCTATATATTTGTTTTTCCGAGTGTGTTTACTATTGTGCATTTAACAATCTCTCGTTATTGTGCTGTAAAATTTACGAAGGCGAAAGCGGCACATAAAAAAATTAAAAAATAAAAATCACGAGGAAAATACAAAATTAAAAACAAAAAAACACAAAACAAAAACAACTACAGTGACACGATGAGTACAGAACAACAAGTTGCTTTTGCGAGCTGTGGTGCAATGTGTGCACCGTACGCCGTTGGACACCGGAAAGGGCCGAAAGTTTTGTGACGTCAACATAAGGTTACATTTACACCGATACACAGATCGAGATATCGTAGCCTCGTACGGAGCACCACAGGAGGCTTGATATTTAATTTAGCCTGCAAGAGTTTACGATCTTGATGATGTTTACTGTTATGGCTTCAACATCGAGATATGGTGGAATACATTGCTGGTTACCACCAGTTTACACCAAGAGTTCCGAACGCTAGAAATCTTCAGGGCACCGTTACTGACAACAGTTTCTCGTCCGGCCGGTTGGAAAAAACGTTGAGCACGTTTTTTCGAGAACGCCACATTACCTGTCATCGGCAGTTCAACGTCTAGCGTGTCTGTTGGTTCTAAACTCTCCCTTGATGCTATGAGTTGCGGCACAAAACGGAAGTACTTGTATCTTTCTCACACAAACCGACCACAAAACCGCCAAACAGGCGATCAAGTCGGCGATGCCAAGACAAGGCCGTGTGACTCTTTCCCACAGATCTCACATCCACTACGCGCAGAATATAAAAGTAGAGAAAAAAGGGCAGCAAAGGGCAGAAAAAAGGCTCGCCAAAAGGGATTGTCCCACTTGGGGCCTCTTGGACAACTCGTTGCCTTGCATATCGCGTCACTTTCATCACTTTCGTTCTGTTTAACTTGACGGACAGAAAATAGGACCCAATTTCGTCCCCTTTTCATCGAAACCGACGGACTCTTCCACTAAGGATGAGCCGTCGACAATCCACTTTCACCTATTCACCATTTTATCCCTTCTCACTAGAAGTTTGCCCTTGAACACCTTGCTGAATTTTGAGAGATGTACATATTTTTGCCTCCACCTGCCGATTCGACAGACCGGTGAGAGAGAAAGGGACAATGTTGGCTCAGAGTTGGCGAGGTTTCGACAAGTCGAGACAAGGTTTTGAGTTGCAACTTGGATGTAAATCCACAAATGCCCCAGTTTACTGTGAATCTGAAGCACATCAATATCCATCAATTGCGATCTCAAGTAATTTTTTCTTTGTTTTTAGCGGTTGGACGGTACCTGGATTGTTGATCTTGTACCTGACTAGAGCGGACCTTTTTTCTCTCTTCTTCCATTTTGACACTTCGCTTTCTTTCCCTTTCCTATTGTGGACCAAGGACCTGCAGGTTGCTCCAAACATGCGCCTCGCCAGAATATTCAATAGTTGATGGGGGGGGGGCACCGAAGCTGTGGCGCGCAGAACTGTTAAGATCCTTCCTTTTTCGCTGACGGATATCCCCTCAGGAAGGAGCGGCGTTATCGGCCGAGCGCGACAACTACACAGTAGAATAATAATTATAATTTTATCACTCTGTGTGCGTTGCTGACGGGACACCAGCTCGTCTTATATCGAAGTCGACATGAGGCTCGAAAGCTTCAACTACGGTCTCAACTCGACAGTGAGTGGGTTTCGTTGTTGAAAAAGAATTGGTGGCGGTCTAGGCCACCCCTGTTACCGCCCTGTGGAAAGCTCTTTCCCAAAAACTCTTGGCACGGCCTGTGCCTCCCCATTGAAAGGTTGACGCGATAAAGGGGCCGCAAAAGCGACTTAAAACGACGATCGAAAAGGGAAAGAAGCCTCGAGGAAAGGAAAACACCAAGAAAATAGGAATAGGGGCGGACACCTACCCCTGGCTAGTGAAGTCCGGCTGCATTGCGCACATACACACAAACCCACAGACTGCTACTCTATTGCTCTGTTGGTCTTTGGTGGCTGGCCTTCCGTGCGACGACAGGGGACGATAGGGGATGATAGGGGACAATAGCAGCATCTCTGCCATGCCATCTGCGCTTTTCATTGAAGCTCTATCTCGCTAGGCAAAATACAAAATAGGGGTGGCGGCTGTTTGTGTCCTCGATACGCCATATTTCTGCAACCGACGAATGAACAGTGTCTATTTGCAAGTGCTGTTTTGATTTTCCTTTTTCGTTGTAAAAAAGAGGAAAGAGATCGAAGAGGAGAACGCGGGTGGCTTGCTTGGATAAAATCCTGGACGAAGCTGAGCCGCAAAAAAGCCACATTGATTGGCTGATTGGCCAGTGCTTTCCCTCACTTTCGCTCATACATATCTCGCACAAGGTCTGTCGAAATCTCGATGCGGCGCTACCGCACGCTGCCCTTCTTCATCTCTGTTTCCCCCTTTTGCCTGCGTGGTGGGGTTGACAGATAGTTTGGGAGAAAGACAGCGTGGGCCAAGCCCTTGGGAGAATGAAGGTTTCTTCACCTTGCCTTTTGGCGCCTCTCTGGGGTGCTGCTGGAGTGCTGTGCAGATGTGCCTATGGACCAAATAGGGATGGGCATCTAGTTCCGCAGGGGGTTTGCCCTACAGATACAGATGAACAGTGTATCTGTGAGAGATGCCGCCCTTTCCGCGTTCATTTGGGCGTGGGGCGGCTCTTATTTTCTCTGTAATTTTCTCACAGAGATCTTATCAGCCTTGAATAGCGAGTAGTCTGACAGAGCCTTTTGAAGTCGTTCACTGTTTCGTGAACTCGATGCTGGTCCGTTTCGTTGAATTATTGGTTTGCCTGTATGGCCCGTTTCTCGCATCTTCCTTTCAAGATCCAAGATAGATTCCGTCGGATCTCTTTTCGGTTCCGGAGATGTGTGGGCACTGGTGGGGTTTTGTGCACATTTTGGTTGAGCTTGCTGGGAGTCGAGACGTTGTGATTGTTTGCCAATTCTGTTCCAATAATTCGACACCCACTTTCAATTTCCCCGTCCGTGAACAGTGTGGAGCCTGGGCCAACAGTGAAAAAAAAAGCAAATACTTTTCACTTTTCAGCACTGCATGAGGTAAAACGAGGCAAGCAAAAACAAAAACAAAAGGTCTAGAAGTGAAAAGCACTGAAAACAAAATCACCGACAAAAACGACGGGACCCAGCTCGTGAACTCTAGCGGCGGTAGTCGAGCCGACTTGGTGATCGTCCTCTCATCGTCGGATGGCCAGATTGACAGATTGACTGTTTGATGCAACTCTGGGACGCGGTCTGGAATTTCTTATTCCTCGCCCTTCTTTTTCTTTCCGGCGTGGGATCATGGCAGCCCGGGCGGCTGACAAGGGAATGGCGTTCGGTATTGAGAGATAGAGTGAGATATCCCATATGAGCTGTCCATCCCGTCCTCCATATTGAGACAGAGATACGGAGTACCGCCACAGACGGAAAAGGACAGAGTTGGGATGAACAACCGCTGTCTCTGCCCGGTCTTTCTTTGCTTCTTTTTGCTGCAGCCACCCGTGGCCCTGTCTCGCTCTTCCCTGCCCGATTACAGTCAGCGTTGCAATGATCCTAATCCCAGCCAATTTCAGTCTGTTTGAGGAACCCAGCCGGCACCTTGTCTCCCAACCTTGTCTCCTTGTTTGACGACTTTTGTCTCTGGTGGATGGGGCATTTGTCGATTCTTTCAGGGGCTAGAAGCCCGGCGCCTTACCGCTGCCGCTTCTGAGGTAAAGCTAGCTTGGGTAGCTAAGACCCTTTGCGGGAAGGTTTGAACGAAATAAAAGAATTAAAAACGAAATAAAACAGACGGGGCTGCGAAACGAGCAGCGTCTTTTGGTAGAAGAAAAAAGGGTCCCCCCAAAAAGACACAATGCATCAATTCGACCAAACTTATGGGGGCATTATTATCATATTTCATCATTGCGCAAAATATTCGCCAGCACGCGAAAATAGGGGGCTTGCATAAGGCGAAGAGCACCAAAACAGGCAAGAGCAAATGCCAGAGGACCCGCCGTAGCTGCACATTTTCTCTCCGTTTTGGCATTTTCTGCTCTCCATCCACGTCAATTGTGCAGGAGCACTTGCGGCTAGAGCGAACTTTCGGCTAGAGCGAACTTTGTCCGGTGGCTATATTTTCCATCGGCGGGCTGCTCCTTCTCTGCATACAGAGTACCGGGCTAAATAATGCAAAATGGGAAGGAACCTTCAAGCAAAGCAGACAATTCGCTGCACGTTTATCTCTTCGCGTTGCCACGGCTGGCCAACGAGAGAGCTGTAAAACCAGAAGAACTACAGAAGAGAATAGAAGGTAAAAAAAACCTGGACAGGGACTACGACAGCGGACGCGACTGCCAAACGGGCGGTAGCTGGCACGAAACGCCCAGCCTTAATTAAGCTGCGTTATGAGGCCCGTACCAATAGCGTGAGATAACGACGCGCTGGCGTTTCCACACCCCATTTGCTGCCACTGGGAAGGAACAAACCTCTTGTCGCACACACACGCCCCAACGTGCTTCCCCTCTACCCAAATTGCGACAGGGAAGGAGCGAGTGAACAGGAAAAATAGGGAAATAGCGAGCTGGCGAAAAAAGTAAAAGGGGAAGGCACGCAGGACAACACAGATAGGGGGAAACTGGGAGATTCCCAAATAATATTTTGAAATTTTGACCTCGATAATTTATGATCTTCCACTTCGTGTCTCCATCCATCATCCTTCTTCTTCTTCCTTCACCTCGTCCCTCTTCACCATCGCCGACTGCCAACGCGTGCATCCTTCGTATTGCTCACCTCCCCGCCAGGCACCTGCATCGGACTTTTGGCACAGACGACAACCACCCACCCTTTTCTTACCTAACCTTTCTCCAACGACCAACGAAAGACCAGGCTGCAAAATCGAACCCGAAAAGCAAGCCACGAGATACGAGACGCACGAAGACCACGCCGAACACGAGAAAGCAAGCTGTCGACCACACCCCCAGACACTTGACAAGTTCCAGCATCACATTGCCGAGTTTCTGCCCAGCCTTCTGCTCGCGGCTGAGACCCTGACCCCCCAAGCAAACAAGCAAAGCAATCCCGCTTCCGGACCTCAATCTGCGCCCGCTCCTTGTATTTGAGCGTTTTTACAATTTACCTTTTCCATCTGGGTTTATTCCTTCTCACGGTGTTTCTCATCGTCTTACCGCGTCTGCCTTTCGGCCGTGTAGCCTTTCCATCCCCATTCCCATATCCCATATTCTTTCTCCCTCTATTATTCTCTTTTCCCGACAGCGTGGCTGTTTTGCCGGACCCAATTGCACGCCACTGCACCTCCAAGTACACAGCCCTTTGGCTGCTTGGCTATCGACTTTTTACAGCTCCCCGCCCACCAACACATTCCTCCCTTACGCTCTCTGTCCGCCAAAAAAGCGATCTACCGATCAGATCAGACCAGACCAGAGACAAGGTCGGCTTCTGTCCAGCTGAAAATCGCCTCTCGCGAACGGCCATCTGAACATCCTAAAAACTCTACCCAAGAGACTTATTTTTAGGGGATACACCAGGAGAACGAACCAGGAGAACCAGTCCAGCAAATACGGTTTGACAGTGGCAAGTGTACATTCGCGCGTGCGCACGGCCAAAACAACCAACCACAGGGTCCAAGACGTTTGGCAAGGAGAGAGAAAAAAAATTGGGGAACGCCATTTGGCACCTGTCTAGCGCAAGATTCTTTTCTTGTCCTCCCGCCAAAACTCGTGTCCTTTCCTTATCCGTATTTCTCGTTTGCTCGCTATACGGGAATCCCCTCCACCCTGTTTCTCACCGTTTTGGAATTGAGAGAGAGCTCTTTCTTTCCTACTCAGCACCACCTACCCTGGTTGGACTTTCCATCGTATCGTCGGTTCTTCGGTTCTTCCCTTTCTCTTTCCCTTTGTCCTCCCTTCCCTCCTCTCTTTTCCTTTTCTCCCCTTCCTTTCCATCTGTGACCAGTGTGGCCCGTCAAGTGCCATTCTGGTGACGTGGACACCACTACGACCAACCTGGCTTCTTCAACACTTTCCACCGCGTCCTCCTCTTCCTTCAGCGACCGACCAAGGACGCACCGCCGCCGTTCATCGAGCATTGGTCCTCCGTCTTCGCTGTCGTTGGACGGTCACTCGTCGCAACACTTGGGCGTGAATGCCCGTCAACCGCCCCTCTCACCAATACCCGGTATGTAATCAACATTCCAGTCAGACAATCTTGTCTCACAGGAGCGAGAAACACCCAGAAACAGCGCCAACTCGGGGCCTTGTCTCTGTTTTTGTGCTTTTTCCTGCTTTTCTGTGCTCTCGTTTGCGCTTGCTTGCGCTCTCTGAGTCTCTGCGACTCTGTGACTTTTGCAGACCAGTCGCTTGCCATGTTTTTGACGCTTTCGGAGGGAACACACAAAGCTAACCTGTTTTCTGCTCTTCTGTTTGCTTCTGTCCCCCTCGATTAGGTACACCGAACATCAACATGTCTCTTTCGCGGAGTCCTTCCCCGAGCCCCGACGGCGGCTGGTCCAGTCCTGGCCTGAACATTAACGGAAGCGGTCGCTCAAGTCCCGCCAAGGCATATGGCGACTCAAATGGCAGTGCATCCCACCATCAGCGCATCACGGGCGCAAGCAAATACCCATCCTTTTCTACGCAGAACCAAGGTTTCTTCACCAGACACATGCGCCAACTATCGAGTAGTTTACCACGCTTCAACGCGAACGCCCCGAACTCGCGCGCCTCCTCGTACAACGATAAGGACAAGCCAAAGGGGGCATGGAACATGGGCAGCTCGTCGCTTCTCGGACGCGTGAAACTCTTCTTTGCGCGCATGGGCCGAACAACAAGAATCCGCCTGGCACTCGTGCTAGCGGTTCTGGCCGCGATATACATCTTCTACCATTCGCGTGAGTGTTTTCCGCTAACGCTTGTTATCGTCCTGCCGTGCGTAGGATAGACCTAGCGAAATTACTAACATTTTGCACAGCTCTCGTCTACTACTGGCGGAGAACAGCATGGCTTGGCGGCGGCGAGAAGTTCGTCATTATCCTGGCGGCGAACGTTGGCGGTGGTGTGATGGAGTGGAAGGGTGCGCGCGAGTGGGCGATTGAGAGAGACAGCACACGAAACAAGAAACGCTATGCCTCGCGCTGGGGCTACGATCTCGAGATTGTCGACATGAGCACGAAGAAGCGCTACGCTCACGAGTGGCGTGAGAGCTGGGAGAAGGTCGACTTTGTCCGCCAGGCGATGCGGAAGTACCCTAAGGCCGAATGGTAAGCACTCTCAGCACATTGCTTCAAATTGAAGGTCGACTGATACTAACCCACGCAGGTTCTGGTGGCTGGATCTCAACACTTTCGTCATGGAGCCCACCTACTCATTGCAGGACCACATCTTCAACGACCTCGAGAAGCACATCTACCGCGACATCAACGAGTACAACCCCCTCAACCTCACCCACCCCATCAACGACGTGTTCCTCGATGATAACTCCCGAAGCAACGTCGGTGACGGCCAGCCCGACTCGGTCAACTTCATTCTGTCGCAGGACTGCTCTGGCTTCAACCTCGGCTCCTTCTTCGTCCGCAAGAGCGAGTGGACGGATCGTCTGCTCGATGTGTGGTGGGACCCCGTCGCCTACGAGCAGAAGCACATGGAGTGGGAGCACAAGGAGCAGGATGCTCTTGAGCAGCTCTACACGGCCCAGCCCTGGATCCGCCAGCACACCGCCTTCCTGCCTCAGCGCATGATCAACAGTTTCCCGCAGGGCGCCTGCTCGGAGAACGGCAACAACACGCGTTTCCACTATAACCAGGCCGACCGCGACTTCCTCGTGAACATGGCCGGCTGTGAATGGGGCCGCGACTGCTGGGGCGAGATGTACAGCTACCGCGAGCTCAGCTACTACCTGAACCGTTCCCTGTGGGAGCGCTTTAAGGAGGATCTGCTGTGCGCTCTCTGGTTCAAGCTGACGGGCCAGAAGGTCAAGTTCTAAGCGAGTCGTGTCTGCCCTCGCTAGAATTGCCTTTTCCGTACATCTCCTTCACGTTTATACGATCTTGACGATATCCCTTTTCTTCTCTCTGGCATTTTCGATAAACTATTACCGTCTCCGACGACTTCTTTCGCGACCGAAACCCCCATCTCGCCCGTCACAAATCCTTCCGCCTATATACCACGACCATCATCCCCCTACTATACCAGACGGCGCTACTTCCCTCCCATTATACACCTCTCACAAGAGGCTGACGACCATTTTTATTTGCTTTTTGCTTTGGCGCCTCATCTCCCCTCCCAGCGGAGTAGGCCACACACATGGGATAAATTGGAGAGGCACAGCGGGGACCCTTACTCATCAGGACAGCGACGGGTCCCTGGATATATTCTGTACCTCGAAACCTCGTTTCAGCATTATTTATTTCGCTTCTTTGCCTCTTTCGTGTCAGCTTTCCGGTACTCAAAGCTTTCGAGATGGCATTTCCACATTTAGGCAGGGTGTCCAGACCTTTTTACTGCACACTCCTGTATTTTCAACCACATTTTGTCTCTCTATATCTTGACTTCTACTTCGACCATTTTCTTCATTGTTGCATTTTCTTCCATTTTTGTTTTCTCATTGGGTTTTGTGTGTTTGTTGTATCTCGTTTGCTTGCTCTTTTTATCTACCCCTTCTATTTTCGGACTTAGATCCAAATATTTGGCATCGTTACTTTGGTGCTTGTTTTTCTATTTACCCCTCTTCTTCTCTTGTGTGTAACAACTCAGATCTTTATCTTTTTCAAAATTTTCTGATTTTATGGGAGAGGCTATCAACATTTGATACACAATTGGAGTATTCGGCAGGATTCTTTTTCTTCTTTTCTGTTTGTTATTTCCTTCTCCGTTCATGGCAAAACTATAGATTCATTTTCATTTTTCAAAAACAATACAAAACCACGAGTCTTTGCTCAATCCCATTTTCTATCGTTTGTCTCAATGAACGTGAAGATTACATCATAATGGACTCTTGCACGATCTAGAAAACATCCGCTGACGAAAATGTGAACAAGGCGGAGGAAGAGACGGAGGAGGAAGGAGGGAGTTGCGGCGAGACCCGAGCCTCGTGCAGCCTCGTGGTTGAGACGGAAGGAAGGTACTCAAGACGGAAGAAGAAAACAATACTGCCGGCTGTTGTCCCCGCCCAATAGGAAGGTCGGCCGACTTGTTGTGTCATATCCGTACCTCTCGTTGAAGACTGACATGACGTATGAGTTTGTTCCTTCTCTTCGGTTATCTTTTTTTTCTTGCCAAGAGATCTCTTGAATCTCCAATCTTTGTACAAGGCGAGCTGCAACCTCGGAAAAGGCTCAGAGACATACATGCCATGATTTGCCAGCGGATGGTCCTGTCAGCTTTTGACAGGTGTAGTTTACAAGTCTACGTTTACAGAAGGAAGCATTCTGCGCATTTACGCGCGCAATTTGTGTCACTTTTAAGAAGTCATGATAAGAATGAGGGAACAGTTTGTTTTTGAACTTGATCAAAGTGGATTTGTAAAGTTTGTAAAAAAAAGTAAAAATATGTACAGCAGAATAGAAAAGGTTGCCATGTATCAACGGGCACCTGGAAGCAGTCACGAGAATCTGTCTGTGTCAAACAGTAGACTTTTCGCACGCCGGCAGGTGGTGAAAGGCAGGTATGAAAGAAAAAAAATAATGGGGGGCATAAGAAGTGAAAGGGGGGAGAACGCGATGAAAGCAAAGAAGAGCAGACAAATAAGTAACTGCCGCAAAGAAACAAAAAGCCAAAAGCGAAACAGTAGTGCCAACCAAAGCAGAAACAAAAGCCAAAATGATGCTCTTTGTACTCAAAAACAGAGAGAAACTATTGCAAAAAGAAACAAATAAATCCAGAGCGCTAAAATTCCCCAATAGGGGAAAAATGTAGGGGAGTAAATGCAGAAGGGGCTTTTGTACAGAAAACCAAAACGCTTGAAATCAATGGGGGAAGGGGGGATCTAGGGGTATTCTGATGTCGATATGCTGGGGAGATGCTGCTTGGTGATGTGATTATGGGGAAGGCTTAGGAGACTGTTGTGTTAGTGCTGGTGAAGGGAGGTGGAAGGGGGTTGAGGAGAAGGGAATAAAGGCGCGCTTATCGCTTATGCCATGAAGGGCACAGGCACAACACCCTCCTTCTGCGTCTTCACCTCCGTCTTGGGAGGGCTCCGGCGCTTGCTCGCACCGGTGCTGCCAGCCTGGTAGACCTTGACGCTGTTGATCAGCCAGTAGGCATCAACAAAGGCGGCGGTGTTCTGCTGGACGTAGGCGTTGCACGAGCTGGCGAGGGGCGCGCAAGTGGCATCCTGAGCCCAGACCTGGCCAGCCCAGTCGCCGCAGAAGGTAGTGTCAAAGATGATCTGCTGGGCGGAGAAGTACTGGTCAATGTCGCAGCCGGTGAACATGCCCATGGGCGTGCCAAAGTTGGCAGTGTCGGGTGTTGCACCGGAGACGAGGCTGGTGGCCTGGTCGGTGTTGCGGGCAAAGAACCAGACCGAAATGGCCTGCGAGGTCAGCTCCATGACGTAGACACCACCGCCGTTCTCGTTAAAGGCCGGGCCATAGGCGTTGGTCGTTGTCGTAGAGAGAGAGCAGCCGGCATAGCCACCGTCAGCACCACAGTCGACCGAGGCGGCGCCCGTGCTATATTGTGTGCCAGCGGCCGAGCCGGAGCTGCTCATAGTGCAGCCGGCGGCAGTGTGCAGAGTGATGGCATCCGTAGACTGGCTGTTGACACCCTCAATGATGTCAATCTCGCCGCCACCGGGCCAGTTCTGACCTAGAGTCCAGAAAGCGGGCCAGACACCACAGCCGACAGGCATATGCTGGATGTCGGCAACAAAGAGACCCTTCTCGTAGCCCTTGTTGCTGGTGACACGGGTAGAGGCACGGCCAGAGGCCGGGTTTGCCGTGTTGTGGTCAGCGCCGAGGTAGACCATGCCGTTGACGTAGCCGGCGAGACCACTTTGGCTGGCCGTCTGGGCGTCGACGTAGTCTACAAAACCGTTGGTTGGGTCGGCGGCGTCAAAGAACTCGAAACCGGTGAAGAAGTTGGAGCTGTTGTAGTTGTCCACCAGGGAGTAGGAAGTGGCCTGGGCGGTGGCAGCCAGCAGGCTGGAAGCAAGAGCGATGCTAGCAACAGACTTCATTTTTGAATTTTGAATTTTGAATTTTGAATTTTGTGTTGGTGTTGGTGATGTGTGTGCTTGAGGTAAAAGATGCAAAAAGCTGAAAGAGACCAAAAGTGTCCAGCACTATAGGTCTTATACTTTGAAAACTTGATGTTGTATCGAAAGGTTGTTGTTGTGGCGGTGAGTGACTGACTCTTTGCTGTTGGTGTTGGGTGTTGATGTTGATGTTGTTGATATATTGTCGAACTGTCGAAAGTGTTGCTGGAGTTGTTGACCGAGTAAAGGAAAAAACCAAAGGATGGTTTGAATGATGAACAAGATGGGAAAGACAAGCAGACCGAGCTGCCTTTATAGAAACGAGGGTTGTCTTGAACAATTTCTAAAAACGGACAATGAAAAGTGAACACAATGCGCAAAAGCAAAAAAGAGGGAGGCCAGACGTGCCAGACGATGCTGCCCTTTCTTTGCTTGCGTAGTGGGTGTTGGACCGATGAACAAGGTGTAGTGTACGGTCTTTGGTGTGAAGAAAGGGGGGTGCGGTGCCAGCCACGGAAAGAATGTGAAGAATAAAGAGCAAGGAGAGCGTAAAGTGACGAAAAGAGACGCGAAAGACGTTGAACTCGTGTCTTTCTTACGACCGCATTTCCAGAGATGGCTGAACATGAACGGAAACGGACAGACGATCTTTAAGAGATTTAGAGAGAAGAACCAGAGCGTGGGAAATACGGGGCACAAGAGAGAAGAGGACAAAATAGACAGAGAAAAAGCAAAGAAAGGAGAGACAGAACAGCAGGCTGAGCCGCCAAACGCTTGAGACAACCGGGAGGCGGCGCAGATCAGGCCCAAGTGACAGCGGGTATATTGCACTCCAGTTAGAAAACATAGGGAAAATGAGAGAGAAAAGAGGGAAAAAGTGAAGCAAAAAAGTCTAGACGCCTGTTGCGGTGGGCCGCCAGCCGGGCACCGGAATGCAGAGGTTGCTCAATAGGACGAGCTTGTTGTCTCAGACGACGGCGAGTTGTGCTCAGAAAACCGCACTAACGGTCGAGGCCTCTGTATTTTTGGGATCTTTGGGGCCTCGAGGGCCTCTCGCGCGCGGTTCGCTGCAGTGTGCAGAGGGCCCTGAATGGGCGAACATGGAAGTCCCATTGTCGATCTCTCTCTTTTTTTGCAGATATGCGGCTGCCGATCTGTGACGATTGGCCTAGAAGAGTCGCATCCGGAGCATTGGCTGTCAGGGGTCGACTAACATGGTCGAGCATTTAGTAGTAGTTGGCGGGGCTCGTCAACATGGCCGAATAAAGAAAGAAGAAAGGAAACATGCACCAGAAACACCAGAACGGTCTGCTCCAGGTCCAAGGGTCTTTTTGAGTTTCTTTGAGTTTTTCTTTGTCGTCATTCAGAAGATCTTGCCGGAAAGCGACCACACAACGGCCGAAGACAGATAAGAGCGAGGGGCAGCAAAGGAACAGGCGCGCTGAAAGAGAGAAATGGGCAGGTGAATGGCGTTTCTGGACAAAGGCGGCCAAGACGACCAAGAAGAGCCATCGATGCTATAGAGAACGCCTCAAAGGCAAGGGCCGCAGCCGCCGAAAGAGACGGACAAATGAGAATTGTCAGAAGGCAAGCTTGTCTTCCGAAATACTCAATAAAGGCTGGCCTTGTATTGGAGAAAGGAACACCACCGACCAGGAGCATGGAAAACGCGTGGTCTGGAGAACAAAGCACAGGGAGTGAATGCCCCCCAGGCAAGGGATAAAGAAGCGAACGAAGTCGACTATGGACGTGTATTGACGTGTATTGGTGGTGTATTGACGTGTATTGGTGGTGTATTGACGGGTATTGGTGCCTGTCTTTGTCGGCCCAACAAAGACATCCAGGAACAGGGTCCACAGCACATCAAAGGCAAGGCAAAGGCTAGAAGCCTAGAAGCCTAGAAGCTGGAGGGGAGGGCAAAGTCGAGAGAAGAGCCAGCAAAGGAAGAAGCAAAATCTCTTTTTTCTCTCTCTCTATCTGGCGAGAGGAATGAGAGACAGGCGCCCTTGCATTCCAACGGTTGCCATATCGAGCGGATGCGGGAGTCCACTGTTGAGGACTTTTGGTGTGGACTCTGGCGCTGGAACCATGACGACGTTCCTGAAAATCACCAGCCATTTGTCCCCATTACCGCTGGGAGGCGCTGGCGGACGGGCGCTTGTGCAGGGAAGGCAGACGAGCACACTAGCGCGCATTCCAGTAACCAGGTCGAGCTGGTGCTAGGCCGTTTTTGGTGGTGGGTGTTGGCGGACAGCGGACAGCGGACAGCGAACAGCTGCATGGGAAATTGAGACGACGAGATGAGGTGAAGGTAAAGTTGGAGATAGTTTTTGGGGGCGAAGACAGAAACGAAACGAGAAAAAGGGGGGAAGTTTCTGTTGCACCCGGTTATTGGGTAGGAGTCGCCAAGTTTAGAAACTGCGACCAGGTATTGGGATTGTGAGCAAGGTTTGACGGGAAGGAGCCTTCGACGCTGCAGTTCAACAACGATCGATTGACAGCCAACCGTCGTGTTAGTGCTTGCTTGTTTTGGAACTCAGCTCCAGGTTGCCCTTTTGGGAAGTGGCCGCCGACGAAACAAACGACGTCGAATATTCAACATTATCGTCTTCTTTTTTCTTTTTCTTATTCTTTTCTCTCACGGTTTGACAGCCTCTCTGAGCGATGATCTTTTCTCCTTGCGGAATGCGACCTGCCCTCTGCCCAGGCGTGGCTCTGAGACGAAAAGGCACCATTAACATTCCAGTCTGCCTGCAGTACAGCCTTTGCACTACCGGATAGGGAAACCGGAGAGTGTTTGATCCGAAAGACATTCAAGATGCGGTTGCAGATGCAGCTGGAACTGAACGTCATGATGCAAATCCCAAATCCTCAGGGTCTAATAGTCTAGACCTTTACCTCCCGAAGTGAACACCGCCGTTTTGGGAGACTCTGATCGGATCGTCGTTGACTTTCAGCTGCGACTCGTCTTCAAGATCGACATCTCGAGATACCCATACCGGAGGAAACAGAAAGACGACCCTGGAACGGTTAGAGTCCAGACGATGATAGACAACATGTGCAATCGGATTCGGATGCGGCCGGACCAAAACCGTTGCAGTCGCTGCTGCCGCTGCTGTGTCTCGTCCCGTCCAAGCTGGCATGTCTCACGCCGGTAGATGCAAGATGGAAAAGACTGGAGGATGGATGAAAAGACGGACGAAAGCGAGAGACATGCCCGAGAGCACAGCTCTCCTCCCTCCTACTAGGGATCTACGACATCCGCAAGCTGTGTCTACTGGCCGGCCGAGGTCTGGACCCAGCTGGTCAAGTCGGCAGTGACGCGGCAGATTCTAAGAATGGCTGGTGGACTATAGAGTCATAAAGAAAACGAGCATTTTGCTATGCCTGGTATGTATTGGGTATCTTGCCTACTTGGCTCTTCTATCTGGTCTGCCACCTTTTGTCACCTGACGTCTCTCATTGCCAGCTCCGGCTCAACAGGCGCTCCTCCTCGGGCCTCTCCTGGTCGTCTTTGGCAATGGTGAGAATCAGCTCGCCAAACAGCCCGTTGGCCCATCCAAACCACGGCCGCGTCCAGACATGGGGTGCCCACGTATCAATGCTCTCGTGCATGACACCGGCCCCGAATGTTGAGTTGAGCAGCATGTTGATTTGTAGGGCGACGACCTCGTTGCGGGCCACCGGGTCGTCCATGTCGGCCACGCGGTAGGTGGTCAGCGCTGCCACGATGGAGGCCATAGGCCAGCCTCGGCCGGGCCCCAAGTGTGGACCGCCGACGGAGGCAAAGCTGTCGGGGGTGGCCCAAGCGTAGTATGGATTCGCCGGGCTCAGGGCAAATTGGCGGGTGTTTTCATATATTTTGTAGTAGTCGTGTTCCTTGTGGAAGATGCCGTCCTTGTCTGTCCAGGGTGCCTTTGGCGGCGCCCTTGGGTACTTTAAGAAGCCGAGAAGGGGTATGGACAGGAGGGATGGAATGTTGGCGTCGTCCATGAGGTTGGTGCTGCCGTAGCCGTCGACTTCGTAGGCGAAAATGTCTCCATACTTGCGGTGGTGGACGACGGCGTGCTCGGCAATACCCTGGCGAATACCCCTGGCAAAGTCGTGCATGACCGTCGTGAGGTTTTTGGCCTTGTCGATTTGTTCTTGCGAAAAATTGGGAGAGGATGGGTAGGACGCCAAGCGTGCCATGATTTCATGTGCACGCTCGAGCGAGGCGGCCCACTGGATGTTGGCCGGCACCAGGAACTGGAAGATGGTGGCGTCGTCGGAGGGCCGGAAAGCCGTGCGGACCATGCCGTTTCGGAGGCTTGGGTTGCCTAGACCATTATTCGTGAGTGTTTCGGAGCCACGGTCTGTCCACCCGGTGAACGTGTAGCCCGATTTCAGAACATGGCCGTCGGCGTCGTATGTGCCCTCGCGCATGGCACCGGCAGCGTCGACAGCTGCTTCGACAGCATCGACCCAGTTGTACTTGCCGAAGAAGGCAATGTCGCCCGTCTTTTCAAAGTACGTGGCAGAAATATCCAAGAAGTAGGCGAGCGAGTCGAGCTCCCACTTGCAGTCAAAGACGAGTGTGCGGTCGTAGGGTGGCATGGGGTGGTTTTGGGCGTAGGCCCCGTTTCGCGTGGGCGGGATGCCAGACTCGCGCGGCGGCTGGAAGCTGTGACAATAAGGTGAGATCAAGACGTAGCGGGCCTGCATGTTGATCAGGCCGCGCCAGAGTCTGGCGAGAGTTGGTGTATCGTCGTCAGTGTCATCGTCATCGTGGCCACCGCCCGTTTCTAACAGACTGCTGTACGACGACAACTGGGCAGCCGAGTCGCGCAGCCACATGGCATCAATGTCGCCCGTGATAATGTACGTGAGCTCCTCATCTGTTGTCGTCTCTTCTTTTGTTTCTGGGTCGGTCTCGTTGGCATAGCCGTACCACTTGATCATCGTGTCTAGCGTGTTGGGAAAGCTGTTCTCAAACAGCCGGAACAAGTCCGGATCCTGAACGGTGGTCCGCATGTCGTCGATGAGCGTCTCGAGCGACGAGAGGTTGAAGGTGCGGCATTGTGGTGGCGGCCGCACATAGGGAAGCTGGCGCTTGCCCTCCGACAAGGGTCCGGGCTTCTGGGAGAGCCGCGTCATGAACGGCATGCAGCCGCCCGGGTAGTTGCTGTCGTCGACCTTATTGAAAGGTTTACTGACTGGCGGAGGAAGGACGGGAGGTGGCCTGCCAATCGACGCTGGCTGCTCGACGATAGGAGAAACAGATGGAACCGCAGATGGAGCTGCTATACTGACGTCGCTGGACGCCGCAGGAGCCTCGCTGGCATCGCCGCCGCTGCCGTCGAGAAGGGTGTTGCTGTCATCGGCCGTGCTCTGGACGCTGATGATTTCCAGCTCTTGATGGCGGAAGCGGATGACGGAGTAAAAGAGAAAGGCGGACACCAAAAGAGCGCCGATCCGCGGTAAAGCAAACCTACGCCAGCGCGGGTTGTGCCATCGTGATGTGAACCAGGACTTGAAGCCGCTGCCGGAATGGGATGATTCTAATGGTGAGGGATCGCCGTACGAGAATGGGATTATTGGTTTGTACTTCATTGCGAAAGATGTGATCGAAGAACGTAAAATAAAAATATTGGTCGCTATCGAATATTCATGTTGTTTGTTGAAGATAAATGTAGATGTCGAGTGACGATGTCACGTTGATCAGGGAGTGAAATGGAAGAAGTTGTAAATCTCTGTAAATTCTCCTGAAAATAAGTTTTGCGGGAAAGCAGACATACTTGACCACAGTAGCTCTTTCCGAGCACAACTGAACCAGGACTGTATCGTGGCTGCCCTGTGAAGAAAGGGTGGACGGTGGCTGGTGGTAATCTTACCTTCCCTTTCAAGACTTTGCCAAGACAAAATAAAGTTACAGATGGAGGTTGGCGCGATAGCCACAGAAAGGGCAAGACCGACCAAGAATGCTCACTCAGATACGGAGTACAAAAATACTTATTGGTGCACAGCGCTGCAGCGATAATAGGGGGTTTGGAATACGCCGTACTTTTGTTCCGCATTTTGTGAGAGATACCGTCTTGGCTGCAGCCTCTATAAAATGAAGAAGAATCAAATGACTGTTTGCTTCCTGGATGTGAAAGCCGGGATTTGTCAATGTACGAAATCCGGGGAACCAGAAAACCAGTCTTCAGCATTGACCACTTCATTTTCCCGGCCGTCCTGCCCAGGTTTCCTTTCCAGGTCGAAGCCAAGACTGACGTACCGTTTGTGTGCGCTTCTCTGAAGTGGTGTCTTCATCAATTTGGGAAATAAAGGAACGTGCATAGCATTGGAGGAACAGCTGTAAACCCGGTTGCCAAGATTCATGGCACAGAAAGAAAGTGCAGAAGTCTTGTAATTCTAAGTCTATGTGTGTATCATTCATTATGTCGTTCCCTTCTATCTTGTCCTGCCTACGGCAGCATCTTCCGATAAAAGACCGTCTCTTTGATGGGCGTCTCGTAGTAGGCCGTCGTCTCAGCGAAACCCAGCTTTGTATACAGCCGCCGTGCCGGGGTCATTGATTCCAAAGTATCCATGACGACTTCCTTGTAGTTTCGAGTGACAGTTTCGTCTAACGCTCGCCTTGCCAGAGCCTCGCCAAGACCCGTGCCACGTGCATCGGAGCGGACGTACAACCTTTTGAGCTCGCAGCGTCTACTCGTAGCCTCCTCTCCTGGCACCGGGAGTGGCCGAAGAGCGACGCAGCCAATGGGTTTGCCGCTAATCTCTGGAACGGTACTCCTCGCAATCAAGAGCACACCCTGCGGGGCGGCATACTTGCCCGGCAGACCGGCAAGCTCTTCCGCAAAAGACTGGTAGGCGAGGTCGATGCCAAGGCCGCTGGTGTATTCGAGAAAGAGTTCAGCAATGTCTTGAAGATCTTGCTGGGATGTAGCGTAGTCGATTGTAAAGAGGGGTGATGCGAGTGGAGGCTGTAACGATGTTGTGCCATTGGTTGTGGCCATTGTGTTTGCGACAACGTCGATAATGAGTAGAAGTGGGTTGTTATGAGTCGAAATGGGTGAGTGAGAGAGACGTTAAAAGAGAGTTTTTGGCAAGTTTAAAAATTGGTGCGGCTCGGCGTTTTGGGCAGGGGACCGGCTTCCACAGGCTGAAACTAGCAGTTTGCTCATAATGCAAGTCTGCAAGTTATGCGGCGGCAGGTCCCGCACACAAGACGACCACTCACTGACATGCACTTACTTACATGCAGTCCAGCGGATATTGCTTTTGCACACTCCGTCGTTTACAACTACGATCACGACAGATTTAGACGTAGATTCTGTGAGAGGAACGAGAGTGTCCCGTGATTTCCTACGTCTATAGGACCTGCCTTACAATATCTGTCGTGTACTGAGTACTTCTAGTGTGTACAATATTCGAGTGTGAAAATGAAAGAAAAGATACAAAACCGAAATGAAAATGAGCTCACCCCGTACACCACAGTTATACTGCCTCAAACAGCTCCCACATGGGCCGGGGTATTAAGATGGGGCCGGCGCCGGAGCGGGTGGCCTCGTCGCGGAGTGAGACGTAGACGACCCGATTTGACGCGTCAATGTTGGTCGACTGTGATGTAAGGCCGTAGTAGTCGGAGAGCGAGTGGGCGATCCAGCGTCTAAGAAGTTAGTGAATGAATAAATTAGAATGGCGTGGTGGAAGGACCTACTTGAAAGAGCCAGTCTCGCCGTCACCGAGAGCATCGAACAGAATACCGCTGTCGGTTGTCTGGTTACCGACTTCGCGATGCGCACGCTTCCACGAAGCTTGCGCCTCCTTCTCAACAGTCGTGCGGCGGCCGACAAACACGAGCTCGTCGTCGTCCTGGTCAGAGACGGCATAAGTGTCGCTGGCGGCCGTGGGGTCCGAGGGGATCTCGCTGCGGTCGTCGTCGTCTTCGAGCGAGGACGCGCTGAGGTTGGCCGTCACGGCCGCGATAATCTCTTCGTCGCCCTCCGAAGCACGCCGTGCTGCCTCAGCGGCAAACACGTATTGTCGCACAGGCTCCTCGAGCGCGCGCACCCACAGCTTGATCGTCTCGGACTTTTTGACCGCCTGGCGCAGGTCGCGCGTCACCATGCCAAAGGTGGGCGATGTCGACGTGGACGACGCCGACGTCGAGCCAGATGCCGAAGACGACTTCTTGGCCTTCTTCGACTTCTTCCCCTTCTTTGACTTTGGCGAACCTGTGATGCCCGCCTGCTGGGCCACCAGCTGCTTCCGCCGCAGCACTGCCTCGGCCGCCAGCCGCTCATTCACCATTTCCCGCAGCCCGCGGTCCCAGAATTGCGCCAGGTGGTATGGCAGGTTGTAGTGCACCGTGTGCGTCGGGCGCACTTCCCAGTCGCTCGGCAGCGGGGGCTGCGCATTGGGGACGTGCAGCAGCCGGTCATTCTCCCACCGTCGGCGCTGGCGGCTGCCCTCTTTGCCCTTGAGGAGCATATCGCGACGGCGCTGGCTGTCGCGCTGCGAGTGGCGGCGTTTCAAGAAGGTAGCCCGAGGGGCTGCCACATCCTCGTCGTCATCGTCATCCGAGTCTGCGATAGCCGGCCCCAAGACAATCTTGCGCTGCCGTGGCTGAGCGGGCTCATCAAGAGGAATTGTGAGCAGCTCGCCACCAGTGCCGCGGGCGTCCGGGGACATGCCCAGCGATTCAAGAATGCTGCGTGTCCATTGTTCTGTGTGCTGGAGCTTCTCCTCCAGCTCGACGGGCGGGCCTCTCTCAAACGATGCAGTGGCCATGATGGATGTGTGTGATAATGTGGATGGATAGATGTCGAGAAGAGTTCGATAGATTAGGATGTGTCGAGTCTCTCGGCTTTAGCCGGCGCAACGATCGGATGGAAGGATAAGTGTCGAATTGGACGGAAGGCGGTAAAAATGGTCTGAATCGCTGCTCTTGATGATGGGACTATTCAAAAGCAAAAGCAAAAGCAAAAGAAAGAAATCAAGAGACGAAAGAAAAGAGAGAGGAGACGGGGTAAAGAAGGGGCTCTCGAAGGGGGTCGGTTATCAGCAGTGTAAGAGAGCCAGATACGGGACTTTACCGTGGGCTACGAACGCGGTGCGCACACTGTAACCACTCTACGCGGGGGGAGGGAGAGGCATTTAGGGTCCAGTTTAATGGATTTTGTGCAGCCTGGTGGCCCTAAAGTGCGCCTGCATGCCTGCACTTGCCCTGTGCGCGAGTGCAGCCCTCCTATTGTTCCAATCGATTGTCCCATTTATTCTCATTGACTCAGCCGGAATTAGGCACCCTCGGCACCCCTATGGCGCGACTTCCTAGTGCCTACGGAGGAGACTCTCCCACGTGAGTGGGGCGCCTTCTCGATTGGTGGATGGGTTCACGCAAATGATAGCGCTGGTTTGCGAGCCAGCGAGGCTTGGGTGACGTTTTAGCGTGCTGAGCGTCATAATGAGTGTCATTATGAGTGTGAGATATCTCAGAGTTGCGACGTGCGATGAGGAACGAAACAGGAGGAGATTCATGTGAATTTATATATTTTTATTTCATCTCATGACTGCCCTTCTTTTCCACTTTTAGTCTGATATTCTTGATCTCGTCTCATTGCTGAGTAGGATGGCTGCCAAGATGAAAGCAGTAAAAGGGCGCCTTCCGTTTCAGTCGATTCCATTCAGCTCGCCCACTCTTTATGACTCGACCAATATACGCCTCATGCATGGCGAACATGGCTTTTTCGTGTAATTTTCGTCTTATCTCATCCTACATTTCATCCTGACTTTTCAGGTATATGTTGATTTGAGTTTTGAAAATTTTTGTGAATTGTAAAGAAGCCAGGCTCCTAGGCAAATAAGTTGAAGCATGGACCATGAGAGCACGCGGGCTTGGGACGATTTGACAATCAATAATGAGGTATGTTGACCTTGACATGTATTCGAACTTGTTAAAGAAAGATTAGCTACCAATACCATCGTACTGTCGTTGTCGCACACTGTTTCGCGTCCCTTAATATATGATGTTGTCCATCCATTGCACCTTCCATCTCATATGCAATTGTGTGTGGCCGTTTCTCTTGGCTCCTTCCCAGCCTTCTGAGTGGACAATTGCGGGGCGCGCCTGCCACTTTATCTCCCATCGCCGACGCGCATCTCTTTGGCTTTTTGGCGGGGAAGCTGCTGCCGAAACCGCGCTTTAACTCCGGGAGCAACTGCAACTTCACCATGTTATGTAAACTTTAGTGCGATTACGACTTGAGCTTTGCCTCCTAGCAGCGACTTCCTATCACGGTCGATGCTCAACGATTTCACCACAACCTCGCTCTAACACAACAGATTCAACCTGAAGTCATCCTCGACCTGCAGACTACACCCCTGACCCCATACACCTCTTCTTCACCAATAACCGTGCTTGACGTCGACAAATCCTCGTCATCCGCGTCGTCCACCGCCTCCCTCCTCCGCCCCTCCTCCTCCGCCTCCTCCTCCTCCTCCTCCTCCTCCTCTCAACCTCTCACCATGGCCTACGTCGCTCCAGTCCATCGGCCGAGCAGCATTAGGCATGCTCTGCGAATAAAGCTGTTCTCGGCCCACGAAGAGTGTCTGGTTCTATCGTGAGTGTCTACAAATGTCCTGTTGTTTGTCTCGGCCTTCTCTAACCATTCTCCCCAGTCGAGCAAACCGTATCGAGATTTGGCGATTTACCGAACAAGATGACCTCGCCCTCTTCCACTCGCAAAAGATCTATGGCACCGTTGCCATGCTCGAGGCGCTCCGGCCAAAGGACTCCGACACCGAGCTGCTCTTTGTTGGCACCGACCGCTTCGACTACTTTACCCTCGTCTGGGACGAAGCCCAACAAAGTTTAGAAACGATTGACAACTTCCACGACGTCGGTGAGAAACATCTGCGGGACTCCCAGAGCCAGGACCGCTGTGTTGTGGACCCGTCCGGCCGCTACATGGCGCTGCTGCTGTGGGAGGGCGTGCTGTGTGTGCTGCGACTCAAGAGTCGTCGGGACCAGTCTCGCAACATTGACTGGATGGACCAGGTGCGCCTGTCGGAGCTGTTTATCAAGGCCTGTACTTTCTTGTACACCGAGACGGGCCACCCTAAGATTGCGTTCCTGTACCAGTCTCAGTCGGAACGCCGTGACGCCAAGCTCTCCTCGTACCGCTTGACGTCTGACGACCACGACAAGGTCGTCTCACGCTTTGATGTCAACCGTGAGCGCGAGCTGAATCTGGACCTCGACGACATTGGCGCTGCGCTGCTCATCCCCGTCGAGCCCAGCGAGGGCGAGCGTCGACACAATATGCGCAAGACGAGCAACAATACCCCCGGCGAGCCGCACCTGGGCGGTTTGCTAGTCGTGGGCGAGACCCGGTTCGTCTACATTGACGATACAACCCAGGCAAAGGTCCTTGCACAGCCAAAGACGCCGGCCGTCTATGTCGCCTGGACACGCTTCGACAGCACCCATTACTTTTTGGGCGACGACCAGGGCGTCCTGCGCCTGTTGACCCTCATTACAGACGGCCCCGTCGTCAAGAACATTGAGGTGTTCCCCATTGGCAAGACCAGCGTTGCTTCTTCCCTGGTCTACTTGGCCTCCAAACGTCTGCTCTTTGTCGGCTCGCACCACGGCGACTCCCAGCTCTACCACATCAATCTGACCGACGACAGCTCCGACAGTTCCGACGATAACAACGCCATGACGGACGGGCCGGTCAAGAGCGAACCGGTCACTGTCCCCCAACCACCTGCTGCCACTGCCACAAAAGACAAGGCCCCCGAGAAGAAGCACAAGTACTGTAAGCTCGTCCAGATCTTCTCCAACATCGGCCCTATCCTCGACTTTACCGTCATGGATATGGGCAACAGCGAGGACGGCAAAGCCAACGAGTACGCCTCTGGCCAGGCGCGCATTGTTACCGGCAGTGGCGTCAACAAGGGCGGAAGTCTGCGGTCTGTACGGAGTGGTGTCGGTCTCGAAGATATTGGTATTCTGGACGATTTTTCCAACGTGCGCGCTCTCTTCCCGCTGCGCTGGCGCTCGGCATCAGGCAAGACGGATACGCTGGTCGTGTCCCTGTTGACCGAGACGCGCGTCTTTGTATTTGACAGCGATGGTGGCGTCGAAGAGGTGGACAGCTTTCCCGGCATTCAGCTCGATGAGGAAACACTTTATGCCGCCAACATCAAGGATGCCAGTGGTGTTGCGACGAGCCGCATTCTCATTGTCACGGCCAAGGCTGCCACGCTGGTCGATGCGCAGAGCGGTGCCGCCCTGGCCAGCTGGTTGTCACAGCATGGCAAACAAATCACACTTGCATCGGCCAACGACAAGTGGGTGCTGCTCTCTGTCGAAGGCAAGCTGCTTGTCTCTCTGAGCATCGACAACGGCCTCTCACAAGCGGCCGTCAAGGACTTTGGAACTGACCAGATTGCCGCGATCCACGCCGCACCCCAGTTCCAGGATACGGGCGTCGTTGGAACGTGGATGGTGGGCACCATTGCCGTCCTGGACCTGAAGACTCTGGAGCCTACACAGGCGAGTGTCTCGGTGCGCCAAAAGGATGACACGGCCTCTGTTCCACGCAGCTTAGCGCTGGCCCAGGTCATGCCGAAGCACCTGTCCGGCCCTACACTGTTTGTCGCCATGGACGATGGTACGGTAGTCACGTTCTCCATCAATATGAAGGACCGTACGCTCCACTCCAAGAAGAGTGTCTCTCTCGGCACACGCCGTGCCAATCTCTACCCCATCCCACAACCCGACGGCACCACCTACAGCATCTTTGCCACGACGGAACACCCAAGTCTCATCTACGGGTCCGAAGGCCGCATAGTGTACGCCGCCGTGACCGCACAAGACGCCAACGTTGTCTGTCCCTTTGATAGTGACGGCTACCCTGAGGCCATTGTCGTAGCCTCGCTCTCGTCTATCAAGATTGCCCGGCCAGACACCCAGCGGCAGACCCACGTCCAAACGATCCAGATGCACGAGACCATTCGTCGTTTGGCCTACTCGCCAGCCGAAAAGGTGTTTGCCCTCGGCTGCATTGACATTAGTGTGGTCAATGGCACCGAAGTGCCCACGTGCTCCATCAAGCTGGTGGACGAGATCATGTTCCGCACCATTGGCATGACGCTTCCCATCGAGGGTGAGCAGGGCGAGCTGATTGAATCCGTCATTCGCGCCGAGCTCAAGGACGGACAGGGCACACCTGTCGAGCGGTTTTTGGTGGGCACAAGCTACATACCGGGTGGGCAGACCACAATGGTGGACGACAACGGCAGCTTGGGCCGCGTAATTGTCGTCGGCATTGACTCGGAGCGCAACCCCTACATTATCTCGACGCACCGCATGCGCGGGCCCTGCCGCCGCCTGGCGGTGCTAGACGGCAAAATTGTGCTCGGTCTCAGCAAGACGGTCATCCTTGGCGAGTACATTGAGACGAGCAGCATGTCAGCCAAGCTCAAGAAGATTGCCTCGTTCCGCGCGGCCACCTATATTACGGATCTGGCTGTCCACGACAACTTGATTGCCGTCGGTGACATGATGAAGTCGACCACCATTGTGGAGTACGTGCCAGCGAGCGGTGGTGGCGACGAGGATGATGAAGACAAGGGCAAAAAGACCACCGACAGCATGGACGTCGATGAGGACGACAACGACAACAAAAAGAAGGAGATGACACCCGCAAAACTTGAGGGCCGCGCTCGCTACTTCCAGTCCAGCTGGGTCACCGCTGTCGGCCATGTCGAGGACGAGACCTGGCTCGAGGCTGACGGATTCGGCAATCTTTCCGTGCTCGAGCGCAACGTCAATGGTGTCAATGAAGAAGACCGCCGTCAATTGCGTGCTGTCTGCGACATGAACCTGGGCGACATGGTCAACCGCATCCAGCCGATTGCTGTCGAATCGGCGGCCAATGCCATGGTGCACCCCAAGGCCTTTTTGGCCACCGTCGAGGGCGCCCTCTACATGTTTGGTACGGTGAGCGCCAACGCCCAGGACCTGTTGATGCGCCTCCAGGCCAAACTGGACAGCACCGTCACGGGGCTGGGCAAGACCTCTTTTGCGTCGTACCGCGGGTTCCGTAGTCCGGAACGCGAGACGGACGAGCCGAACCGGTTCATTGACGGCGAGATGATTGAGCGATTCCTGGATCTCGACGAGGCGACACAAAAGGAAGTGGCCCAGGGTCTAGGACCGAGTGTCGAGGACCTGCGCAACAGTATTGAAGAGCTTAAGCGGCTGCACTGAGCGGGGTGATTATTTTTGGGCTCGATTTTATTACATTTTTCATAGCCAGATTTCACGTAGAAAGAGGAGGTATGATGTGTTATGCCACCATAGCGAATTTATCATGATCCATTTTGTAAATCCTCGGTCTTGTGGTCTTTCCTTTGTTGACACTCCTTGCTGGCCAAATGTACTATGACGAAAATGTGGCTAGTGCTGTGGCTTATGAAAATTCGGCCTGGTGGATTGGCATTGGAGCTTGGCCTGTTTTTCTCGTCGGGCAGGACCGGAAATCTGTGGCAGCATTGGCGGACCCACCCCTCGGCGGCCAATGGGAGGCCCGCAATTTGCATTTTCAATGCCTGAGGCCACTTTTGCTTGGTTGCTCCTTCCCTCCTGTCCGCCGTAAGCTGGCGTTCCCAGTGGCCCAAAGCAGCCAGAACAGCCCCCCAGCTCTAGCCGGCGCCCGCCCGCCTCTGAACTTGAGTGTGCCAATTGGGGGAGAGGGAAAAAAATAAGACTAGGGGAAAAAACCTCAGGTCATGGTTGTGCTACCCGCGAAGCTCTTTTGTCCTCGCTCCGCTCGCATCTGCCACAACCCCTTCGATTCAATCGACCGCAATTGACCACCGGCATTTCTTCTTTTTTTCGTCTCTCCTCGCATCTCCCCTCCATCGCCCTCTATCACACACAATGGCCCCTCTCTCGACAGCATCGCGCGTTTTTGCGCGCTCAGCGGCCCAGGCCATTCAGACCTCTTCGAAGACTTCGACAAACACAACAGCACGGCTCGCCGCCGTCGCCTCCTCCAGCTTCAGTACGTCGGCCTCGCGCAACGACGGCTCGGCCGCCACCTTCAAGAGCCCCTTCCGCGGCACCTCCAAGTCCGACCAGGCCCCCGACTTCAGCCACTACCTGTCCAAGAAGAGCGGCAATGCCAACGCGCTCTTTGGCTACTTTATGGTCGGCACGCTCGGCGCGCTGTCCGCCGCCGGTGCCAAGTCGACTGTGCAGGGTAGGTTCAAACATACGGGAGGAGAGTAGTGGGTGGGAAGACGAATTAGTCTCAGGAAGAGGAGGACAGACGGCGACCGTCATTCGATATCCGACCCGGACCCGGATGCCGAGGTACCGAACATTTGGGATATGGATACGACGTGGGTCGATACGGATGTCGATACGACACGAGACATCAATTGGAGGACAGAGGAATGAATTGAGAGAAGGAGAGCGAGAGAGAGAGAGACGACACGACGCCTATCAGTGTCGATGTGGCGACGTGACACATGCTAACCCCTCACAGAGTTCCTCGTCAACATGAGCGCCTCCGCCGACGTCCTGGCCATGGCCAAGGTCGAGGTTGACCTCAACACCATCCCCGAGGGCAAGAACGTCATCATCAAGTGGCGTGGTAAGCCCGTCTTCATCCGTCACCGTACCGAATCGGAGATTGCCGAGGCCAACGCCGTCAACGTCCAGAGCCTGCGCGACCCCCAGGCCGATGCCGACCGTGTCCAGAAGCCCGAGTGGCTCGTCATGCTGGGTGTCTGCACCCATCTGGGTTGTGTGCCCATTGGCGAGGCCGGTGACTTTGGTGGCTGGTTCTGCCCCTGCCACGGCTCTCACTACGATATCTCGGGCCGTATACGAAAGGGCCCTGCACCGCTCAACCTGGAGATCCCGACATACGAGTTCCCCGAGGATGAGAAGCTCGTCATTGGTTAAGCGGTCCCCTTCTTTCGAGCACGAAATTCGGAATCGGAGCATCGGCGTGACAGCATAAAGAAAGGACAAAAAAAACTAGAAACAAAAACATACGAAACCACGGAAATCATCATAAACAAAAAGAAAATGTACGAGTACATATTGATACATTGGAAAAGGGAAGGTGGGAATGGACGACGTGAAGGAAGAGGAGGAGACGGTCGGTGGTAGACATTTTTGTTTGCTTTGCCCTTTTTTTGCTGCTTTTGCTTGTTATATTTTGTTGGCGAGAGCTAGGAGAAAGAGGCAGAGAGAGGACAAGGAGGACGGACAAGGGGAGATATAGCCTTGGAGCACAAGACTTGTCTCCTTGTCACCTATTTCACTATTATTTTAAAGCACATATTTTTCATTGTTTCGTTTGTTCTTTTGCGTGATGGATGGTGGAAACTGTAAATACAAAGAGAACAGAAGACACTCACATCTTTTTGAACCAACATTGTCCCACGTACGACCGGTGTCCTGCGGTGACCCGGTGAGAGTGCATCCGGCATCCGAGAAATTCACTTCTTCATGTGATCACGATGTACCTCATCACTTTGGCTGGTGGTGGTTATCGTATGGTTACCGGAAAAGGGAATCCAGATTGTGGAGTCAGGTCAACAGATCACGACAAGCATAAAACAAAACAGGATGAGAGTAGTGATGATGAGAAGATGAGGGATTACTGAGGCAGATCGAGCGTATATCAGTTGCTTCGTCCCAGGTAAACGGACGGATAGCAGGGCCGTGCAAGGATTGTAAGGGCTTGTAGATGCAGTCAATGACAAGTCATACATCACATTTCACGATGCTTGTTTGGAGGGGAGATGAGGGAACGGAAACAATCAACGCCGAAACATGTTGGAGCGTGTCTCGCAGGGGCCACCTCAATCCCAAGTCATGGCGCCCAAGGGAAACGGATGAAAGTCGAGTCCAGACTGTGACCGAGCATCAAATAACCCCAGTTTTATCATGCTTATTTTTGCTGCTCTTACCGAATTTGGTAGACGTCAAGTCTTCACATGACGATGACGCCTCGATTTGGACTCCGTGTTTCCATTTTCGGGGCCACTTGTCCGCTCTGTCGCATTTTGCAGCAAGATACGATTCTGCGGCGAGTGTACGTGTGAGTTTGGGTCTATGATGGAGGATGCGTGCAAAGCGTCGCATGGACCATGAGTGAGCCGCATCTACTCACATTTGGTACACTGGGTTTCGTATTGGTAGAGAGACACACCTCCGTATCCAAAGCCATTTTGAGACCCCATCAGTGACAAAGCTATATGATCTGGTAATCATTACTGGGCAAGCACAAGTAGAGAAGCAGAAATCGAAAGAAACAGGATATGCTTTGAGAGCCACAATGATCCGATCATGGCATTGAAGTTCTGGCCCCCATTGCTGGGGTAAAAGTGATCTTTTTACGTAGTAGACAGGAAAGAGCCGAGATGGAGGGACTTTACCGGTTATCGACTCAAAAGAATAGATGAGGAAGCAACACTGGTCACCGCTCAATTGTGTAAATTAAACTTCCATACAACGTATTGTAAAAGAGATCTTTGATGGCTTTCCTTCTTTGGCGTATGCTGGTGTTCTAATGGAAAAGCCCGAGTGTTGACAATGAAACACGGATCTCAGAATGGGATTTTTGTCCTTTCCCATGTTGGCCGAATAGGTAATCGTGGCCATTGTTGTGCATGATACTTGTCTGGGCCCAAAGAAGAGCACCGTCCTCTCCAATCTTGGAAAAATGCGTGCCCGGTTTGGAGCATGTCTGGTTGACCCCTACTTAGCCAAAAGTTGTGTCTGTGATTTTTGGTCGTTATGGATATTGATGCGTGTGTATCCTTATTTTGAGTGCATCTTCGCTCGCTAAAGTCATCTCTTTTAATCTGGTAGCTTTTTATCACGAGCTACTAGTTGCTCATTGATGTTTTGTTTGTCACGAGGTTGGGAGAAACAAATATGATCTAGATGTTGAGACTTGGCAGTTAGATTGTTCAAATTGTTTTCGCAAGGCTATAGATTGATATGAGAAACATGTAGAGACTAATATATAAATCTCACGATACTTGATTCGTATCACATACCTCCCTGGACTTGGCGGGCAACACGGATGCTACAGGAGAAGAATGGAAGCGGCCGAGTAGTACGCAAGCCTCATCAAGGTAGCTTCTCTCCCGCTTCCCCTTTCCTATCATCTCGCTTTGGCTTTCCTCGTCTGATGTTGACGACTTTCCTAGTTAGAGATTTGAGGCGGCGTGACGACGAAACGAGAAGGAAAGTCACACCCACCAGGTTTCGACCTACTCTCATGGGGCGAGCAGGGACAAGGCTCACGATGAAAAAGATAAAAATGGAGTTAAAATCAAAGAAATGGCCAGGCTATCGGCGGCTAACTGGACAGCATGAAGCGCCGAGAGATCATGTCGTTGTTAACGGTTGCCTACAACAGTCTTGATTTGTTGAGCCTTGGCATGCCATGATGGTCGTCGTGTCCCTCTCGTGTCATCGTCTTGACTCTTGTTAGAAGTAAAGAAAAGCAAGGAGCAAGATGTCTGAAGAATTCTCCGAAGAAGAGGAAGGTGAGGAAGACCACGAGGCAAAACAATTAATGATGAAAAGGCAGGAGCATATCGTTGTCAGAGACGGCAAGACCGTCCAAGCAAGTCAATGTTGGCGAGGAAGGTGTAAATGTCACCCTTGCCAAAACCATCAATTCGACACCCTTCGTTCCTTCCTTCCCACTGCAACGGTTCAGGGCAGGAGCAAAGGCATCGAATCCCATTGGCCACTTCTCGATTCAAACTGAGATCCCAATATTTCTTTTCTTCTTTCTTTCTTGTTCTCCAGCGTCGACTTTTTCTGTTGGTCCCCTCAATTTTACCTTTCTACCTTTCCGTGTCCCAAATGCGGGTTTGTGCGCCTCCCGCGCAGCTGAGACGTGCGACGTGCCATCGGCAGTGTGATCGGAGGGCATCCCAGACACAAGGCAAAAACACTGCAAAAAAGACACCAAAACACAACAAAACAGCCGCGGCGTCGACAACAGCCGGACGCAGAATTGTTTCTCCTCACTGCGACCCTACGATGCTGGGGTGTGAAAGAACTTTCTTTTTGGTGTGGCAGGTGTCATTCTGTCACATTGACGAACTGCAGCGCTCATGTCAACAAAGCACGGTCCTCACTCTTTTTTGACGGGCGACTCTCCCCAATAGACGATTCTCTCCTCATCCCTAGAGAGCCTGTCGTCGTCCGACAATTGAGCGGAAGCATTTCGTCGAATCTGCTCACCATGAGCTGGGACGGACAGGCATTGTCGAGACATGTCACAATGGGACGTCAACAAATCGTGGAGAATGAAGCATCTTTTGCGACAAAGCATCGTCTGCTTCTCGAACGACTGGGTCAAAACACATAGCGGTATAGTTGTATCCACGGCTTGACAGCATGAGAGTTTATTTTCAATTACGAGAACTACGCCTGTGCGAAAGAACGCAGCCCAGGCCTGCCCTACCCGCAGAGCCTCTGTTGAGCGCTTGCTCGAGCCTCCAGTCTCGTTTAAGCTCCTGCCACGGACGAAGCCGTAACTGTTGCAGGAGCAAAACACTTCTTCGATACTTCTTTGCTGCCTTCTAGCCTCCTTCTCACACCCCTGACTACCCCGACAGTCTGTTCCTTCGATCTGGCAGACTGTCCGATAAAGTCTGAAGGAGGGTGTGTGCACCGATGCAGCGTGACAACGGGGCGTCGGGAGGGCCTTCAGAGTCTGGAGAGCGTTCCACCCACCCTCCCACACAGGCCAGAACGCCATGGGCTCTCGTTCGAACATCACTGCATGCCGCCGAGGGCATCTCGTTCCGGGCATCGTCCAAGCCGGTACAGAAACCTTTCCCCTTACGCCCCTGCCCCGTCTGTACCATTGTTAACAGACTCTCATTTTCACTCGCATTCTGCCATTTTCCCATGCCCGCCACTCAACACCGATCCTGACGCCTCTTGCCAGCCGCCATGGCGATGCGCCCATCATGATCTGCAGAATGAAGGGCTTTTAGCGAGGGGCTCACGATCCATGCTATTGCACGTCTTTTCTACGCCTTACAGCCAAGTATGAGACGAGAGGCCGAGAGGGCAAGGAGGCATTTGGAGACAGACCGCCACAATGCCCGTGTTTGAATCTTGAATTTGTCCCCCTCCTGCCTCTCGTCAACCCTGCCGTCTGGTCTGGTCTGGTCTTTTTGGTCGCTTGTCCCTTGTTCCACCCTGTCCCGTCTCGACTTTCCTGTCTTTCCCCTGCATTTCGTTTTATTTTGATTCTTTGATTCTTGACTCTTTTTAAGGTTGAATTTTTGATTTTCTGCTGTGATGGCATTATCTTTTGCCCATCGCCGTCAGATCGTCGAGCCATACATATAGCCCGCTTCCTCTTCCTATTTTCCAGTCTCTCGTTTCCTTTCTCTTCTCTTCTTTTTTCTTCGGTCCTACTCAACAACAATCGCTCTCTTTTCACCCAGTGTGCTTTCTTTCTTTTCTACAGTTCTGTGAACTTCTTTTCTTCTTTTTCTTACACTCTTTTTTATAATCGCTTTCCAGGCCGGGCCTCTTCGCTTCTTCTTTTTTTATACACTCACTCTTTGTTGTTGTTTGATACACACACATTCTCTTCACCTCTTTTCAAAATGAAGACTACCGGTACCCTTCTCGCCCTTGCTGGCGCCGCCGCCGCTCGCGACATCTCTCTCTACAAGGCTGTCCTGAAGCGTGAGGTTCCCCAGGAGCACTCGCACCAGAACATCCTCGACGTCGTCAACCCCATCCTGCAGCAGAACAACCCGCTGGCCATCCAGGACGCCGTCTTCGGTCTGCTCGGCAACGCCGCCGCTGCCAAGGGCGCCCCCAACGTCCAGGACCTCGACTGTCTCCAGCAGATCATTGCCGACCAGGTCTTCACCAACGCCGTCGCTGCCGGTGACGTCAACGGCCAGGTCAACGCTATTCTGTACCGTGCCCTGGAGCGCAACACCGGCTCGGTCGGTCTGGCCTCGGTTCTCTGCACGCAGACCGCCGTCAACCCCGAGATTGCTGCCATTACCCAGCACCAGGACCCTGCCTCGTCTGCCGCCTCGGGCAACAAGCAGATTGCCCTCAACGTCGCCAAGCAGATTGCTGCTGTCGGCGGTGACCCGACCCTGGCCAACGAGGCCGGCACTTTCGCCCCCGGCAAGATTGGTGACCCGACTGCCAAGGGCAACACCTGCGACGTTGCCACTGACGCTGCTGGCTGCATCAACTCGCAGAACCTGCTGGTCGCCGACCTGTCGGCTGCTGAGATCAAGACCGCCGTCGCCGGCGTCAAGGTCAAGTCCCGGGCCGCCGCCACCGTCAACGTCCAGACCTTCACTGGTGCCCTCGGCGGTGCTGCCCCGCCCGTCGTCAGCTCGTCGGCTGATGCCAACCGCCCCTTCTCGGTTGACGGCTCGACTTTCCAGAACGCGGGCGCCGCTCTGCAGCGCTCGTGCTCTGTCCAGCACAACGCCTGCGCCAACGCTGCCAACTCGGGCCAGATCCAGGGCGGTGCTGGCCAGTGCGAGACCCAGCAGGCTGCCTGCGAGGCTGCCTCGGGCGCCGCCAAGCGCTTCAAGAAGCTCCGCCGCGCTGCTCTTGACTTTGGCTCGTGCTCCAACCCGGCCATTGAGTTTGCTGCTGGTCTTGACGGCCGCAAGGAGAACTCGTTCGCCCCCGTCGACTCGTCCAGCTTCAACCACGGCTCGGCCCTTAACATCAAGGTCATCTCGGGCTTCATCTGCAGCCAGCTCGCCTCCAACTGCAAGGCTGGTGCCGATGCTGTGACT
Source organism: Ophiostoma sp. CBS 140.51 (assembly GCA_029298735.1). Taxonomy (NCBI): domain Eukaryota; kingdom Fungi; phylum Ascomycota; class Sordariomycetes; order Ophiostomatales; family Ophiostomataceae; genus Ophiostoma; species Ophiostoma sp. CBS 140.51. The sequence continues at coordinate 930 of JANSLP010000075.1, read as the reverse complement.
GCCTGCGACAACGCCGCCACTGCTGCCAACGCCGCCACCGGCCAGGCTGCGGCTGACGCCTTCAACAGTGCTCTGGGTGTGTCTGCATAAATTGTCTACTCTGTGTTGTAGCCTACGTTCTTTCTGTACCTCTTTCTGTCTTTCTCGTCGGTCTGTAGGTTAGGAATGGTGTCGGGCTACAAAATAGGAAATTCAATTTTATTGTATTCAGTACGCTCTACTATTTTCCAGCGGGTTTTGTTTTTGCAGGTTGGGGTTTTACGTGTTTCTTTTTCTTTCTGTTTTATGACGGCCTAGTTAACATAGTTTGAGGGTTTTGAAGCCTCTTTTTTCTTTTTCTTTGCAAGATGGGAGTGATCACTACTCGAACAATAGAGACCTCTTTTTCTGCCATAATTTCTAAAATGCATGAAAAGGATACAAGTGTCAACAATCAGTGTAAGCCGTCTGCTAAATGTGGCTTAACTCAACCGAGTCTCTAAAGCCTCCTGTCCTGTCTACGATGACACATGTTCCAGGTTGGAGGAATACATAAAAGGCAAAGTGGTAGGGACGTCATGCACAATGCTTGAGCGTGAACAGTGGCTCAGTCGACGGGACGTCACTTGGCAAAGTGTGGCAGGCAGAAGGGTGGCAGAAAGTGTGGCAGGATAGACTTGTCTAGATCTGACGTCGATGCGGGCACTTGCGAGCGTTGGACAGGCGGGAAGGAGGGCTGTAAAGCGGGAAACCACAGACAAGAGAAAAGTGGATGACGAAATGCATGCAACGCTGGGAGGAGCAAGTGTACTTTTTGCCGGACAGGCGGGTTGACAATGAAATTTGTGAAATAATAAAATAATAAAATAATATTGACAGAAAATAGTGGCTTGTATCTTTTTGTGGTGCGGGCTGGCCTCAGGATCAGGTCGCGGCTCAGGCCCCCAGGCT
>JANSLP010000074.1:0-127737 GCA_029298735.1 Ophiostoma sp. CBS 140.51 | reverse complement strand
AAAAAAAAAAAAACGCACAAATTAGAACCAACCTACAATAGGTGATTCTTCAGATTACACAAGGCGTATTTTGATTCAATACCAAGAACTATGCTTACTGCAGCATAGAGCATGCAGTTTAGTGTGAGAGGAAGCTGATGAGAAGCTGAGAGGCTTTGGGGACCCCATACTCCTATAGCATTGTGTGGAGCAGATTCCTACTACCTGACTACGATCACATCCGGAGCCCGGACAGAGTACCGGAGCCACGCCGGATATCTACATTGAGTGTAACGCAACGCACAATACAAGGTCTGTAAGAGCGCTCGTGGTTTGACCTTCCGGCAGATACTCCGAGTGGTAGAGAGTGTGTATCCGAGAATTCCGTTTCTTGTTGATACAGTGTTTCTTGTTGTCAGAGTAGAAGATAGAAAAAAGTAAACATTTGCAAATCAAAATCATGATATTTATAAATAAAAAATAGCAACGAGAGATATCACAATACATACACTTCTATTCATATCTGTACTCGAAGTTGCAACTGTCACATCACAATAATGGCACCCGGATCATTGACAGCAACGAAAACACCAGAGGTGCATCTCCAAGTCACCAATGGAACCACCAACGGACACATCAACGGGAACCGAAAGCGCCCGAGATATGTCGATGAAGAAGCAACGGCAGCATTGGTCACCGCCGTAAAGTCATCGGCAGAGACACCCCTACGCCACAACAATGCAGACATAATCACGACTGAGATTCACGCCCATGCCACCGAGCTACGTGCTCTGTATGCAACCTCTGCTGAAGCAAAGATCTGGGCTGTCGCCTCGAAGCAGTTGCTGAGTGTATGTTCACCACGAGCCGACCCCAGATACATCCGTGCATTCACTAACTTGCCAGCCCACACCGCCCGTATGGAGCCCCGAGTACACGGAACCTGGTGGCAGTGATTACGTCTACCGAGACTACACGTTTTGGACGTCGGGCTTCTTTCCGGGGAGTCTGTACCTCCTTCTCGAAAGAAGACGGAAACATCCTCAGCACTGGCAAAATCAACAGTCGACGCTCAGGGCTCCCGAACCGACACTCCGTTTTGCCTGCCAGTGGTGGACCGAGAGTCTGCACAGCAACGCCACCCTCTTGGGTACGCACGACTTGGGTTTCATGCTGATGCCCTGGGCACGGCGGGCATGGGAGCTGGAACGAGATGGGCGGGCCTTGGCCACCATTGTGACTGGTGCAAAGACGCTGGCGGCCCGATTCAGTGCTGTCGTGGGCGCCATCCGGTCATGGGATACGTGTGAGACAAAAGTGTACTCCTTCACTGAGCCATCCAAGGAGTTCCTCATGATTATTGTAAACCACCCCCAGCCATTATATTTGACAAGCTTGCGCTAACGACCAGGACAACATGATGAACCTCGACTTGCTGTTTTACGCCGCCGCCCAAACAAACGACCGCTCCCTCTATGATGTGGCCGTCGCCCACGCCTGCACGACGATGAAGTCTCACATTCGCGAGGACGGGTCTACCACACACCTTGTCGTCTTTGACACGCAGACGGGTGCCATCACCTCAAAACTCACCAACCAGGGCTACTCGTCCGACTCGTGCTGGGCCAGGGGCCAGGCATGGGCCATTGCCGGCTTCGCGGAGACGTACCACTGGACGCGCGAGCCCGAGTTTCTCCGTGTGGCGCGCAAGTGTGCCGACTATTTTCTGGAGAAGCTAGAAGAGGTGCAGACACTCACAAAAAATGACGACGCCCTGCCGTGGGACTTTGACGCGGCACGGCTAAGCGGCGATCCGGACCAGCCGCCAGACACGAGTGCCGCGCTGGTGGCGGCGTATGGGATGTTGCTGCTGCATGAGGCCACGCATGGTGGTGGAGGACGAGACTATTTGGGGCCCGCCCTCCAGATTGTATCGACCGTCTGTCGGGCATACATGTGCCCACCAGCACAGTATGTCCTCCACCAAGAACCTGTGCACACAGTCGAGTCGGGCATTAGCATGGTCCAGCGGATGGATGTGGACGTGGGCGGGATTCCGGCGATTGTCCGCGGCGCAACCATCAATAACTTTGAACACGCGCCGCGGCGGTGGGCGAACCATTCACTGGTGTATGCGGACTACTACTTTCTGTTGATTGGAAACAAATTGATGGACATGGGGCTGGCACATCTTATTCTAGAGGAGAAAGGTGCGATTTGAGATAGAGATAGCGTGGATATATCTATTGAATCTAACATACAAGCATTGCTTCTCACACATCCGGCAGGGTATAAATACTGACACGCTGGTCGGGGAGGAAAGAGTAGTCCAAGAAGGAGTTGAGATCTTCCAACATATCCTTGTCTCTGTCTATGCCGCCTACACTAACACTGCTTGAGTAGTCTGTGATCGCTGTTGGCTGGCCATAAACGGAACTTTGCATACTGCCTTGGATGCTTTCAAAGGCCGACGCCGACGTTGTACCATTGTCCATCGTTACGTTGCCACTGTTTGCATTTATCGGGCCGCTTTGAAAGGCCAGTGGAAGAGGAGGAAACGCCAGTGACATATCGTTGTCTGGAGAATCAAATGCTCGTGGCTGGTGTTGAGTAGATATTGGAGCAGCATATGCCATGCTGTTGTTGTTGACCGTCGAGCTAAAGTGGTCCGCCGTTGTCGTCGAAGCCACCGCTGTGTCTGCATCTTCTGAGTATGCCGCTTGCCGAATGTCGAGGGATGCCCCCATCTGCTTGGCATACGCCAGTCGCGAGGCAAACTTGCTGGCCAGGTTCTCTTGGTTGCCATCTTCACTGGCTAGTGTCCCCCGCCATCGTCGTGCAATCTCCCAGAGACTGTCCGTCATGCTGTCAAACGCTGCCGGTAGGGTGGGTAGGCGGTAGTATTTGCTGTGTGCCAGCACCATGCGGCCACAGATAAACAAACAAAAGGCAATCTGCGGGTTTGTGAGGAGGTCCGTCTTTTCGCGCAGGACATGTGTGGCAATGGCAGCCACTTCTGTCGCGGCCGCCAGACAGGTCTCGGCACTCGACGGTGATGGCAACCTCAGCAAAACAGAGCGCCATTCTTCGGATGGGTAGGCAATTCCCTGGTGCAGGAGCACGACAGCCGTGTTGTGTGTGATGTGGGCCACCACCAGGTTGGGATCCAGGTTGTTGTCGGCATTGCGGCTGTTGGCGTCGCGCCAGCGTTCGGGCAGAAACAGTTTCCATCGGACCAGTCTTAAATCCAGCTGTTTGAACCTCATGAGCCACAGCTGGACGCTCTGGGTATCTGTGACATCGAGCCCCTGTTGGAGGAAAAAGGATGTCACCAAACTCAGGCTCTCAGTGGCCTCGATGCAGTACGCAAAGGCGCCGAGGCTGTCACCGTTGGTGGGTGGCTCGCCGCCTGCCCCGTCACTTGGTTCCGATACGCCAAAGTAGGGCGTGGGCACTTCGATGCGACCTTCCTCCCAGAGAGCACCCTCGCAAGGCAGTCGGCGTTTGACATCTGCACTGGTCAAGGACAAGTTCCAGCCGGTAGCGATGCTGCAGAAGCGGTCCATCAAAAATACGTTCCAAAACACTCGCCTCCGCTCTTCCAGCTCGACCCAATCACGAGCGGGCGGCAAAAACGCAATGCGGCGGATGAGAACGTTGACGGTCGCTTTGCCTCTGGGTTGAGGGCGTGCTTGCGGCTGATCCTCGTCTTCGACGCTGAGCTGCAGCTGTTCGACTGTCCGCGTCATGCTGCCAATGATGGACCATGCTGAAGGACTTTGGCCGCTGCTGATTGTATCAAACGCACAGATAATGAGTGCCTGCAAGTTTTCGACGGAGAATGACTGCATGCTTTGCAGTATGACTGTATCACGGCACGTCTTGGCTAGGTGGGTGCGTGATTCTGGACTGGTACCCAGCCGTACATCATCGGAAAATCGAATGCACAGCGACGTGATGGCGTACAAAATGTTGACGAGGCTTTGCCTCTGCTTGGGGTCGGGACTGGCGAGCTTCTGTCGGAACTGGTGTTCGTGCAGCATTGGGATCCAGGGATGGAGGCGTTGGAAGTAAATGTTGACGAGATCGGATTGCAGGTCATCAGGGAGGTCGATGCTGGGTGTGGTGGTGCTTATCGTTGCTGCATTTAAAGTCCTCGCGTTTGTATTGGTGTCACTCTTTTGTCGTTTGTTAGGTGGTATGTCGTCGTTCTTGTCTTGACTTTCACCGTCTGCAACTGGCGCATCTGCCAGAGACAGAAGTGTCGTCCGTAGTTTGGCCGTGTAGTCGTGCAAGTTCTGGCTGGTCTGAACAAAATCCTTGGGAACGGAAGAACCTTTGCTCTGTACTTGACCGAGACAGTTGGCAACCTGCTGCCACAGCACGCCCTGCCCGAGAAACATCTTTTCCAGTGTGCTGATTCGGTGATTCAGGTGTTCAATGGCACCGGACCGCATGCCGGGTCGAGATCTCGTGTCCTCGTAAATACAGTCGATGTCTGTCGGAATGAGTAAACGTATTAAGATGAGTTGGAGAAGAAGTGAACTCACCATGCTTCTCACAAAAAGAACAGGGCTGTCGTCGTGAGCACTTGGCTTTCTTTCGACGGCAGGATTGGCAGCTGCCATGTCAGTGTCAGTACAAGTTTTTCTGATCAAACACAACGCGGGCTGCACGCACGCTGGACCTTCGTCTCTGTGAGAGTCGTCTTTTTTGACTGTCGTTGTCATTCGTCTCTTCTTGCCTGGGCTGGATGACTCGGCATCCTGGACATCGCCGTCATCGGCCTCGTCGTCTCGTGGTGCTTCGTAGTCAAGCATCGCCATCGACGATTGATGTTTTGAGGCTGGTGGAATGAGACTGAAAAATGAAAGTTAATTCGTATCAGATCACTATTTGATTCGGCACAATCATTGTTCGTCATTGACCCTTTTTTCGAACTGTTTAATTCAAAAGAAAGGTTGTCTATCCAAAAAGTGAGGAGATTCCCCAGGATTTCCCCACACTCCACCGACTCAATGCAAGGCGTGTCAGCGTAAAAAGTGGGTCTATGGGACAAAATGTCGGGCCTCGGACAAAGTCCCGGAATCGCTCCGGCAGTCCACACTAGCTCAACCCGTCAACACCCACCTTGAACGACACCTTTGAAACGTCCGCAGGTGAAGATAGATTGTTGTGCTCAGCAAACGCGTAGACACCCAGCATCATACCCGAAAAGGCCATACCGATTGGCGGTTCGCGAGTCATTAACTGGCTGTCGACGGATGCGAGCCAGTGTTCTCCACCAACGCCCTCTGAAAACCCCAACTTGTAACCGTCGTCTGTACACTGGATGAGGAGTAACACTTCGCCGTCTCCTGCCAGAGGATGTTCTATGGTCTCTCCATCTGGAGAACGATAGCGGACAACTTTTGTCTTCGTCTGTTTTGACAAACAGACGCCAATGCTGGCGTACGTTGCGTAGTTCCAATAGACGACCGTGCCGGCCTCTTCGTGGATGTTGGACGGTGAGAATGAGAGTCGCGCTGTCCACAACCCGGTGCGGTGCTGCTGTTTTCGTAGAAAGAGATTTGGACAACCGGATGACGAGAGGTTGTATGGACCGCCGTGAAGACGTAAACGGGAAGGGTTGTCGAGTATCTCGTAGTCTGTCTTCAATGGGGTGTCTATATGGGTCAGACCATGCAAATGCAAGAGAGCGTTGAGATGGCTTACTCTTTCTATACCAGCCCAGAGAGAGACTAGGTGACGAAAAGTCATCAGTCCAGTCTTCAACCTTATCAGCACCATCGAGATCGAGGCACACCTTCTCGCTGTTGTTGATAACTGGCCAGTTATCCACCCACGCCACCGGCACTAAGAATGTCTCTCGTCCTGTGGACAGCATTAGCGTCATTAACTGCTTATATTTCACCCTGCCAGGAGTAGAACTCACCAAACACTGAAGTCCTCATCGCACCATCCACGCCCTTCAACGGTCGGACACCCAAAAGGACTGCCCACCAGTCTCCTTTACTGCCCTCGACCTGGTCGACATGCCCCGTGTTTTGGACGTCGTCACCTTCACCTTGGCTCTTAAGTATGGGGTTGTGTGGTGCCGTTTCCCACGGCCCGTGTACACCCTCTGTGCTGCGGTATACACACTCCGAGTGGTGGACGCCCGTGCCGCCCTCTGCCACAAGCAGATAATAATACTTGCCCCGGCGGTACAGGTGTGACCCTTCAGCAATGCAGGATCCTATGTGAGAGTCTTTGATCATGACAGACGGCGACAGAGACCGGCCTGTAGCCAAGTCGACTTCGCAGAGGTGGATAGCAAAGTTGAGGCGGGGCACCGAAGGAGGCTGGTTGACAGGTTGGTCCACCTCCCCGATCTTTGGGTGCGTTGTAGACAAGTACACCCGCCCATTGTCCCAGAACAAGTCCTGGTCAAACCCCGAGACGTCAAAGTAGACCGGATCGCTCCATGCTGCATCGTCCCAGATGTTGGTCGTCTTGACATAGAACCCCCGTGGGAAGAGACGAATGTTTTGCTGCGGACAGAATCGGGAGAAGCTGCTTGTTGCCAAATAGAAAGCGCCGTCGTGGTACCGCAAGGTCGGTGCCCAGACGCCACCACCCGGCTCGACACCGTCAGCAATGACGAGTTGACTTGACCGTGTCAAGGCATGCCCAATGAGAGTCCACTTCTTCAAATCTTTGCTATGGTAGATGGGCACACCAGGTGTGTATTCGAAGCTTGATGTAGCGAGGAAGTAGTCGTCGCCGACACGGACAATCGACGGGTCTGGTTGGAAGCCTGCGAGGATTGGGCTAGGCATGGTTGGTGTGTGTGTATGTGAATATGTGAATGGAGGTCTTTTTTTACTACGAGAAGCGATATGAAAGGGAATAAATAGATAGGGGTAACATAAGAACATGAGAAATGAATGGAAAGCTCAAATCGTAAAATAATATCTACAACGTGTCAATACTCTTCTACTGACAAAACCAATGCGAGATACTTGTTGATTTTGAGTTTCGAAAAGAGTACACTCAGTTTGCGCTAAGTGCTAAAGTGGGCACCACCGGACCATCTCTCGGCAGACTTTCCGACGAACGGCGCTGTTTGTCTTCACATCTACAAACTTCCACATCTACAAATTGGAAAAGAAACGTGGACAGGACAATCAGCGATGGAACAACACAAGTCAACATAGTCGTCCTGGCAGTCTCAACATGGCATCATCTGGCACATTGCACAACCGACTCGATGCCCTCCATCCGGCCATTGAGGCCCTCATGCGGCTCGGCGGGACACCCGGTCTGAGCCTGGCCGTTTTTAACGGCGACATCAACGACGATGGCGACGACGCTGCCGTCTACTACGCCAGCTTTGGTGTCCGCGACATCACCTCGAAACTGCCCGTCACCTCCGACACGCGTTTCCCGGCGTGCTCTCTGGCCAAGGCAGTGTCGGCGGCGGCCATGTCCATACTCATCGACGAGGGCAAAGCGACGTGGGAGATGCTCGCCAAGGATGCGGTGCCGTCTTTTTCTGAGGCGCAGGATACAGTTCTGACCCAAAGCACAACACTTGCCGATCTCTTCAGCCACCGCAGCGGGATGTCCTCCTTGGGCGCGCTGGTGGGCGGTAGTGAGAACAATGTTTTGGTGTCGACACAAGCAGATATGCTGCGGGCAGTGAGTGAGCATGCTCGACTGCTTCCAGAGAGGAAGGGGAAATATTGTTACAACAGCACAGCATACGATATATGTGGTGCCGCTATCGAAGAGCTGGCCCAAATGCCCGTCGCAAACTTTGTCGACAAGCGAATCTTTCTACCGCTCAGAATGAAACGGTCATCCATGGAGCCGCCTGACGACCATGACTCGGACGACAACACATGTAGCTGCTATAATGTCTTGGATGACGGCACGTCCGTGTGCATTCCTACACCCCGGGTCGGGGCGAATGGTGTTGGCGCGGCTTCGGGCGGCCTGTGGACAACCACGCGCGATCTGGTCAAATTATACCGGGCGATGCTGAGAAGCTACTGCGGAGATCAGGATACTCCATTCCGCGACATTGCCCAAACTGAGGAGGCACATGTAGCCATGCCCGGCAACGACACATCATACGGCCTCGGCTGGGTCCGGACACGGCTGCCCAACAGACTTGGTCAGATTGGTCTCAATGGACGACTGTTTCCTGGTGACATGATGCCGATGGTTGGCAATAGTTTGGAGAGAAATCCACTTGTTGTCTATCACCAAGGAACACTTCCTGGGGCTTTGGCGTGTGTCGTTCTCTTGCCTGAGACAAACCAGTTTGTTGTCGTTCTCAGCAATGCCCTGGCCCTGACGGATGTGCCCGACTGGGTTGCTCACATGGTCGTGGAAGGACTTCTGGGCGTGCCATATGAACACCGCGTTGATGTTATGGAGTACGCACAGCGGTCGATCAAGGTCAACCTCGGATGGTACAGCGGTGTCCAGAAAGAGTTGGCTGAAGTGGCACACAAGAAGCCATTGAGTCGCTCTCTAGACAAATATGTCGGCACATATGTCGACAATACCGGCATATTTCGACTTGTGGTGACTCTTGAGGATGACGTCCACCTTTCTTGGGCATTCCAAGGTCTGCCTTCCGAACGATACCGCCTCACACACTTTGATGGGGACACTTTTACATGGCTGCACACACGGAATGAGCTGGTCAGTCGAGGGCGTTGGGTCCTTGGTGACGACACCAATTCAGAGTCTTGGAAAACAACATTTTATGCCAACGAAGAAGGGACTATCACATCCGTGCAGTGGAGGTACGATCCAACAATGCCTCCAATGGAATACAGGCGTGTCGTTTGATCTTGACCCACACTTAGCCCGACGAATCCGCATTCCAAGACTGTAGTCGCCATTTACTATCACGGAAGTGGGGCGACTTATCATACGCCCGGTTCCTGGTTCGTAGCATCTTTCGTGTCGAGATTTAGAATAGAGAATGTAGCGAGTTGTGTTAAGCAGCCAGGCCCGTTTATTCAGCGTCCGAGGACTTTAATGTCAGTAGTCAGCCGGCCAGCCACCTAGCCGCCTATGAGCAGCAAGGCATCGTAGGATGCGGGGCGTCCTCCTCGGTGATATGGTCACGATATACCAAGTATTTCCCCCAGAAGAAATACATAACGAGATCGATATTTTTAGCGCGTAGTTATACAGAGTAAAGCTTCAACCTTTGTTTTTTTGGTTAAAAAAAAACTTCAAAAAAAACTAAAGAAATACGAGGAATGTTCAACAATGTATCCTCCAGCAAGAAAACTCATTACTCTAAACTGCCCTCCCGTCGTCTCTCTACAACTTATACTAGTTTTAACACCCTCCTCAGCACGACTTCTAAATCTTACAGTTTTTTATGATGAGAACGGACACGGCAACAAAGCGCAAAAATGAGCCTGTCTCCCTGTATAATTTAGCAGAAAAAAATTCAAGTCGTGCGACTTTATTATTTGTATGACCCTCTCGCTTATTTCTCTATCCCCTTCCTTTTTACGAGGCACTGTTCAGCGAGCTGCGATAAAGAGACCATGTATCTTCCTCCTACGCCTGGAGTCTACAAAATGCAATCGCGTTCTATGAAGTTAGAAATTTGCTAGAAACAAAGCGATTAGCTGCTTACCTTATAAGATGTATTCATTGTGCAAGCCGTCGGGCGCGTCTGAGGGAAAGTGGAATACGAGTTTACCCCTCGAAAGGGTGTCTGGTTTAGGAGTAGCCCACGTGATCCGAATATGAAGTCGGGCCGGGCCGGTAGTTGATGCCCAAGATTCAAGGGAAAGTTTTCATTCCCAAGTCAGCTTGAAACCTGACAGCGAACTACTCCGTAGATTCAGATTGACTTATCTTGAACAACCTCCGAATTCGTATGCGACACTAACAGATCACCTCCCCATACTTCTGATTCCAACATGTGCTCTTTTCTAAAATTTTCGATCCCGCCTTGGCAGAATGCTTCGTTTGTTGAGAGGGCTGCATTATTTCAGCTTAGCGATGACGACTTGGAGCATCTAATGCTACAATGCGAGCTGGCTTTGAGTTGTATCAAAGATGAGGTCCAAAGACGCTTGACACCAGGCTCCCAAAAGCCTTCTCCACGTCTATGGAAAACCGTCCAGCTCTATCACAAATCTCTGCCAACCCCACTACTACCTGCCCAACCGAGTTCTCGGCGGCGATTCTTGTCGTTTGTTGGACACGACCGGCTGTCAGGGATGACCGATGATAATTTCCGCCGTCTCAATTTTTCGGAGAAGGCCACCATCGTGCAGCTGGGTTTTGGCCCCTGGTCTGCTTATGAACAACCAACGCCTTTGCATGACCAACTCCTGTGGCCCGTCAATACCCCACCGCTGAGATCATACCCGTCAGTTCATTTTCGTCAAATCAACGACGGTGATGCTTTACAGATTCTGAAAGTTATCTCATTTGCAGGGAGTGAAGTGCCGGAATGCTTCCTTTTGGGCGCATGCGAGCCGCGATTCTGGGGCTCTAACGGTCAAGTTCAATTGCAGAACTCAACTCTGACTGGTGCCTTCGAAAGTACTCAACGCTGCGAACAAGCAATTGAAAAGCTTGTCAGTTGTGGTGTTGTCGAATCTCAGAACGGTACTCTTGCCGTACAAGCACAGCTACAGTCGTACATCACCAGTGTGAGATCATGGGCGGAAGAGTATCGGATCACGTCCTTAACGGCCATTGTTCACGCCTTTCCTAAGGATTCCTTTATGGATCCACTTTTGTGAGTTGTCCTGGCTTCATGATGTTACTCGAATAGCCTGCTGACTTGCAAAGTTTCACACAGAAAGGGACGTCCATGATGCCAGTTCTCATAACTCTTTTACCGTACCTTTGGGAGCTCCAGCAGCCAACCGCGGAATTTCTTGAGATGGCCTTCGAAACTCTTTTTTCGTCTTCCCATTTTGCAGACGCCAGCTGGAAGCGGACTGCTCTAAACATTGCTGAGCAGATCGCACATCTTCTTTGTAACCCTCTCTACTTATTGCGAATAAACTTTCGCAGGACTGCTCTGTCTAGACTACTCAACTGCGATACGCCACGCCCATACAGTCTGTCGGCGCATCCCGGAATTGATGTGTGAACAAATGCTTGGATAGGTCAGTTTCGGTTACACCACGCACAACTCTTACTGGACAGATCAGCAAACGCGGAGGAAATTACCGTAGTCGTGAACGGGTTTCGACCTTTGGATGTTGGACACCCATCGCAGCAAGAAACAATCGTTCTTCTAGAGGGTCGATTTCTCATCGCCAAGTGCCTTCGTTTCGAGGGCAAATTCCAAGAAGCTTTACCTTTGTTCGATCAGATACTGGAAGAGGCGCACAAGATTGGATCTAAAATATCGTGGAGAGTCGCACCTCACATCGCCGAGACAAAGGGCGAGCTTGGACTTTGCCAGAATGCCATTGATCTGCTGGATATCACTATCAAAGATTTTTCAGTGTACAACTCGATACGTCGTGGAAACGGGAGGCGTTTGGTATTGGCGTCGGCTAACTGTCACCTCATGAGTCTCCTTTGGACTTGGAAGCAAGGAAGACAGATCGATGCAGCAGCTATCAATGGCACACTTTCCAAGTTCCAATCCTTGAAAGAAACGCTGGGAGCAGCGACAGGGTGGGTGTCTCAACACAACAGTTTTGTCATTCACTGCGGCCTGGCCATGGTTCAACATATCGGTGGGGATGTCGAAAATGCCTATTCAACTTGGAAGGAAGCAGCAAATCTTGCGAGTTTATTCTGGAAGGAGCCCGGTTATGCGCAAATGATCACGGCATATTCGCAAAGCGAGGTTGCTTACCGTCTTGGCCGGGACGATGCAGAGGCTTTACGTCGCAAGGCAAGGCGCCTTTGGGAATCAGGCATCAGTTGTCATTTCTACGTCACTGCGCTCGGATCTATCTGGCCAGATGTGTTGTATATATTGGAAGAAAGAGCTGGGCGGCAAGGTATAATTCCCTACACTGGGCGTGGATAGCCGTTTAAATTAGGGGAAGAAAAAGAAAAACTTTGCTGAGAAAAGTGAAATAGCGTACCCTCTATAAAGCGTACCCTGTGCAGCGAAACTAAAATAAGACGGTGTTGTGATTTTTACTTCCCATTCCATCTAGTCATCACGGTGCTCTTTTCTTTCCTTTGAAGAGTGACTGGAATTGCAATTACATGAGGTTTGTCCTATCCCTCATGTAATTGCAATTCCAGTCCCTCTAGATCAAAGGAAAGAAAAATTAAGACCGGCCGTGATAGGGACTGGCTAGAATAAAACTAAGACAAAGTAAAAGATCGAAACAGATTAGTCAAAACACGAAGTCCTCTCTTTCTTCCTCCGTTGAAAACACTCTTTCTTTCACCGGGCACTCTCTTGGTCATCTTCCTCAAAAACACCGCGTTTCCTCCCCAGTCGCTCCCGTGCTTTTGGCGCAGCCGTGCCTCGAAAATAGCCATCAGCTCGCCGTGTATGTCGCATTGCTTCTCCCACATATATGTCATCAAAAAATATATAAAAATAATGTATGGGACTGAACAAAAACATAAAAAAATGCAAATCTCACGCGTCCTCCTTCACCGTCACGGATGCTGTGACTTTGCTTTTAGACAAACCAACGCCTGGCATGCTGTTACTTGGCTCCACTGTCTCGACCGTCATAGACCGGGTCAGTGTCCGGTCGATGCTTCCAATGGTGGTCGACCGCGGTATACTGGGCCGATGGAGAGCTGTGGTGCTGCCAATCGACGACTCGCCCGATGAGTCTGGCGAGCCAGGCTTGCCGTCGCTGTTGTTGACGACAAACGTGGTCGGCATCTGTCCATCCTCTTTCGCAATCCGACCGGACGTCCACTGTCGGAACTTCTTGCCCCACACGTAGAAAAACGGGATAAACATGGACATGACGAAGAGAACGGCCACGTAGACACCAAAGACAAACAGGTAGCCGCGCTCTTGGACCCACGAGCTGGCGTGTGACGAGAAGCCAAAACTGATGACGGTCCTCAGAGTGTTGACGTTGACCAGCACGGGGCCGGGCCACTGAGGGTAGCTCTCAATAATAAATGTCTTGAGCACAGTAGCGGCGGTCATACTTCCGACCATGAGAAGCATGTTACCCAACAAAGTGACGGCAATGTGCCAGTGGAGTTGGACTGCACAGCCAAAAATGATGCAACCGGCCATGGATGCCACGAAGGGTATGATGAGATTCGGCAGCTGGAACTCAGGCTCACGGTTGGTCTTTCCACGCATACGTGAAATTTTGAGCGTGAGTTTATCAGCTAGTGGGCCACCAAAGAGGTACACAATTCCAGAAGCAACAAGGCCAGTGAGCATTGTGAGACCACTCAGTTCATATGGGATGCTGTGTGTGTTAGTGAATGTGCCGGAGTGAGGTGAATGTGATAATGCAATGAATACGAATATGAAGTGAATATGAGGTGACGGAAAAGTGAATCTGAAATCGGTGCAAGTGAAAGATGGTACTTACCCCGCCGCTAACAGTGCAAACGAGATGGTCTGACCAATGGACTGCAGAATGATGAAGAACACAGCATCGATGCAAATCACCAGCAGCATCGCCGGGAAGTAGGTCGTCTGCAGTGATCGCAGCATCTGTAACGCCGCCTCACGCCACTGGTAGCCCCGGTTGAACATGGTCAAGTCGTCCCGAAGAGTGCGTTTTCCGTAATTCGCATAGTCCAGCGCGGTCCGGTTCTCACCCGGTGCTACAGGCCAAATCTGTTGTCCATTGAGCTCCTGCTTGCTGCGTTTAACCCGTGTCTCGGGCACAAATGCAATGAGTAGCACCCACGCCAGCACACCCACACTGGATGTGATCAAATAAATCCAGCGCCACGAGTGTTCGAGTGCAATATATGGGCTTAGCATGCCAAAGATGGTCATCATGGGTCCCTGGCAGGCCATGATGGCTGCAATGGCACGGTTGCGTTGATGGATAAACACAATATCCTGCATAACTAGGGGAATAAGAGCCTCGACTGTAGCCGATCCAAGTCCGTGTATGACACGTGCTGCCAGGTGCTCTTTGAGGGACCGGCTGTACGCAGCCAAGAAGCCGCCAATCCACGAGAACATGGCCGTGACCAGCAGCACAGGACGCCTGCCGATGGCGAGTGACAATGGCACCAGCAGGAAACTGGCGGCGCAGTTGGTCAACGATGGCAGTGTGGAGAGCAGTGTGACCTCATAAAGGCTGACAGGCTTGACACCAGGCGGGATCAGGGCCATTGGGCTGGGGTTGCCCTTCATGTCCGCATGCTTGAGGATCGGCCGTGGGTCAACTCCCGAGTACTCAAGCAAAAACACAGGTAGAAGGCCACCGACAACAAAGTCGGCGCACATGGACAAACTGCCGACTGCAATTGTTAGCAGGATGATTTTTAAGTACCATTTGAGCAGACTATGACTTACAAAAACATAGAGCACCAATGGCTGCATATTTACGCCAGTTGGGAAGATTCAGAGGATCTAGAAAGTTAGTATGAAGCTGCCCGTAGAAAACTTTGGATTCTGTGTGCACAAACCTTTTGGATCGGGAGAGGGAGTCTGATTTGATTAGCACTGACAACTGCCATGAGAAGATATTTGTATTCACCCACGGGAATCAATCTGATTTTGCCGTCACCATCGTAAATATTGGTGCTACCGACGATCTCCAGTCGCATTTCGTCGTCGGTGAGTGTGGCTGCAGTGTCCACTCGAGACAGAGGCGGCTTCTCAGTTGAGGCATTGTCAGACGGTGCTTTGATGCTCTCGGTGGCGGCCTGTTCATCGTGATCACGACCAGGGCTGGCGTTGGTCCAGCGTGTGTCCGGCTCGCCGTCCAGTGCCACATTCCACTCCGTGGGAAACTCTTGCACCGTGTGAGAGTGAGGTAGCGTCATGATGAATGAGATGAAGGTCTTCGTGGTGCAGTTAGGGATGTTGAACCTCGAAGAAGGAAACGGGCCAAAACCAAGCTTGCAGACGGTTTAAAGGGAACATGGTATATATATCATAACGGTCGACAGACAGATTCAATGGGTCCATAGTTTCACGGCCGGCATCGTGCCAGGATATACAACTTCAAGTCAAAAAAACAGCGCACGGGCGCTTAAATTGTGAGAAGTGGCGATACTTATCTGAATCTGAGACCAGATAAATGATAAAGTCTGGGGTAGAAGACGGGTATGAAAAGGACTAAAGTTAGGTGCAGTTAGAGTGTCAACAGTCAGGCTCGGGACCGTGGATATCTATGTTCGGTTCCCGGCCAGGTTAGCTGCATTCATTTGATCTAAAACGACTCGTTGGTATCTGAGGAGGCCGGCATATGAGAAGACAACATGGTCATAAAGATATACAACAGACGGTAAATTCCATTCATCCTCAAATCTGGCTAGGATCGGCTATCTTTGTTTCGACAATGGAAATCAAATATAGCTCCCGCTCATAAGACGAGAAGATACCGTCCACACGAAATATTCCAATCAGAGGGCATGGACGCGTCATATCTCGTCTCAACCTTGTTATCTCCTCGTAACATAGAAATCTGGGGTATTGGACTCATCTCCAGAGAGCACAAGTTTTGACAATATGAGGCCACAACAAAGGTCCAGTCTGGCCGTGTAAGTCGGCTCTAGATGCGAGAGGCAAGCCAAGGTTTGATTTATTCCCCGCAAAGTTTGTTTTAGCCTTCGCCTTCGCCTCCTATTCATCTATTGTTAAAGGCAAGACAGGTACAACCGCCACCACAACAGCCAACAACACGTATTGCATATATATGTCAAAATAGAGTATAGTGGCTATATAATGACAGTGAATACGTATAGATCTTGTTTCTACATTTACTAGATATGAGTTTGAACCTTTTGATTTTTACATGACACGGCAATTGCAATTCTGAAAGTCAACAACCCCCCTTTTCTTCGTGTAAGTGATGGTCTCCACCCTATCAAGTGGAAAAAGTCCGCCGTAGAAGCGACCGAAGACTTTCACCAAATGTGGCTGAGAAAAAGTAAAACACAAGGTACAGACTGTCACAGTTCTTTGCCACCAATACGAGTGAGTTGTCACTTTAGATGAAGATGTGAGCACGGCACTTGTCGGAGAAATATCGAAGGGTCAAGCTTGGCAGATCTGTGTATCTCTGGGCATATGCACTTGGCCTTTTCTCCTTCTCGCCTCTGCACATATCCGTACCCGTATCATTGTCGGTGGATTCTCGGGGAGTTGAATATGCAACGGCGGTAGGAAAATTTCGAGTGGACTGCATCGACGTCTCACGGATATTGAAATAGGAAGGCTGGATATACGTCTGTGGAGCCATCAGCTGCCATCTGCCGTGGGATGCAAGTAATAAGAAGAGAAGGAAGAAAGGAACAAAAGAAACAAAGGACCGCAATATGTAGATATTGAAACACACCATGGCCAAGCAGGGAAATTTTCCGATGGGTAGAGTGTTTAATGTAGCGAAGAAGTCTGAGAGGACGCGGGTAGAAGGTGGATAAGAAAGTTAAGTCGATTGCATATCTGAACACAATGCAAAAAGCAAGGGAAAATAGGAGAATAAACTCAACTTAGACCCGCAAATCGTGTGTATGCAATATGGCTATCATCTTATTTTGATATAACAAGACGCTGTATGATTTGCATATAGCCGGGAAATTTTGGCATAAGACATTGACAATCCAGTCTTCTTTTTCTTCACATTGAGATATAGTCTCGGGTGTCCCATTTAGCCAGGCCATCCAGTGTTACATTGGCACGATCGTGAACAACACAGACACACACCGAAATCTACATTGAAACGGGGCAAGCGCGTCCACAGCAGTATCACGGATATACGGCGAAAGTTCGAGAGTAGAAGGCTTTGCGTGGTTCTTCACAACACAGCCAAGTGCTTCTAGAAAATAGAAAATTAGGACGATGGTCATGGAGTTGGAGGAAATATGGTAACGTGACAATATCATTACATCTGAAAAGAGCCACCTATTTGAAGCTTTGAATATCCCAGTTCGCATTGACCACAAAAAGTGGGGAACGGTACGATTGATATCTGCCAGCAATAACACGGATCTAGATCGTCCTTTCCCTGTGAATGTCAAGTGATAGTCTTATCACCCTGCTTTTGGCAGTGTTACTCTTATTTTCAGCATAAAATGAACCTGATTTTTATTTCACGCTCAATATCATGATTCTGTGTTTGATGTGCCAATTTATGTATATATTTTGCGATGCCTTTGTTTATAACTCATAAAATATTCTCCGTCCTCCAACGCCTTCAGTGCCCGCAGTTCTTCTTGTCGTGTTTCTGGTGGGCACCGGAAATCGTGCGGACGGCGACGGCATAGTTCTCGCCAGTCTGGGACACGGCGTGTACAAGGACGTCTTCGCCAAATGGCCACTACTGTTGTTAATGTGTGAACAATAAAAATAGTTCGGTGTATGTATACGTACATCATCTTCTTTGCCGAGATCGTTGCGCTCGTCGTACTGGGCAAACTCGTAGCCCGCGGACTTTAGGCATTGCTTGGCGGCTTTGATGGCGTCGGCACGCTTCAAGAAGCAGCCCTGGATCTCGGTGGACTTGAACGCGCTCATATCGGTGCCGGAGCACCGGCGGGCGCGGCATCTGTCCTGGTCATAGTCGACCTTGGTCTGGAGGACGTAGTGGAGATGGTGTGCCGGGTTGTGGTCGGAGGAGATGCCCTGGAGAATCAGTGTACCGTCGGCGGCACCCGCAAAGCCTTGGTCGTTGGGTGTGGTGTCGAGGCCGACGGCAAACTCTTCCCCCGAGAATGCCTTGGCATAGACGACGACGCCGTCGCCAAAGATCCAGTCTTCCTCCTGTGAGGACGGCTCCTTGACGTGGTACTCGAGAAAGTCAGAGGGCTTGTAGCCAAGGCCCTGGAGGGCGGTTGTGGAAAAGGCCTTGGCAGCGGCCAAGGAAGTGTGTGTACCGAGAATGAAAGCAGAGCGTGACCGGTTAGTAGGGTCACGGCTGCCGTCGTAGACGACAAGGGTGGTATGGTAGAGAAGTTCTGGAGTGTCTGCCATTGTGATCTGTGTTGTGTTTGTTCTGTGATTGGTATCGTATATTCGTATTGTTATGTTTTCATGTATGGGAAACAAAAGTCATATTTCCACATTATCAGTAGAGCCTCCCTTTCGTGTCTTTAAATAGACATATCGCCCATGGCTATTTATTCCCTTGGTATCAGCGACCCTTTGCCTCTTCATCATGGGGAATACACACACAATTGTCGTTTCCCCAGATTCTGGACCTTCTTGGGTGTTCTTGGGCGGGCCCGGGCGGGGTGGAGTTGCCAATTGTGGCATAGCTATAAGCTTCATGCCCGTCATGGACAGCTTTGTGGCCTGAGTGGCATGGTGTTCTGGCACAAGAGCATTGTCTCGCCATTTTAGTGTTCTCCGGTGGTCTCGCCATCAGTTCGAGTGCAGGTTTTGCTATGTCTGTTGGTTGAACCATTATCGAATCAAAGGTTGCTGACGAGGTCGGGGCAGTCGGGTAGTCGAAGAAAGGGAGGAAAGGGAGGGAGAGACGACGGGCGCAACGGTTGAACGGTTGGCTGTAACGGCCGCTTGTAAGTTGCAGTACACTTTCGGGTTTCGACGGAGGGCCACTTACGAACAATGGGCACACCCAAACAAACATCACGTGTTTCTTCGCCCAGTACCGGGGAGGCGAATTCCTCGTTGGTGTTGTTGGGAAGCGCCAGTGGGTGGCGTGTTGGAATCGAGGGAGGTCCTACAGTGCTAAAAGGGTTAACACTGTGTACTGTTAGTGAAAGCGGTGCACTAGACGGTGTGCAAGATTATTCTCGTCACTGTAGTGTGTTGGTTCTGCGTCACGTGGCTTTTTCTCATCCACTATAGGACATCGCATCACAGGGCATATCACAGTGCAGTTTGAAGTGGAACAGAAGGTTAATAATAAATATTGGATTTTACCCGTTTTTTTGGTGCTTTTCTAAGTCTATTGTACACTGAGCGTCGGCCTGTCCTCATTCAAATCATCCTCATATGAAATGAGATATGTTCGTCGAAACGTTGAAATCTGTGATAAATCCGGCTCCTCTCCTCGGCCAGTAACTATATATGGTTGACCACAAAAATAGTGATCTAGATCAAGTGCAAAGAGAAAAGAAAGAAGATGACTTAAAATATCCTGGTGAAGATGTCGAAGATGCAAGACGAGACAGCGAAAACAGATGGAAGATAGACGGGTCGAAAGCGTTGCTCGAGCAAAAAGCAGGAGTCAGTATTTGCCTCGGATTGTCTGTCTTTATTCGTTTCGTTGTTTGTCATGTTTGCGCTTCTAGTCGGCAAACAAAATGCAGTGGAAGAAAGAGAAAGGAAGGGCGAGGACAAAAAAGATTTGCAAGAGATTATCCAGAAGCCAATTTTTCCGCCGACCAGCTGAAAAATGAGGTAACTGGAAGAAGCGTTGTCGTCTAGAAAATATTGGTGAGTTGCAATCAAAGTCCCCCAAATGAGACTGAAGAGTGAATGCAACAAGTGAATGCCTCAATGGATAAGCACTAGTCGTTGCTCGGTGCCGTCGTGAGCTCAACAGAACAGGCCATGGCAAGGTCCGTCAGATCGGGCTCACCACCATGGAACTGCTCGGCATACAACTCCATAGCCTCAGCCTCCATCTGGGCGCGGACCGAGGCCTCGATATAGAGACGCGCATCCACGACGCAACTGGAGAGGTCGTTTGAGGAGCTGACGCCGCGAACATTGGCGAATGCATCCATGATGTCGTGGGCGAGATCAGCCGGTGTGTACCCCTGTTCTCCACGGTCACGACGTCCAGCGCTGGCAACTTGCTCGAAGTAGGCATTCATGGCGTCGAGGTGACGCCGAGTCTGTTTCCTGAAGGCGACCACAGAGGTGGCGTGGTCGAAAACGGTGGCAATATCAAACTCGATGTTAGGAGTGCCGCCGAGCCGGATACGCTCCTCCTCCTGAATGACCTTTTGACGAGTCGATTCTGACATGACATTATATACTTCATCATCGGCAGGATGATAGTCACTGTCAAACGCGAACGGCAGCTAACCGTTGGAAAGTGCGTTGGTCTGTGACTGTTCCCGAACACTGTCAACCAGGGCAGAAAGATCAAGATCCCGTGGGTTGATGGTACCATCATGGATTGGACGCGTGCCGCCCACAAAGGGATTGATGGACGTGACATTAGAAGTGTGCCGTGGCAGGGGCGGTTCCGAGCATGCGGCCGGGGCGCCGACAACGCTGCTAGCGTTGCCGACACCACCGTCGGAACCGCCCACCCAGTTTTTTGACCGGAAAGAGTCGCTGTCGGACCTGTCGACAACCATGTTGTCGTAGCCAATGGAGTCGGCATTGACCTGGGCAATGCTGAGAGTGTCGAGAGACGAGATGCCATTGCCAGCGTTGTCAGTGGAAACGGGTCCAGAAGAAGAAACGCCATTGTTGTCCGAGACAGGACTAGATGCAGCAGCTGCGGTGACATTGTGAGACGAGGTGCCGCCATTTCCGTTGCCACGAGAAGTCGAGCCAGACGACGAGGGTATGCCGCCGTTGGTGTTGCCGGTGGACGAGGCAGAAGTCCCAACCGCACCATTACCGTTGCTGCCAGAGGACGAGGAACCGCCAGCGCCAGCGCCACCTGCACTGGGGCCTGGACCAGGAGGACCACCGTTGGGTCCGGGGCCATCATTGCCATTCTCGTCATGGCAGGTGCCAGTGGAACGCGACGTGGTATTGTTGCTCTCGCCGCCAGCCTCATTTTCGGTTGACTCGTCAACCGCCGTAAGTTTGACCTCATGGGCCAGGCAGCTCTTTGCGCAGAGAGCACGGCGACTAGTACTGGCGCTCGTACGAGGGAACCCACGAGGGTTGCCGCGAGCCGGGAATCCAATGTTGCGAACGGGTCCACCAACCTGGCCTGGGGAAAGAAGGCGAGGGTCAATCACCGAGTAGTCAATGATCTGTGCAGGGGGGGTGACGCAACTAGGAGGCGGCATGATGGCAGGTGGTGACGGGCGGACCGGCGCCGGTAAGTCTTGAAAATTACCGCGCTGAAACTGTCCCTGGCGAGCGAAACCAAATTGAGAACCATTGGGAACATTGCCCTGAGGGCCGGGAAGACCATGCGGGCCTTGGTTGCCCATGTGCTGTTGAGGGCCAGGGTGACCATGAGGGCCTTGGTTGCCGAACTGCTGCTGAAGCTGGCCTTGAACGTGAGGCGGAGGGGTGGGGGAGCTGTGCATGGGAGCACAACCACCACCGATGCCGGCGCGACCCATGAAAGCATCGCGATACCCAGGGCTCTTGGGGCGCGCCTTACGGTCATCATGCCGCTCTCTGCCAGTGCTTCCACTGCAGCGCTGCCACTCATACGGCTGCTGGGGAGCAGCCGCAAGAGCGACAAGCCGGAAATTCACGGGCGCCGGGGCACCTCCAGTGTTCACTCCATTCTGGGACGGCACCACATGCTGAGGGCCACGAGGGTAGAAAGGACCAAGGCCCATGACAGGCTGGGGAGCCCCATGCACGTCCTGTTGAAAAGGGCCGAAGCAATCAAGAGGGCGGGTTGGAGTGTGACCATTGGCCACGGGCGGACCAAGAGGACTGCCATGGCCCATGGGTATATTGGACGGGCCACCGCCACCCTGGATGGGGACGATGCTCGTAGGCGTCGGGTAGCAAGGAAGCCGAGGAGAGATCGATGAGCGGTTGTTGACTCCGACATCATCTGGCGAGTAAGGGTATGGACCAGTGTTGGTGTTGGGGACAGCATAACCGGGAGATCCATAGACACGCTCAGGGTGTCTGTAGCGATTGTGACCGCTGCCGCTACCATTGTTGCTAGGCTTGTCATTGCTGTAGTTGAAATTCGGCATGGGATATGGGCCATTGGGGCCCTGCGAGTGGTGGCTGCGCTGGGGCTGGGGATACTGGCCAACGTTAGGGTACTGGTTAGGACCGGGCACATAGTTGCGTCCAATGCCAGTTGTCTGGCCTGGGTGAAGGCCATTGTTGAATTGAGGTCCACGGTTGAACTGCTGTCCGTTGTTGACCCGACGGCCGTTGTTGGCTTGTTGAGGACCAGGAGAGCGCTCAGACGACGAGCCGGCACGACCAAAGTTGGGAGAAACAGAATGAGTGCGGCCCCTGCAACCAGAGCTGCCATACACAACAAGAGGAGCCTTCGAAACGTGGATGAACGGGACTGCACGCGGGTTGAAGGAAGATGTCGAGCGGGTCGAGCGTTCGCTAGCGTCTGCATCAGCTCGAGTGCCAGGCACTTCAGGCTCAGGCGTGGGATCAACTGACACCGGAATGACTGTTGACGCAATAGTATCTTCGGTCTCAGACCGCTCAAAATCAGAAAGTGAGTCTTGACCGTTCTCAGCAGGGCCATCCAAAAGCATGGCAGCTGAGGTCAAGGCACGAGAGCGCCGACGAAGTGGGAGCGGCGAAAGGCGTTGAGAGAGGGGAACCACCTCGACTGACGGAATCGGTGAGTCAGGGTGACGAAGCACACGAGACACTGGCTGAGGCGAGCAGCTGCTGCTTGAAAGACCGCCAAGACCAGACGACTTGCCGTCCTCCAGTTCGTCGTCAACGTACGGGGGCATGGGTTTAGTGAGGGATGAACCACCGCCGCTGTTCAGAGGCATCTTGACGCTGGTTGTCATAGATCTTGAGACACCAAACCAGCTTGAAATGGGGTTGAACAAGTAACAGTGGGATGATGAGAAGCGTTGCTCTTGTGACAATTGGTGGAAAGACTGCGAGGAAGTCAATTGGTGTGAATAAAGAAGAGGGTCAACAGATGCAGAAGACATACTCGTTGAAGAAAGCAAATGCGGCGTATATCATGCAATATACAAAGCACAAGATCGAAAGAAGATGTGGTCGAATGCAAGATGCAAAGAAAGAACAGAGGGTGACGAAGAAGAGCCTCAAAAAGAAGAGGAGGGGAGGGTGAGAGAAGAGGTGCGAAGTGAGAAAAACTTGAGCATCTCTTTTCTGCACTGGCCGAGAGACCGAATCGTGGGGAAAAAAAACTTTGCATGCAGCAAAGGCCTCTCATTTTTTTTTTTTTTTGCGCGCTCGTGTGTGTGCATGCGGAGTTGAAAATTTGGGTCACCCGGACACGGTGTTCGTGACAAAAACGGAAGGAACGACCTCGACAGCAAGGTCGGTCGGAGAGGACAGGAGGTCAGCAAGGTTTGGCAGGAGGGTGTGCAGAAAAGAAGATTCACGGGCCGGACGCGTCAACGGAACAGGGACTCCCAAACTGTGAGAGCACTTTTACATGGTAAATGGCAGGCGAGGTTGCTCTCTACGGGCCTTGGTGTTGTTTTTCTTTTCTGCTACGCGAAGGGGGGCGTGTGCAGGCAGTGCACGACAGTGTGCACGCCGGACGTTCCTTCCCTCCCAGTGGTGATACTCTCCTGGGGGAAGGTACGGAAAAAACTGGAAGAAGGTGGAGGACAGGTTTTTTGTTTTATCGTATATTATTTGTTTTATTTATTTTAGGGGGGATGTAGAGCAAGCAGAAAAAAAAGAGGAAAGTCTCAAAGGTGGGGAGAGAGGAAGAGGACTGGTCTATTGTGGCCCCTCGTCGTATTTTTGTTCATAATAATGGTTGATTCAAAGGCTAGGTCACGTTACCCGTCACTGGGTTCGCGATGTTTTTTGTTATTCTTCTAGTCTTGGACAATAATTGAAGAACGCGTTCATTGTTTGCTTCTCTACATCTATATTGATGGGACAATGGCTATTGTTTCTTTTTATTTGCGTCCTTACCATTATTGAAGGTCTTGCAGTATTTATTTTCATCATGAAACTTGTTTTTCGCAGCCCGGGTGGTGTTGTCACACGCGACGCAGACAGAAGGCCAACCTGTTGGTTTCTATTCTCCATTCCGAATACATTCCGAATAATCATCACGAGTCCACTTAAAACGCCAGCTAATTGTTGCTTGGGAGTTTTGCAAAACAAACCGAGCGGTGGTACAGACAAAGTCGAATTATTGTCGTGTCAGTATACATCCCAGAGCCTCGTTGTCCGTGTGTCTTCTCTTCTTTGTTGGTGTTCTTGTCTTTATCTGCTTGTCGTCGAGTTGTTGCGTTGCGTTTAGTTTTGTTGCCCCTTATCTGTGCATCGCGGCTGATCCCTGTCTCTGTATCCAGTACCCATCGATCCATCGACAAACTCCTCCCTTCCAGACTTCCCGACTATAAACACTGCCATACCGACATGGACAGCCCCCATGAATGTTCTCACAGCCTCGACAAAGCGGCAAAACGACAGAGTCGTCGCCGGTGTCTTGTTACTTTTGGCAGCAAGACATTATAATCTGGAGGAAGATGAGGAGACGGAGTGGCAGCAGTTAGAGGAGGGACAAGACGCGGTCGAGAGGCTAGTCTTAAGATCCCGGGGTCCTTTGACCTTGTAATAAGGTCCAAAATTGCTCCGTTGTGTCAACAACATCGAAGGAGAAGTAATTTGAGACAGACGGACGGCCTTTCTAGATTTGAGGAAGCCACTTTTGCGGTGGGCGTTTGTCCAGGTCAGTTTGTGGTTGTGTTTGTCCGAAATGGTCACTCTTCTTTGTCTTCTTTGAAAAAAAAAACAGCAAACACTTCACTGACCAGGCCAGACAGTATAGGAACTTCTTCTTTTTCATGGCAGTCTTCCAATACCAGCCAGCTTAATTATCGAATGGAATAAACAATTCAAGATTATACGGCATCTAAGATCCCAGCTTCCTTCCTTTTACAACTTTTGTCACAGGCTCGGATCATCGTCAAACCACTTGGCTATCGCAGAGACATTGGTGGTCAACAAGGTACGTGAACATCATATATACGCCCAGAGAGAGAGAGAGAGAGTAATGGACTCGTATTGTGTCGATATGCTTTTGACTACACAGTCTGCTAATGATGTATCTCAAACTGATAAGAAGCACGATACGAGACTACAAGGCCCTTTTTGTCCGACAATTCTTCCTGCAAGCCTACATCCTGGCTGACCAATACCTACACCTGCCCAGACTTTTTCAGAAGGCCTATGCACAAGACGCGGACGGAGATGTAGACAAGACAACATTATCAAGTCATGTACACACTCTCAGGCTGTTAGAGTGCAGTTTCACTCTTGCCCTGCACTGTTCCACTGCAACAGCCAAGACGACTGCAACAAGCATCACGGCATCACAAACGAGAAGACATATCAAAAAGCCCAACACAGTGCCATATACACCCATGTTTTATTGGGAAATGCCATGACTGCCCGTTGGAAGGTCTGACCTTGGGTGAGACATTATACCATGGCTTGGGTTTATTTGTTTTGCTCCCTTTCCGACCCTTCGCACCCCTTTTCTCCCACACACTTTCTTTCCTTTGCTTTCATCATGTCCATTTATCTTATTTTCGATTATGGCACTCATCGTGCTGACAATATGATTTCTGCAGGCTCGAGCATATTGAACAACTGCATCATGTCCGACAGTCGACGTGTCTTTTCCCCGACACTACTCCCACCACCGTTACAATGTCACATGGGGTTGAATTACACTTCTTGTCTTGTTTTTATTGCACACAGGCAGCATAGATGTCATAGGGCAACGGTGAGTTGGTTGCACGTTGACTGTTTACTAAAACGGCAGACCGCGGAGTGACAGTAGAAGGACCAGTAAGTGACAACACGGACCGGGTACACATCAGCTAATTTAAACGACAACACCTCCTAGGCACTCTAAAGTCTCCTGGGCATTCTCAATACTCCTCGACAAAACTTCCCTGGCACACTTTGACTGGTGATCGCTCCATGCACTCCGGTGTCAGGACACAGCACATTACGGATAAGATCACGAATAATACGCTAGCGACATGTGTACGGCCATCCACCACTCGAGACCCATATCATCCTAAACAAACGGCTCTGGAGTTCATGCATGGACATCTTTTATGGTCTTCAACTACAGCTGCGTCTCAAGAGACCATGTTGCCGTCGATGGTCTCCGGGCCGTGTTTTCAAGGTACGAACATTTCAACCGACCACGAGCACATTATTTACAATCACGCCTGCCTAACCACATCTGCATGATCTATACCACCCTTATTATACCATACTATAACATCAAGACCACTCGACAACCTCTCCTTCCTTAATCTCCTTATGTACAACCTTGCTGCGGTCACAAGCTTTCGGATCCGCTCACGTGACTTTGGTGACACAAGACGAAATCGGACGAAATCGCGCCCACAATCCGATACGCGACCCACGTCGAGTCCAAGGACCCTGACGCGTGGTAGGTGTTGGCCTAGCAACATCACAGACCGACGAGGTATATGGCCGGGGATGGTGGTGGCTTCATGGCATCTATGATGGAGGCGTCTATATCGACATAGGAAGAACAGAGGCAGATGTCAGACTCAGCCTTGTGGCACGGTTCGTGTCTCCAAGTGGAGTCAGAGGACAGTCTGTGCTTCATGGTGAGGTCATTCACTTGAAGCTCCGGGACTACCCTCTGGCCGTGAGCTGGTCAGACAAATAGGCCGCAGTTGTCGGTAGGTGAGAGTTCCGTTAGGACTGACACATACAAGGAGGGAGGAAAGAAAGACGAGCGGTGCTACAGTGTTTGCTAACAGCACCGTGCAGTATAGGACGAGCAGTCACTAGACAACGAACCACACATGTTGGTGTTTCAAGTGGCAGTAGAGCGGCACTTGCCAGCTCCACCCCTCAGCTCCAGCTGTTACGGCTTCGCAACGACAGGGCTGGATGAGGCAGGCCGCGGCGGCATGTCCGACTCGAGAGCAACGCCTTTTCACAGCTTTAACGAGCTCTGACCAAAACCATACAATCGACGGCCACGCGAACGTGAACATCACCCATACCATGGCGTGCTGGCCGAGGAGGGAGGCAACGGACAGCAAGTCTGGGAGACTCCAGCGACAGTGGAGAACCGTCCTGAGCATCAACATGAGACAATCTCAGGGGCAACAACCGTTCTTCAACCTCCAGCTTATCGGCCGGCCTGCAGACTTCTGCTACCGGCTTCGACAGGTCCTCGGAGCGTTAACATAAGATAGACGCGTCGGATGCAAAAAGGCGCAATCGATTTATATGGCGCAAACAGCTTTCCTATCATCAACATAACGGGACATCAGATTAACATATATATCAAACCTTTGACGTGATTCATGGGACAAGGCCACTGGACGGGATGTGACATAGATCTGGACTATCGAATGGAGTCTCGCCAATGTGGGATTGACATCGTTTGGGACCCTTTCATTTCGTTTCGGTGATGGTGTGTGTGTGTATGTGTGTGTGTAGACTGTGTTTTTCAGTATTGTGAAATCTGGAATCTGCAGCGTCTGATTTGAAGACTACTTTTGTCGCAGCAGATATCTGTAATTAAATGTGATTCGGGCAGGTCCGTTGTAGACGATCCAAGTCGTGCCCCTTTTCTAGTGTTGTCGTTGATCCTGGTGTGTGGGGGTCACTTTTAAGAACTACCGCAATTTGATTTGACAATGGCGTGCACTTATCACAACCAACACCATCTCGGTGCAATTTTAAAATGAGATCCACGATTTTCTTCTTCCTCAAACTACCATTTTGGCAAGGGCCCATGATAAGGCTGTTGGTGGGTTGAGTCTATATCAAAACTATCGACAATTGACATCTAAACGACACGCCCCTTTCCACAGTTAATCTTAAATTTCTGCAGATTTCGAGATTTGAAGATTTCGTCAACGGGAGCACTTGTGTTGTCAATCGGTGGTGTCTTGCTTCTCGGTGAGCGTCTTTCAAGTCGCCGTGAGGTGGACGGCAGCAGCCGAAATGAATGAAACGACGTGATTCTCAAGGGCATGATTGGAAGACGACGGCGTGATTTTGTTGGTACTTTTGGTGCGTGTCAAAATCTGTCAGGTCAAATTGCAGTCGCACGACAGATGCAAGGCTGTGATTGACAGGTCCAAAGTCTGTGCCGCCGTGCCCATACCGAAGCAGCACGTCTTGGCATCAAGCCTCCCGGTCTATGTTTGTTTGTTTTCTTTTTCTGTGCATGGGTATCGACACCACCGCGGCTCTATTTTGGTCCGTGGTCCATTGTCTGTGGTCGTCAGTGACAAGAACACGACGGCTTTGATAAGAGAGATGAGATGTGGAGCAAACATGGGCCATCCAGACGCAGGCACCGCATCCGCAAGTGGCTTCCTATTCAGTGATCTTCACACCGGCGAAGAGAAGCGAAAATTGAAGAAAACAAAACGCGATATCAAATACATGTTATGCGACTGTGCCAATGTGGGCAAAATGTCGAACCACGGCATGAAAACAAATTCTGACAAAATACTTTTATGCATTTCATTCACTCGACAGGAGAGCAGCACATGGTGTGTAATAATTCACTCGAGAGCTGGTCACGTCCACACACTGGTGAAATCGCGGTCTCGTGACATACTGTAACGCGAGCAAGGCTCGTCACGCAAGGCCGGCCATGTCTCCAGGTCTCGTGATATGCCAATGTGCAAGTCGTTTTCTTCACACAGGGACCACTCACAACGGCCGTACGTGTGTCCGGCAAAGGCTCGTAGCTCCGAGTACGAGAAATCCTCACACTGCTTGGGGCTCTGGGGTCGTGAGCCAATATGTCGTGAACTAATGCATCGTATATACGTGTCCCATCGTGACTCCATCGTGACTCCATCGTGGCTTCTTCCCGACCATGGCTCTCAAGCTTCACGCGGCTCACGATGGAAAATGCCTCCTCCTCCTCCTCACGCATACAGCCTCCCCTCGTCCGCCTCGTATACCCAAGACACAGACAAGGGTTCAGCGTGCCCCAAGGATCCCAAGAAAGAGGGGAAATACGAAGAGCGGCAACGATCCCAAGCAGCATCCAACGGCCGGTCCTGCATGATGCCCTGGTCCCCCACCATCGCTGTTCACATCTTGTCTTGTCAAACTCGGAGTAATGCAGCAACAAACAACGAGCTGGCAGTGGGTGAGGCTTTTGGTGCACCACTTGATGCCCACATCAAGACAGACGCAGCAGACCAAAGAATGCCAAGCTTTCCGCAATACGAGATTGACGAGCAGTGGTGGAGGAGGGGCAGTAGGTGGGGGATATGGGATGGACGATAGCCCGTGGGGACATCACTCTGGGCAGCTTACTCCGTACACGACAACGCAAGGCATGACAAGGCCATACGACGGCCTCCAAAAAGAGTAGATGCCATGGAGGCATTTTCTTGTCGACAGTCGTGGCGTATGTGTCGATGGCGTGGCTCCTTGGTCTTAGTCGCAGGTGTGGCTCAAGAACAGGATTTGCGCCTCTTTTTTTATTGCAAGTGCAATGCAGACACCGGCTTGGTCGGGCAACAACAAGGTCAAGACCAAGCATGAAGACAAGAGAAGGCATCAAGTGGAAAATGTCGAAGACAAGACCCGATATGCATTGGGTCGGTCAATCGGGGTGGTAGAAAGCAAAATGTGAAGAAAGAAGACTATCGAACAATACAAGACAGGAAAGAGAGGGACCGGGCGTGTGGCGTCGGATGGGGTTGACGAATGAGGCGTCGTATGCAATGGCAAAGGCTTTCATCGGAGAAGCTCTTTTCTTTTTTGTCGTGCTCTCTCTCTTATCGCCAATAGTCTGCGACGAAAAAGCAAGCACCCAAAATTGTGACGATGCCCACTGTATCCACTCATCCACTTCACCCAAAAGAGGATGTCGTCGCATGCCTCATTGTCCCATTAGTCTCCATTTCAACCACAATTGGTAAGGACAGAAAAATCAAATGAAAGGCAGAATCGAGATGAGAAAAGACGACATTAAAAAAAAAAAAAAAAGAGAAGAAAAGAAAAGAAAACTCTGCTTGTAAATCCCGCTGCAATGACCGGCCAAACTTCATCGTCTTCCTCTCTTACACCCCTCCACCACACACACGATTTGCACAAAGGCATACTAAGACGAAATAGGAAGAAGCAGCCCACTCAAGCATCCGAAGCAAGCTCCCAGCGGCCAAGTGACTTCCTTGCTTCTTGAGCTTTAAAGGATCGTCGTGCAGCAAAGCCCGGAGTCTGCACGAACGGCCGTATCTTGCTTGAGAGGAGGAAGTTGCCAGCATAAACCATAAAGATGGGGGTGCGCCATGCAAGAAAAGAGACGAGACAAGATGGAGAGGGAAGCAAAATCAGGAAGGCCGGGAAAGTGGAAAGTGCAATTGTGGTCAAGATAACAAAGAGGATGCAGATAAACGAAATATGTTCAGCAGACCAGTCGAGAGATAAGAGAGTTCTCAAGCTTGCTTCGATTTGCACCACCTGCTTTGATTTTCAAAGACGAGTGGAAGCTATGTGGACTCTCCCTCTCAGACCAGCAGGCGGCCCCGGCGGGACCGGCCTTGGTTCGGCTAGGCTAGTTCGGGCTGTCGAAAAGTACTTTCCACTCACAACAATGGCTCATCACGATTGTGGCTCGTTTTTTTTCTCGTTTGGGCTTCAGTGACGTTTGCATACGAACGAGATTTGCAGTAATCGCTCTGCAGGTTGTCTAGAAGAGCCACAAGAGCCACACACTATCCACAGTATGATCCTACGCTACGAAGAGTGCATGAAGCATGAAGCAAGAAGCAAGCCGTCAAGGTCGACGACGACGGTTCTCACAGAAAAGCAAGATGGGGCTGGTGCAGCCACTGCAAAGATTTCCACTTTGGTGAGTGAAAAGGCTGGCGGTTGCTGTGGCCCGTCACCAAAAAGGTCCACACAAAAAAGGCCAAGCTTTTTGGCGACCGTATTTTCAAGGACGAAGAACGAAAGCACAGACAGGGATGTGAGAATGTCTGTGTGCTCTGTGAGAAAAAAGCGAGAGAGGCAGCGGGCTCTGCGGGTTCAGCGGGCTTCAGTGGAGGATGTGACGTCGGCGGGGTGATAAAGTGCAGGGGTGGTTGTCCTTTGGCTTCAACATCGTCATGGCTCGCCATTGCTCGTTATCACGCCTTCGTCTTAGGCTGCTGCACAGAGGATCCTTGTCCTTCACGATGGTCAGCGCCGGAGTCGTTACCCATGGACGGCATTCTGTCGGTGTCGGTGTCGGTGTTGTAATGGTGAGGGGTCCCTTGGTCTCCATGGGGTCCTTAACTTCGTCTACCCTTCGTGTAGTTCGTGTTCGGCGGAGATGTCGTATATCGGCCGGCGATTCCTGCGGAAGGAGAGGAGGAGGGGCCACGCAACAGTTGACATCTTGTGTTCATTTTCTTTCAATCCCATAGATCTGTCTTGTCTAATTCAGACGAGGGGAATGAAATCTTGTCTTGGGCTGTCAGGAGGAGGATTGCAGGAAGATGTCACTGGGGAGATAAAGTTCTGAGATTGAGAGGAAGAAGGAAGGAGGAGGAAGAGGAGAATGAGAGCGGCCCTGTCATGGAAGGCTCGGGCAAAACAATTGGTATCGTGACGCGGACACTGCAGGCTTGCAGGCTGCATTTGCAGACCTGCAGTCTCCAAAGATAAGATACGAGAAAATATGCATCCAGGTTGACAAGGGAAAGCCGTCAACAAGGTGCAAAAACGTGGATGGGTTTCTCTTTCTCTGTGTTTCTGTGGTTGCCGTTACTGCAGGATCCGTCACGGTCGTATTCAACGACCCGGGAGGTGTGGAAACCCTGCAGATGGGAGTAAGGAGAACGAAGAGACGGAAGACCAGACGATCACCACAGAAAAGTGGCTGGTGTTTGGTTGTGTCTGTTTGGTTGTTTTGGTGATTGACACTGATGTCTGCAGGTCTCACTGTAACCTTTGTTCACTCAGGCCTAGCGAGGGGCCTGAACCGCCAACGAGAAACGAGAAAGGTCCGGGCTACCTTTCAGGCACTTTCGGGCTTTCCAAGGACCTTTTTTCGGGTTTTCAGGGCACTTTTTATCTCCATTCGTCATTCTCTGCCCATTTTTCCTTTGTCCCTTTGCACACAACGTTGCGTGTGGCGGTACGAAGAAAATTTTCCAGGAGGCCAGTCCGGGCGTTCAGGCTATTGGTTCTCTCCTGAGGAGGACTGGCTGTTGGACCCTGGAGTCGTAGGGCCTCGTATTCCATCACGTTAGTCGACCGTCGGTCTCTTCATGTGAGCACTTTAGCAGTTGTTCTCGTACTCTTCTGCGCTTTACATCCCGCCGATTCACCTGTCGTCCGCCTCGTCAAAAAAAAAAGTCGGCCTCTCGGGCCAACACAGTCACGCCGCCGCTCCTTGCATACGAGGCCAGCAGGTGCTGTTGTAGAGTAAAGATTTTATGGTTGTCTCCGAGTGAGGCATCTTTACTCACTCCGATACCGTATGGCGTGGATGTAGTGTGTGAGTGAATGGTGACTGAAGTGGGCAGTGAATTCCACATCGACTCACAATGCCTTGGTAGATTCCCTGCGACGGATACAGATCTAGTTTCTATTTTTTTCAACGGCGAGAACAGTTCTCATTCAGAGAATTCTATTTTCACGTTTTCTGACAGGAATGACAAAAAAACGAGGGACCTGTGCCGATCTTGGTCATTCCGATAATCTTTACGAAAGACTATGCTATTTGACACGCCTCATAGGCTCGAACGAAACGTTGCTGGTGGAAATGTGGACGTGTGGCGTTCAAGGCTCAGGAGCCGTTTTGGTGTACTGTTGCCTGTCTTTTGCCTTGGATTTGTCTTAGGAGACAAAAATAGACAACGCCGACAATCGCTAGTTTTTTAGTGTGGTGGCTGGTTTAGGTGGTGGTGGCTGCCAAGGTAACAAGTACCCTCGTACCCTCGTACTCTCGTTGCAAAAACAGCGTCATTCTGCATCAGTAGCTCCAGAGTTGGTGTTA
Source organism: Ophiostoma sp. CBS 140.51 (assembly GCA_029298735.1). NCBI lineage: Eukaryota > Fungi > Ascomycota > Sordariomycetes > Ophiostomatales > Ophiostomataceae > Ophiostoma > Ophiostoma sp. CBS 140.51. The sequence goes on along the minus strand of JANSLP010000074.1, from coordinate 94,825 downwards.
GTGGGCTTTGCAGCCGAAGGCCTCACCCCAAAACAATGGATGACAAACAGTGGACAACCGTGGCAGGGCAAGGTCACTGCTTCTTTCGGACAGTCCGCCCAGCACAAGACGTGAGAGGCTGCACTTTCTCTCTCACTGCTCGTATACCAGAATATACACAGAAGCGCAAAAACAGCCTCGTTCTGTATACGGTTACGAAGATTTACTCACTATTGAGTTTATTCTTAGTTACGGTGCTGTTACGTTTCTGTTAGCTTTAGAGACACCATAGTGGCGATACATTGAACGGAAGATTCCAAGAGCCAAGAAACTGAGCAGCAGTCAAAAGAGAGAAACAGAAAACCGGGACCTTTTTTTACCGTTGAATTGCCATTCTGTTTGACAGATAAGGCATCACCCGCCGCTACAGCGTAGAAAAGACCGTCGGTGGGAAAGCGCCAGAAGCGCACTTGAATGTGGCTTTCAAAAGTGACAAAGAAGTGACCAACAAAGAAGTCCCCAAATGGGTGTAGCTGGCTGCAATTTTTTTCCAAAAACTCGTGTCGCGCCGGTCTTACTGTCGTCACTCGTAAGTCTCGTACTCTCGTAAACTCTGTGTCCAACTTGGCGGGAAGAGACTGGCGGCCGTCTGACTTGTCGACCGGACTCTTGGAGGAAGACCCTGTTTCCCGTATTCGCGCAGTGATGATCGTTGATCACTGAGAGTTTTTTTTTTTTGTCTTTTTAGTGGCATCCCGATTTAGAAGAGTGGGAACAGTTGGGAAGAGCGAACGAACACCAGAAAAGGATGGTGTCTGGTTGGCCACAACGGCGACAAACACCACAAGAAACCAGTGGCGGGATTCTCGGCGGTGCCCGGTGGTTTTCAATGGCCTCCGGCGTAGAAAAGAAGAAAGAAAGAAAAGAAGCAGAAGTGAAAAATAGTGAAGAAAATTTAATTGGAAAATTCTTTCTAGCGTCCTTCAGCGCCCGCTGTCAAGGTGGCACTTCTGCAAAGAAATCAAGTCTTTAGTGCTGCTTTCTTCGTGGGAGGCAGCTCGCGAACGCCCGCCAGTGCCCGCCAGTGCCCGCCAGTGCCCGCTGAGGACCCTGCTGCGCCGCACTTTTGGTGCACTTCTTGGTGTAGCCAAGTTTTGCGGGCACCCTTCTCGCACGCAACACCATCAGCGAGTGACGCACACAGCACCCACCAAAACTGACAGGCAGGCAAAGATACCACCATCTACCACCTCAAATCCACCACACCTCGAAAAGGCAAAGGGTCCCTGGTCGTCGCTGTCGTGTAAGTGGAAAAAGAAGTGTGAGTGGGTCTTCAGCCTTTTTCTTTTTCTGTCTTTTCTGTCAACTCTCTTCTCTCTCTTTCCTTCTTCGGTCTTTCCTTGCACTCACTCTCCATGAGCCACACCCTTGTTGATAAGCTCTCGCCACTGGGGGCGTGTAAGTCGAGATTCCCGTGTGGCTCTGTGGCCGATGGCTCAATCACTTCGTAGGTCCGTATTTTGTTTGCACCTTCGTTCTCGCACAATCTGCGTATTATGTGACTATTATCTCTCTCTCTCTCTCTCTCTCTCTCTGCGGACCGATGGGGGGCGTGTAAGAGTATTGCAAATCACGCACACCCTCCAGTCCTCTCTTCTCTTTTCTTCACATTGTCTCTCCCATCATCTCTCGCCTCCATCTCTGTATAAGAATAGCTGCCCTCCCCGTCCTGTGGCTCATCCATTCGTCACCTTCTACATTCCATTATCATCCATTTTAGGCAAACACTCTTAGACTCTACGTTCGCTCAGTCCCTCGTTTATATACGTTCGCTACATCTCAAACCCTCAAACAAACATCACCACACATACACTTATCAACTCACCTACCTGCTACGCACCCTCCTCAAAATGAAGACCTCCGCCATCCTCCTCGCCGCCGCTGCCTTTGGCTCTGCCCAGGCCGGCTTCAACGGCACCGTCACCGATGTTGACACGTCGACCGTGACCGTCCCTTGCTCCACCTCGACGTCGATCCCCTACCTCGGCAGCGCGCCCCTGGGCACTGGCACCGTCACCTTCACGCCGCCCGGCAACGGCTCGCACACCTACACCCGCCCGACCCTGAGCCCCACTACCTCGCCCACCACCACCGGCACCACCACGGGTCCCTCGTCGGTCGTCACTGCCGGTGCCTCGTCTCTCGATGCGCGGGTGTTTGTCGGTGCCGTTGCCGCGGTCGCCGCCATTGCTTTCTCTCTGTAAGCGACGCAGTTGCTTTGAGTGAGTGACGCCGTCAGGCGGCACTCGTCTACAGTACGAGTATGAGCATGAACACGACACAACGACGAACCTGAACACTTCCAGCTCTTGACGATCTAACGACCGTCTCGCCACCTTTTATTACCCTTTTACATTTTTATCATACCAGTCCACTTCATCATTCTTCTTGGGAACTCATAGACGGCAGTTTTGGAGTTTTATACCTTGCATTTTTATTCCTGTATTCATATTGGACGTCACTACACACGGTTTTCCTCTGAGGGGGACAACTGCAGCACACCACCCTTTCCATTCTCAACATGGGCAACATACCAAAACCGGATACCGGGAACCAGCCACGATCCTTCAGCTATATTTTTAATTTTTAATCCGCAAACCTTTCTTATTCTATCCTTCGAGATACCTCTTGCTTGCCATCGATCCGCCAAAGACGATCAACACTCAAGAGTCTTGATCTCTTTCCGCGGGGCAGCATCAGCCTTTTTTTGTTAAAACTTTTTTGAAATATAAATTTATTTCTTCCCCTTTTAATTACTTCTTTCTATCTTTGCTATGATGCTACGATGTGAACGTATACATGAAATCGTAAATACATGTAGGCAGTTGGTGGACTGTCTTTCGGCAGTCTTAGTGACCGTCTCTCGACGGCCTCAAGGAAGCCAGCCTGCCGGCTGTCTCACTTCTCCAGCTTCCTGAGTCGAAACGCCTCCAAAATGTACGACCGCGTTGCGGGCACTGTCGCCGGAATGTCCTTCATCTCCTCCGTCATGCCCGCCCGCACCTCCTCCTCGTTGGCCCACACATAATCCTGGTGCTCGTTGGGGTCCAGTGTGACTTGAGCAGTACTCTCCACCAGAACGTGGAATGCAAACCGCAAGTACAATACCGTGCCCGTCCGGTTGGTATAGATGAAACCCTTGTGGTCAGGGTAGGCAGGCGGCGGCGCCTCTGTCGCATCCCTCAAGGGAGCCTCTGCCGGTTGGGGCACCAGATGTGTAAAGTGCGTCGCCACCAGCCCGGCCTCTTCCCACAGCTCCCGCGCCGCGCCGCTCAAAATGGTGTTGCGGGGGTGCTCTCCAGCAGCTGCTGCTTTTGCGAGTTTCTCCTCGTCGCTCAGCTCGGGCTCACCCTCGACGACGTCCTCTTCGGCCGCGCCGCCCGTCACTTCCCACCGGTTCGGCATCGAGTCGTGGGCGGCGCGCTGGACCAGGAGCACGCGGTCATCGTCCTCTCCCTTAAAAACGACATTGGCGACAGCAATACCTTGGAAATGCTTGTCGTTGTTGTCGAGCCACTGCTGCGGCGTGACGTTGAACTCGGCGAGGGACGGGTCAAACGTGTACTTGAACACGGCCGGCGGCGGAGGTGGAGGGGCCATATTGTGTGGTGGTGGTTTTTGTGGTGAGTGAATTGTGTTGTGTGTTATGTGTTGAGTGTTATGTGTTGAGTGAATTGAGCTGATTATTGTTGATGATCGTGGTGCCGTCAATTGACGTTCGTTCATACGGCTCATATACCAATGAGATCCTCAGGCAGCAGGATTTTGTGTTGTCGTGCCTTGCGCTTTGAAGTTTCGATTGAGATTTTCGTGGAGCTTTTTCATGCCTGTTCAGCCTCACCCGCTGCCCATTCAGTTGCCTTGCTGCAGAATCCGTCTCTGCCTGTTTCAGCGCAGCGACTGAATTGACTTGACTGGCTGTCTGCCTGGTGCGCGACGCCGCACAAAAGAGGCGACAATCTTCACTCTGTGACAACCTGTGAGTCAATGTCTGTTTCTGGACAAGACCCCCGCAAGGCTTCTGCAGATGAGCATCAATTGTTCCGAGATATAATGCGCCTGCAGAAGGCGTTGTTGAAGAAGAGTTGAGTTTGCGACGCTAAAGCATTGAAGAAGGCGCAGTTCATGTGTCGCTCTCGCGGCGATTTCAACATCTTCAGGGTGCCGTTCTACGTTAAGCGTTATGGCCACTGTGACTGTGACTCTACCAACTGCTGTCTGCCACAGTTTTGCCGTCATACCAAGGCGTTGGTTTTGGTTGTATGGCAGGTAATTCCCGTCAATGTTTGAATACAGCTACGGGAAAGTGTATTGAGTTCTACGGTTTGTGTTTGGACAGACGGCGACTGGAAGAGGCAAGTGGAAGTTCGCTGTTGCATCGGGGGAATCCGCCTGCCGGTCTCTGAGGCGCCGGCTCTTATCGCAGGCGACTGCCATCCTGGTGTTTTTTTTACTCTTGATACCTACCATAGACCAGCGTCTCCACTTCATCCACCTCCCGTGTTAGTGGCCGGTTTAGGCGATCGACCAGGCTTCCCCTCATCTGGACCAAGACAACGGCCGTCGACGACATCAACCTCAACAAATACATCGCGAATTTTGCCTGCCTGAATTTGAAGGATCACTTTCTGTCAAGGCACCATGAATTCCTTCAAAAGCTTGTCAGCATCTCGCTTCCGTCCGTCTTACTTGCGACTTAACAACTGCCGCCCCTGCCGCGGCAGCCTTGTCCGTCAGCATGCGGCTCTGCAGGAACATCGCAGGGGTGCTGGACTTCGATGCTACAGCATCGCCACAAAGGACATGACGGAAACTGATTTCCAGAAAGTGAAAGTCAACCAGTCTCGTTTGATGCAGAGCCTGCACGAGACGTGTCAATGGGGCACAGGTGAGCGATGGGGCCCTGCACCGACCGAGACGGGCATGGCCCGGCTGGCACTGTCGGACACGGACAAGCAGGCACGGGACTGGTTTGTCGAGACCACTCAGAAGCTGGGGTGCAAGACGATGGTGGACGTCATGGGGAACATTTTCGCTGTCCGACCGGGCAAGAACAAAGACGCACCACCTACATATGCCGGCTCACATCTCGATACGCAACCCACAGGCGGCCGGTACGATGGCATCTTGGGCGTACACGCCGGGGTGGAGATGCTCAGAGTGATTCAAGAGCTGGACATTCAGACAGAGTACCCGGTCGGTGTTGTCAACTGGACAAAGTAGGTCTCCTCTTCGGCCATTATTTGGGTCCCGTACTGACGTCTGTAGTGAAGAAGGCGCCCGTTTTCCCAAGAGCATGGTCTCGTCTGGTGTCTGGGCCGAGGATATTCCTTTGGAGGATGCACACAACCTTGTTGAGGTCGGTGGCAGTACGGCCACGATGAAGAGCGAGCTGCAACGCATCGGCTACTTGGGCACCGTCCCAGCCAGCTACCGCAGCATGCCAATGGCCGCTCACTTTGAACTCCACATCGAACAGGGCCCCATCCTCGAGGCCAACCGTCAAAAGATTGGCATCGTCACCGGTGTGCAGGCCTACAAGTGGTTCACCATTGACGTCAAAGGACGGGACGCCCACACAGGCACAACGCCGTTCTCGTCTCGTGCCGACGCTTTACTGTTGGCCGCCCGCATGATTGTGCATGCCCAGCACGTCGCCGCCTCCATGGATGCACTCGCCTCGACGGGTATCCTGCAAACGTTCCCAGGGAGCACCAACACCGTACCCGGCCATGTACGTTTCAGTCTCGACATAAGGTCACCACTCGACGAGACCGTCGAAGCTCTAGAGGCCACTTTGAGAAAAGACTTTGATGCTCTGGCTGCCGGCGGTCCATCCCTGTTTGCACACGCTGCACCCCACGGCGGTGTGCCTCTATCCGTCAGTTGGCAAACAGACACTGTCTCCCCGGCCACACGCTTCCATCCAGACTGCATTGAGGCGGTCAGACAGAGTGCCTCCTCCGTACTCAATGACTCTGCCGGTACCCTCTCCCGCATCATCACCAGCGGCGCCGGCCACGACAGTGTCTACGCCGCCCGCCACTGTCCCACTAGCATGATCTTTGTGCCCTGCCGTGATGGTGTGAGTCACAACCCGACTGAGTACTGCGCGCCGGAAGACTGCTCCATTGGGGCGGAGGTGCTATGTCAGTCGGTGCTGCGGTATGATCGACTGCGAGCGGGTGGTGTGTAGGTTGTAGAGGTGTGGTGGATGTCCCCATAAGGACAACCGTAAAGTTGTACATATTTTAAACAACAAATCCACTTTATGATATTATCGATGTTCTAGTCAAAATACTGGTTCGTTTTACGGTATGGATCTTATTTACAATTTTTTGATTAAAAAAAAAACTTCTATTCAAAACATAAATACAGACACAATTCAAGGAACAATATATTTTAAAATGTTTTCAAAAATTCATTGTTAATTCATATGGTATATTTGCGAACAGTCAGAAAATAACGTAAAAAAGACAGAAAAAATCCAGACGCCATGATACAAAAATAAGAATAGAACACTGACTGGTAAAACAATAGGGAGCACCCAAACAACGAAAACGGCTTCCACACTACTTGGACAGGTGGCTCATCACAGAACTTTGCGAAACCAGTCCCAGACCTCCTCGTCCACCGGCCTCCAACAGCAAGTACTCCTCGGACCGGACCCGTCCTTTGGGCACCAAAAAGACACTCCGGTACGGGCACGTCATGAGCAGCTTGAACTTAGCGTGCGTTCTGCCCACTATGCTGTCCAAGTCTTCAATGACGTCCGCCAGGTCGTCCCGGAAACGATCGTCCTCAAAGGCCGAGATGCCGTCGACAAAACAGTAGACGGGCATGCCCTCGGGGACGTAGGTCAAAAGCCGCAAAAAGACCATGTAGAGCTCCCGCAGCTCGCCTCGCCTCAAGCGGCGAATGAAGTCGTCGTGCAGGTCTGGCTTGATGCTGCCCATGTCGTAGTGGCGCTTCACGTCCGGCTTGGCCAGTTCCACCACGAGCTGCACCAGGATCGACCGCATCATGCCCACAGGCCCGCGGGCCAGATTGCGTGTTTTGTTCTCGTCCTGCGAGGTGTGCATGCCGCAAAAGTAGTGCAGAACAAACGACTTCTCCTCGGCCTGCTCAAAGGCCTGTGAGAGCGTGGCGCACATGAGCGTCATGGGGGAGTAGAGGGTGCGTGTCGCGGTGGCGTCGTTGCCGTCGACAAGCAGCAGCGCGGGGCCTTGTTTTTCGAACCAGTCCAAGAACTTTACGGTGGCCATCATGGAATGAGCTTGTTCCTGGGCTTTGCGCTTGAAGGAGGTGCATTGGCGGTGGGCGTCTTCAAAGTCTTCAGTGGCCATGAGGAGAGAGACACCCAAGTCATCCAGAAGCTGGGTGGGCGACACTATGAGGTTGGACGACCGTTCCGGGGGCACAGGTGTCAAGGAGCGGCGCACATCGCGGACGAGTGCAGCTGACTCCTCGATGAGGACCTCATGCTTGCGGTTGAGGTCTGGGTGGCGGTTAGGAGAAGACATTGTGAGAGTGTGTAAAGGGAAGGAAAAAATCCACTCACTGTTGACAGTCTCGGTCAAAAGGGCAATGGCGGCGTCTTGTGTTTTTGCTGCGTCCAGGACCTGCTTGCGGTCTTGGTCCAAATACAGAAGACGTTCGTGGAGGATTTTGTTTTCTTCAAACATGTAGCGGAGAGCGTTGTTGGCAGCGTCACCAAGCGACTGGACACCTTTCCCAACGAGTTGAACGTCACTGCTCGTCTGCTGTGCAATGGCGAGCAAGTGGCTTTGGTTATCGGTTACTCCAACGAGCATAGTCCGGGCAACTGTCGCCTCGACTTGTAAGATGCCGACACCGTCACGAGTTTCGGTAGCTTTGCGGGCAAGGATACGCTCGGCACACTGGTCGAGCTCGAGAGACTTCTTTTGGACTTTCTTGATGAGGCCCGCGATGTCGATGGACTTTTGCTTTTCCTGTTTGTTCTTGAATTTTTCGATAAAGTTTTTTCCTAGAGGGAGAGAAGGGGATCATGGGTGTCAGTTTGTATTTATATCGTTTGCTAGAGTAGGCTTGGCTGTTCAGTTCTGAACATAAACTGGGTTGTATGTTCATTGTCTTGGCTTGTTTTTGGCGTACGGTTTTATCCTTTGTTGTTGTCCCCCTTTTTAGAATAAAGAAAGGGATAAACTTCCAACAAAAAACAACTCACACAGCCCGGCTGGACTTACCCTTTGTTTCTGGCTTCAAGGACCAGATGAGATCGGCAATGCCTTCAACCAGGGTATCGTAGAGTGCCTGACAGCAAGCGTGCATTTCTGGCTCGCGCTGGAAACTGACGCCCTTGTTCATCGCATTGCGGATGGTATCGGTGATGATCTCGAAGCCCTCAAGGATGGACTTTTCTTTCTCATGAGCCTTTTCAGCCATGTGAAAGACGATACCAATGGCACCGCGCACAAGACTCAAGCCGTACTCGTCCGGGATTAGATGCAGCCAGGGCTCAATGGCATCCGACTTGGAGCCGGCCTTGCGCCATAAGTACTTAAACCAGTTGGTGCCTCCTTTACGGCTGGTCCTGGCCTCGTGATCGCCTTGCGCGCGGGCCATCTGGCCGAACAAGTCATCCCATGAGCAATTAAAGACATCAAAGGGCACATCGGTATACTGCTTGCGATACCATTCCAAGGCGTCCTCAACATGGCTGTAGAAGGGGGCGAACGAAAGGAATGTGTTAGTTAGATGTACAATTTGGGCGAGCTGTGGGAAGAACACAAGGCCAAAAGGTGGTGAGAGGGCAAATCAAAATGCTTGAAAGAAAGGCTGCCTCTGCGGCGTGAAACGACTAACAGCCACGGGAACCAGCTTGGCGAGGCTACCAGATGTGAACAGTGCAGAAGGCGAAGGGCGAGGGATTAAAACAGATGAAAGAAGTCTGTACGAGGGAATAAAAAGTAAAAAGAGGGCAAAGATGAGTGAGGTAACCTACGGTAGCTTAAGGACCTCCACTTGACCTCGTTCTTCCGAGTAGGTCGACGGGTTGACTCGTACATCGAGCGCCTGGTGAATCTCGTCGCCGTGGCGCCTCAAGTATATGGCCGACACGCGCGAGTTGTCGAGACTGTGGCTGCCCGTGCCGGCGGCCAGATGGCAGCCCTCGTCGTCGCTGAGCTCGGCGACATGGGACTGTGCGGTGGGTTTGAGGGACATTTTGTGTGGGCGGACCCGTATCTTTGTGACTGTTTGTGTGCCTTCTTGGATGTGCTTGGGGTTCTTGGAGCGCCGTTCTTGGTGTCGTTGCAACGCACATCAGTGTCAGTCTCCGGAAATTAGTCTCCAGTACTCCGTATGCATCCTACTTTTCCTTTCTTGGGAAGCTGAAGCCGGCATGGAAGAAAAGGAGGGGAACGAAGAAAATAAGAAGAAAAAGGTGTTTCGGCGTTTGGAGCGGGAGGAATCCCTGGGCTTTGGGGGACGCCAAAGAGCCGCGTTCTGGGTCTGTTTCCGACGACAATGGCATCCCACCTTTGCCTTTCCAAAAATGAGGCTCAAGTTGGCGAGATTGGGCAGGCGAGAACAGGCAGACAGGGGGTTCCCAAAGAGAGTGTGTTGCAGGGGGCGGGGCTGACAGTCGTTCCTTCTATTTTCAGCGGTTGTGTGGCAGTCTTGTAGCGCCTTCTGTCCACGATCGCCTCTCAGTGCGCGCCTTCCCTTGCAATTGATTTCGGATTGCATGGCATAGCCTCGTTCCTACCCTCCACGGGCTTAGGCCAGCCATTTGTCACTTTCTCCCCTTTTCGTCCTCTTCTGCACTTTTGTGCACTTTATCTGCATCATTCTGCACTTTGCCTGCATTCTGTCTGCACTCTTCTTATCCTCTGCGTTCACTTTATCTGCACCCTTTCTGCATGTTCGCCTGCACGTCCTCGTGCACTTCCTGCACCTCTCAAAGAATGGGCTCACAAACCCCACCCGGCCGCAACATCGACAATCGTGAGTGGTCAAAACAACGAGAACAGCACAAGAAAGGACAAGAACACAGCAACCCTTTTGACGAAACATCCCTGCCTCTTTTCGGAGGAAGGATTGCGCTTCTCACAGTTGCGCTGCAACTGTGGCGGCTGGCACCACCAACTCATTGGCCCGGGCCGTATGCTTCTCCCCATTCTCCTCCCACTTTCTGCCACTTTGTTTTAGCCCCCAGCTTATTGCCCCCCCTGAAGCTGTTTCGCATCGGCGGGCGCTGCTCTTCTTTTGGACGAAGATGTGCAGCCTAGCCCTCTAATCCCACACTTCCCACCTTCTGGACCAAGCTATTCTTGCCCGTCTTGCGTCTTGCCGAGCTTCTCAAGCTCCAGCTTTACCGGGGGGGCAACGGCAACACTGGATGAGTTCGGTCGAAGCGCGGAGGATCTCATAAATAGCTCGAGCAAGGCTGTCCATCTTTCTTGTGCTTCGTCTGTTTCTCCTCTTTTATTCGTTTCCTATGCTTTCCCAGGCTTTATGCTAAACATCCTTTTGTTTTGCTTTTGGCAATTGTTTTGTTTGTTTTCTGTTTTGTTTACCATTCTTTCATCCAAACACTTTAACACGAACGGGGATTCAGCGCCGTTGCCCCCGCTAGGGACTACCCGCTGGACAAAATGGTTAGTGGTGTCTGAGCTGATCTACGAGAGCTAACAGACAACGGCTCCAACAGTCACCACATCATGTCACCAGATCCAGCTAACTCTTCTTCACTACAATCACAGTCCACCCCTCCGGCATTGATTACAACCGAAAGCCAGTCAGACCTGGCTGGCGAAGACGCAAACGGCTCCACCGAAGAGATCGTCGAGGTCGTTGAGGCCAGCGAAGACAACTCTGACGGCCTGCCCGGACCTGATGCCTGCGATGACGATGACGCCGACAAAGACGGAGACAAGGATGGCGATGCCGATGGTGACAGCGTCAAGAGCGGCGATGACGGCGACAACAACAGCGACTACAGCCGCCGTCGTGGTGGCCGTCGCAAGAGACGCTCCTCGACCCCTGAGGAACCACCCCGCGCGCCCGTCATTCCCAAGGTCCGTCGCACAAACTACGAGGGCTTCAAGAACTATTTCAACGACGAGGACTCTATGTACGCCATCGAAGTCCTCGACGCTGGGTACAACATCAAGGATGAGGTGGCTCGCGAGCGGCTGAAGCGCGGTGCCAAGACTTTTCGCAAGCCGGCCATTATTAGCAACAAGTCCCGCCAGGGTACCATCACCGACGAAATCTGGATCCAGCGCGTGCGTATCCAGTCGACCTTTATCCTGGCGCATCTGCGCACTGTCATGAGCTCGGCTATCAAGTACGACAAGACGCGCACCTTTTTCCGGCCGTTCCACGCCTTCATCCACTACCAGCCCAAGGTCAAGGATGTTTTGGAAGAATTGAAGGCGACCGTCGCCGAGAGAAAGGCCAACCCCAAGTCGCCCATCGAGAAGCCCGACGATGCCGACAAAGACAAGGGAAGCCCGGTCACGTTCCGGCGCCGCCGCCCCAAGAAGGGCCGTCGTCGCAGCTCGGCCAATCGCGATAAGCGCGCAAGCTCTGTCAGTGTCACGAGCAGCAGCGGCTCCGACAGCAACAGCGACAGCGGATCCGAGTCGGACGATGCTGCCGATGCCAACATGCCCGACGAGCTGTTGTACAGCGACGAGGCCATTGAGCACCTTCAGTGCTACGTCGACTTTGTTGACAAGAACATTATGCATCTGTCTGACCTGTACAAGGGCACCAGCAAACAACGCATCCGCTACTCGGACCTGGCCTACCTCTTCCACCCGGGCGATGTTGTCTACTCGCCCACGCAGTCTGAATTTACTGGCTCGACCAACGCTCCCCCTGCCACCAACGCCACGGCCGCCGTGTACCAGCCCATCTGGAAGATCCAGTACACGAACCCGCCCAGCATCAGCGATACCTGCTCTGAGGAGTACGACAAGAACCACCGTTTCTACATCTCGTGTTTCTACATTGACTATGACGGCAAGAACTATGGTCCGGTTAAGTACCGCTTTGATGTGCAGCCGTACGAGGGCGAATGGGACATCAAGACGCTGCCCGTGTACCCGATTCGGTACCACAACAGCTCGAACAAAGGAACGAGCAGCCAGGGCCCCGACCGTCTGAGGCCCGCCGGCAAGGATTTCCAAACTTATGTCCAGGCCCGCCACTTGTACTACCGCGGCTGGACATTGACCACCAGCCCGAACGGCGACACGCTGACCGACAACAATGGCGACCTCATGAAGCACCCGGAGCACATTGACAGCAGCGTCATTGTCGACTTCAAGGCCGCCCTCCAAGCCCTGCCCAGCTGGAAGCCGACGTTCAAGGAGCCCTCGCGGATGGACGAGGAGTGGACCACGGCATTTGAAGACGACATGACTGTCATCCAGTGGTCTGACTCCAAACGGACGCGCGTTGTCCACCGTACTGCTGAGACCACCCAGATGCGTGATGGTGCCCACGCCGTTGAGACCAACGACTACGCCGACAAGGATCCCTTCCTCGTGGCCTACATGGCCGGCAACACCGATACCCGGTACGAGCTCAGCGAAGAGAACCTGCAACTCCTGCCCGGCCGTGTCATGGCCTATGTCCTGCGCGACCGCAAGTTTGTCCAGCTCGACGTCCACTACTTGTCGAAGATTGAGCAGCAGTCCAATGTCTTTGAGAACCTCAAAATCGCCGAGCATCACAAGGAGATGGTCATGGCTCTTGTCGACAGCCACTTCCGCAAGAAAGAGATCAAGAGCCCGCGCCATTTCAGTCTCGGTCAGGATCTCATTCAAGGCAAGGGTGAGGGTCTGGTCATCCTGCTGCACGGCGTGCCCGGTGTTGGTAAGACCGCCACTGCCGAGGCTGTTGCGCAGTCCAAACAGCAGCCTCTGTTCGTCATCACTTGCGGTGACCTTGGTTTCACACCCAAGGAAGTCGAGCGGTCTCTCGAGGAGATCTTCCGCCTTGCCCATCTCTGGGACTGTATCTTGCTGCTTGACGAGGCTGACATTTTCTTGGCGGAACGTACCCGCGACGATCTCAAGCGCAACGCTCTCGTGTCCGTCTTTTTGCGAGTTCTCGAATACTACAGCGGTATTTTGTTCTTGACGACCAACCGTGTCGGCACTCTCGACGAGGCCTTCAAGTCCCGTATCCACATGAGCCTCTACTACCCGCCGCTCGACCGCCAGCAGACCCTCCAGATTTTCGAAATGAACATTAACCGCATCGAGGAGATTGACCGCAAACGTCACGAGATCCGCAAGCGCGAGCAGTCGGAGCGCCGCAAAGAAGGCGGTGGGTCAACAAGCCGCGCGAGTGAATATGGTGACGACGACGACGACCGTGTGGGTCGCCGTGAAGAAACGGACGAGCTCGCCCACCATCTCATCGTCAACCGCGATAAAGTCATGGAGTTTGCCGAAGATCATTACGATCGCAACAAGCAGGGCCGCTGGAACGGCCGGCAGATCCGCAACGCCTTCCAGATTGCATCGTCCCTTGCCTTTTATGACAAGCGCCAGGCCTGGATCCAACGCTCCCAGCAGGGCAAGGACAACAGCAAGGTACCACCGGACATTGGTGCTGCCGTATTGAGCGACGAGCAGTTCCAAAAGGTGGCTAGCGCCACGCTGCGTTTTGAACGGTACATGACCGATGCCCGTGGTGCCGACGACAAGCACCTGGCCAAGATTGACCGCATCCGTGCGGACGAGCACGTCGCCAACGAGGACCCAGACTTTGCCTCGCAGCGGGAGAGAGAACGTGAGAGAGAGCGCGACAGAGAGCGGGAACGAGACAGAGAACGGGACATGCAGCTTCAGGTGCGCCGCCCGGCCGATGATGACTACCGCGGGACCTCCTCGTCTCGCCGCTTCGGTGGTCCCATGAGCCCGGCTCCACGGACACCCCAAAGCACCCGTCGGGGAGGTGACGACTATGACCGTCGCCGGGATGACCGTGACCGTGGCTACGACACTGGCAGCCGCTACAGTGGTGGCGACCGCGACCGTGACAGAGACATTCGTGACCGCGATCGGTATGATGACCGAGACCGCCGCGGCGACCACGACTACAACGGCGGTGGTTCCGTTCGCGGTGGTGCCGGTCTCCAAGAGTTCCGTCGTCGTAACGGTGGTGACTACGAGGGAGGCTACTCGCCACGGTCCACTGCTGGTTACGATCGTGACCGGCCGTACGATGAGAGAGATCGTGATCGGGACCGGGGATACGACGACCGTGACCGTGACCGGGACGACGGTTACCACTATGACCGTGCACCACCTTCGTCGGCTCGTTCCCGTGGTGGCGGTGGTGGCGGTGGTGGTAGCGACTTTGACAAGCGGGTTAACCGTAACCGGACACCGACTCGGTCAGGCCGTGATCATGACGGGAGGGACCGTCCTGGCTCTAGCTACCACGATGACACGCCGACACCGGCCGATACTGTCTCCACTCCCCGTGATACCCGCGACAGTCGGGACGTGCGCGACTCTCGTGACGCCGCCAGCCCTGACCATGAGCGCGAGCGCGGCCGCAAGTCCGACTACGATCCCCCCTCAAGGTACGCCGGCCCCGGCCCCTCTTCGTACCAGAGCCCGCCGCCGTCGACGGGTACACCGCGCGGTGGAAGCCGGGACTACTAAGTGGAGTGGGACCGGCTAATATCGAATGAAGACGACCTGTGTCGAAAGGAAAGGGACAAGCAGAGCGACAAATACCGACTGTTCTGATCAGGGGGAGCAGAGCGGCGGTAGAAAAGGAGGCAGGGGACGCCAGGAAGAAGGACGAAAAGAAACCAGAGTTGAATGTGAGTATTCTCGACCACCAGCAGACATTTATAAACAATCATTTACTGACATAGTCTCCAGGACGCCCTCTCGTATGTCGACCAGGTCAAGGCACGTCTCCACGACAAGCCCGAGCTGTACAACAAGTTTCTTGACATTCTAGGCGACTACCAAAAGAAGAAGAGGAACATGCCGGACACGATGCGGCGCATCTCCAGCATCTTTGCCGGCTACCCCGATCTTATCAATGGTTTTGACGCGTTTATGCCGACCGGCTACGGTGTGAGGCACGAGTCAGAGAACAAACTGGATACGGTGCGCATCACAACGCCAGATGGGGACACGACGGTACATGGCAAGAAGACTGGCCACGACAGTGGACGGTCACCCAATCGTGGGAAGCGTTGAGGATGGAGGGCATATGAACTTGGAGGACACAATCTAGCGTTAATATCTTTTTGGAATACACATATGATCTCTTGGAACATTGGCTGCCACTTCTATTAATAGCCGGTGCTTATTAAACAAACATTATATTATGGGCACCGCTTGAGCTCGACTGCCGAGAACACGGAAGCAGATCTGGGGAAAGTGCATCTTCCAGTTTTACCGTCACAACTTGAGCCGGTGTAAATTGCACCTCTCTCCGCTCTGTGTCGTTTTCGATTCAAAGTGAGAGGTTCCAAAGACGTGATTGACACTTGCTTGTGAAGCATCTTCAACCTTATTCACATCGACATCCAAGTGATACAACGCAACATCATGAAGACGTCAATTCTCACCCTCGTCGCAACGGCTGCAGGCCTCGTCGCCGCCCAGACGCCCGACGGTTTCACGCCGAGCGTGGCTACACACCTCGATGTATCTTTCGGCAGCAAGGCCGTGTCGCCGGCCGGCACCAGTCTGGCCAAAGAAGGTGCGCATTCACTGTTCTTAACCAGCAATTGAGAGCCATTCACTCAACAGACAGATACTACAAAGCAGCCCACGATTAGCTTCGCCGGCGCCAATGCCACAGAGACGTACCTTTTTGTCATGATTGACCTGGATGTGTAGGCCACGCCTCCTCCCATCTTATTTTGAGCCTCACTGACAGTACAGCCCCTCGGGAACCTCCCGCAACACTCTGCTGCATGCCATGATCCAGGACTTTAAAGTCAGTGGGAGCGGCCCCTCTTTGACATCGACGGCCACCGGCCCGGCCTCCTACATGGGACCCGCTCCCCCCAAAGAAAACCCGGCTCACCCGCACCACTACGTCGAGGTCCTGTTTGTCCAGCCCGCTGGTTTTGCGGTACCGGCCGCACAGGCGTCGGTGGTCAAGAGCCGGATGGGGTTCAAGCTGGCAGATTTTGCGGTGGCGGCGCAACTAGGCGCGCCGGTGGCGGGGAATTACTTTACTGTAACGGGCTGACGAGTTGACGAAGTCGACTAGACGGCGGCGATGTATGCTGACGATGTTTACGACGGCGGTTGACGTTGACATCGGTTCAGTGTGGTTGGTCGGAGTAATGCGGAGTATTTACGGGGTATTGGTAGCCTTTTCTCCCCACAAACCGTCAATGTATCTCCAAAACTACCCCAAAATCAACCCCAGGATACTGATTTCCGTGGTGGGATGTAAGCAAAAGAGCTGCATCATGGCGCCTGTAAGTGGCCCGGATCCACCCTGCGGGGGACGACAAACATCCGACAGCTCAGGATGAAAGATGGAGAACGGGTGTCGCGGCAGTATTGGAGGTCTTCACCATTCTGATTTCTTGAATTGTAAATTGAGTTCTAATTTTTATTCTCCTTTCATTCTTGTGTATTGATTTCTCTGTGACGTCTATTTACTTGCACTCTCTCGTCTCCGCTCATCACGGTCTCAACAACACCTCTCAACACCTCCACACAGCACCTCCTCCTCCATCATGGCCTTCCCTACTTCGATGAAGGCCATCCAGGTCGTCGCCTTTGGCAAACCCTACCAAATCAACACAGTACCTGTTCCTACCATTGTCGGCCCCCACGACTTGGTTGTCAAGGTCGCGGTCGCTTCCTACTGCCACACCGACAGCATGGTCACTGAGGGCGTCTTTGGCGGCAATAAGTTACCCCTGACCGCCTCCCACGAGGGCAGCGGTACCGTCGTCGCCGTCGGTTCCTCCCCTTCCGGATTCAAGGTCGGCGACCGTGTCATGTGCGGCATCTTTTTCAACTCGTGCGGACACTGCGTGGCCTGCACCAAGGGCCCCGAATGCCAGCGGCAGTACTGCACGGGCGGGTACGAGGGCAACACGGGGGCCTTTGATACAGACGGATTCTTTGCCGAGTATGCGCGGGTGGATGCACGATGGACGACGCACTTGCCGGACCAGGTCTCTTTGCTGGCGGCTGCACCGCTCGCCTGTGCTGGACGTACCATTTGGCGTGGTGTGCAGCAGGCGATCCAGAAAGCCGAACTACGCAAGGGATCGTGGATTGCGATTGTAGGGTCGGGCGGTGGACTGGGCCACATGGGCATCCAGTTTGCGCGGAGTGCGGGCCTTCGGGTGATTGGTATCGACGCCCGGGACGAGGCACTGCAAGTCACACGCAGCTCGGGCGCGGATGTCGTGCTGGACGCTCGCGCTGGACAGGAGGCGACGGTGGCAGCCGTGCAGGCGGCTGTGGGCAACAACACGGCCAGCAGCGGACGGGGCGGCGGTGCCGAGGCGACACTGGTTCTGTCAGATGTGCCCGAGGCGGCAGCGCTGTCGTGTGCCGTCACCAAAAACCACGGCACGGTTGTTCAGGTGGCACAACCGGAAAAGATTATCATCCCCTTCCAGGAGTTTATTTTAAGGGACCTGCGGTTGTACGGCACGCTCGTGGCGTCACCGGATGAGAGCCAGGCCATGGTGGACTTTATCGCCGAGCATGGCCTGCATGTGCAAACAGAGACATACGACGGCCTAGACAAGATTGAGGAGCTGCTTCATCACGTCCACGGCGGCCAGCTGAAGGGCAAGGCGGCTATCATTATCGACCAGTCTCAGCTGGACCAGGAGACAAAGGCTTCAAGCAGATCAAAGATTTGAGGGGGAGAGATGGCATGGTTTTTGTGTAAATTCTGAGCGGTGTGTACATAGCATTGGTGGCGTTGAAAAGTGAGTAGCATAGCGTTGGTCGGTTTGTTGGAAGTGAGTGAATGTGAATGAATATATCATTGATATCAAATAGATTTGCTGGTGGATCCATCACATCCGCAAAAAGTTGTTCCAATACTCCCAGTCCATGGCCGAGTCGTCCTGCTGGAACAGCATCTCGCCCCAGCCCGACACGGCCGCTGAAGACTGGTCCAAAGATGCCTTCTTGGCTTGCAGTTCAGCAATAAACCCTGGCGTGGTTACTGTCCCTGTTTCCATCCCAAGACAAGCCTTCTCGCGAGCATTCCATGCTTCCAAGGTCAAGTCTGTAAAAGCTGTTACAAACGAGGCTCCAGCTGCCAATTTCCTTGTTTCTTCAGCTGCTTCGTCATTGTTTCCTGGGCTTTGTGGGCGGTCGTGGTCCTGGTGCAGGTGCAGGAAATGCTGCTCGTAGTCATTCGTGGCAGCAGCCATGTCCTGATCGTACTCCTTGTAGAAGAGCTCGACCATGCGCCAAGCCAAGTCAATATTAGACTGCTCTTCTTCATGTGAGTCAACACCGCCAGTCCGTATCCGCAGCATGCACAACACATAGACCGTCGCATCCATGACAACACGCATCACCACATCGGCCAGCAACTGGAACGCCGCGAATCCGTTGCCCACACTGGCCACCTGCCGGCACACAAAGCACATCTCGAGGATACTCAGTGCGTGCCGGAATGTAGCATCAGCGTTATGTCTCGAGAAGGCCGGGGCTAAGTACACATATCCTCCGTTGGCAGTCGGTGGTAGAGATGGTGGCTGGGCAGCTGATGTCCGTGGATGATATGCCTGGAACCGTAGCTGTGCAACGGCCATGCGGGCCATGCTCGAACTGACGGCGTGTAGTGGGATACGCGGGTCAGCAAAGCGGTGGCAAATGTCCGTGTAGAGCTGCTCGAGCTCGTCAATGGCACGGTTTTTCATGGCCGGCAGCGTCTGCGTGCGGTACAGGTGGCCCGAAGGTGTGGAGATGTCGCCCAATCCGCCACTGCTTCCCGAGGCAAACTTCTTTTGAGCAAAGGCGCGCATCCACAGTGCTGTGTGGTACTTGACACGGACGTACAGCATCTCGGTGGGACCTGCGTGCTCGACGGGTGCACACGTCATGTCCGGATGTAAGTCAGTGTCATTGACATTGAGAGGCAGCCGCAGATCGTCGAGGTCAGAGGGTGGGAGAGTGCCACTACCAAAGTAGTTGCCGCCGTTGGCAATGCTGCTGGGCTGATTGCCGCCCATGGTGCTGAGGCTGTTAGTGTAGCTCAAGCTAACAGCCTGGCGCATGCGGGCGTCGATACCGCGGATCTGCCACCAGAGGCGGACACTCATCTCGCTATCAAAGAAGGAAAGGTTGCCCGTGCCACCAGATGCTGCATTGGAGTGCGACTCTCGGTGTAGACCCAACTTGAGACCGAGGTGCACGGCCATGGATGCCAATGTGCTCGACAGCTCCGAATCCGGCTCGGCCAGAATGAGCAGCGTGAAGGCCCGCAAGACGTCCAGTCGACGCGTCGTCAATACGCCAGCATCAACCAAACACTGCATGGCACCCATACGGTATCTTGTGAGCAGCTCGCTCTTTGGCGGCGGTTCCGTCTGGGGTGTCTGCCTTGTCTTTGTGTTGGCAAACATGTCGGCATACTCGGTGGCCGTCATTGATGTCAGGGCCAGAGCATAGATGGCAAACATCAGTGCACCCGTGGCTGGTGGAGCATTGGCAGCGTCCCAGCTGGCGTCGACAATCTGCTGATGTGTCGTCGGAACATGGACAATGCGCATGACGGGGTTGACGTTATCGATGAATGTCTGCCATAGATGAAGGATCATCCGCGGCTCCGGGTGGGCCACGGGCTCGGGGTGTGTGGTACCGAAGAGGGTGCTTGCAGTGGTCACATTCAATGGCGGAAGTCCTCTGTCGTCGGTGGCACGCTCCTCTCCCGTCTTTTGTCCAAAGAAGCGTCGTGCAAAGACACTCGAGACGGGCGGGTTTCTGAGCTCAGGTGGCAGCGACTGCCAGAGATCCAGCTCCTCGTCGGCTGCATCTTCGTGGGCCACTACAGGCCATGCTTCTGCCCCTTCTGTTCCCGTCTCTGACACAATGAGAGTTTCTGCGCCAGAAGATGGTGTCTGGGCAGTCGATATCGAGGCTGTTGTCAGGCCCTTGTGCATGGCCATTTTGACTTCCCATGGTGAGGCAATCCACACGCGGTCGTCACTGTCGTTGTCGTCGTCCTCGTTACTCTCACGAGATCGTGGGCGTGGCAAGGGTTTTTGAAGAAACGTAAGCTCCTTTTGGGAAAGAGAATCAGGCGCAGATATTCCATTCTTTTGCAAGAGGTCTTCGTACATCCGCAGCCGGTCGATGAGTTCGTCGGCGACTGTCGATGATGGGACGGCGCGTGCCATCTTGCGCCGGTGTCTCTGTACTGGTGGTGGCTCAACATAGACGCAGTCCACGTCCAGTTCTTGTGAAGATGTATCATCTCGGTGACGACTCCGCCGAGCCGTCATGCGTGCGTGGGCCACACAGTTGGAGCACGGCTGGCGCCGGTCGCAGCGGATCTTGCGTCGTGCACAGCTTGCACAGGCGTGTTTTTGTGTGGTTGGTTGCGAGGTATCCATGGAGGGTGTGTGGGAGGGTGAAAACAACAATAATTATCATGAATTTGCAAGAAAATATGTAAAAGGAGGTGTAATCATGTCACCTCCATGACGGAAGGAACGATGGGAGGTTGTTATACATGAGAGAATTCCCAACTTGGGAAATCTCGGGCCCGTACTTTCCGAATTTGGAACAGCGGGCCCGAAGTTTTTTCAAAGGATCGAAGGATTTTACAGCCCTAACAGGCCCCTGTAGCTACGGCATTACAGCGAGGTCATAGCGCATGACGAGCACTGGACAATTTGACGCGTCTATTTGACATGACAGTTTTGATTCTCAAAAAACTATGCAAAAGCTACAAAACAAAGTCGCAATCGAAACACGTCACTCCGTTCCACGACTCCTCCTTCCTTAGGCAGCCGCCTGCACCGATGCAGTAGCAGCAGGAGCTGCCGGCACCGGCGCCAACGTCGTCGACTCCCCCTTCTCGGCCGCCAGCTTCGCCTGCAGCGCAGCAAAGTGCCGATCCATGGCATTCTGCGTAAACTGCGCGCCCGTCACGGCCGGGTACTTCTTGAGGGGGCCCTGAATCACGGCGTCGGAGCAGGGCTGGTTAAAAAAGGCGATGCTGTAGCGCTCGCCGTAGTAGTCGCCCGGCTCGCAGGGTGCCTTGACGCGGTGGAAGGTGGACTTGAAGCGGTCATCGGACCAGCTCATGAGCAAGTCGCCAATGTTGCAGACAATACTGCCGGGTTCGGGGTCGACGCGCGTCCAGGTGTCACCGAGCGCAAACTCGGTGACGGCTTCGCGACCGGGGCAAATCTCGAGGCCGGACTGGCCCTGGCGCTGGAACAGGAGCGTCAACAAATCCCAGTCGGCGTGGGCACCGGCACGGTGGTACACTTCGGTGGGCGCTGAGCCATCCGAGGGAGGGAGCGGTGTCTCAAAGTAGTGCAGCATCCGCAGCACGGTCTGGCAGTTGGGCCGGCGGGCGTCGTGGAACTTGATAAAGTAGTCGTCGGGGAAGCCGAGGCCACGCGCAAAGCAGAGCATCAGCTTTTCCGAGACGGCCTGCAGGCGGTTCATAAACTCGCGGCATCGCGCCTGGAACCCGGGCAGCTGGTCGTCGCCCATCCAAACACTGCCGTCAGCGGTGCCGCGACCGCCCGTGGTCATGTTCTCGCCAAACTGCATCTGGTACGACTCCTTGTTGTCGGCGGCGCCCGTGCTGGGGCGGATCTGGTTCTTCTTCTCCCAGCCGACGTTCTTGTTGTTCCAGGGGACCGTGGCCTTGACCTCGTCGGGCAGCGCGAAAAACGACTCGGACGTGTCAAAGATGCTATCGACCTCTTCTTCGGTGATGTCGTGACCGACGAGGGCAAAAAAACCGACGTTCTCGGCGGCGTCGCAGAGCTCGGTGGTGATCTCGTCGATGCGGTTCTCAAAGTCATGGAGGGAGATCTACAACGCGCGCGTCAGAATGAATTTCAGGTAAGTGCAAAATAGTGCAAACATGAAAACTCACCTTGGGTAGTGCCCGGTCAATGTAGGATGTTGGTGCAGCCATTTTGTGAAGATATGTAGATGTGCAGATGTGATGTTGTGCGGCGTTAAGATTTGTAGAGATAAGTCGAAGAGGCGGCTTTATCTTGCTTGTTTGCTTGGTGATATGACTTTCTTGTCCGTCGTTGAGCGGCAGCCGTCGCGATCTTAAATAAAGAATCGTCTTTTCACTCTTTACAATCGTTCTCCTCGTTTGACTTCATCTACAACACGAAAAATGAAAACCTTGACAATAATTGTCGCCTCTTTCTCTTTTGCTGGCGGTGACATCCGCGGCCTGATCTTGCCTTTGTTGGCGGCGATGCCTGTATCAAAAACATATCAACCAGTGAGAGCGTCGATAAGGATAAGATACGAGGAGGCAGTCCCGTTATCATATCAACGACGAACCGTTGTGCTGGATTTTGGTGTATTTTGGTGCAATCGTTGGTCTTGTGAATGCGGGGGCGGCGGCAGAGTCCGATGGGACCAAACTGGGCCATTTAGTGGTTCTCTTCCACACGCATTATCGGATCGAAGCTCGTTTTACCCGATTCCATGTGCAAAGTTTTACGTAGGAAACTTCCGTCTGGCGTGTCTGAATGGTGGGTTTGGTTTTTTAGAGTGTAAGAAGAACATTGTATTTCCTATTTTGTGTTATTTCCAGAAGCAAACATCCGGTTGTAATTGAGATCAAGGATCTGATCCCATATGATGCGGCTCCCTCTAATCAGCATATCGCACCGGACTCTGCCGCTTCACCAAAGGATATCTGGCAGGGAAGACTTTTCGAACAAAATTTTACAGGGGCAACCAGTCTTTCTCCCGTATTCCTAACAGAGGCAGCTCGACATCGTACACTTCACACCTGATCCCCGCAATTTGCCAAGACGGATGGCGGATGTCGGTCTCGCGATGCAGATGGCGGAGAGGGCCGACTGATTGCTGTATCGCACTTTATCTGGCAGATATCCTTCACACAAGTAAAGTCTCGGCAACTGTATGAAAGAGATTTCTTCGTAAATATGATGAATAAGCTGAACAAGGGGCAGATGTATAATGCCGTATTAGGTGTAAGTCAGGCTGTTGGCGAATAAAAAAGTGACTTTTTACGTCATGTCACAGCTCATGCCCCTGCTCATGTAAGCTGAGGCGAGTAGACTTGATGTGTAAATGATTTTGTTTACTTTTGGATACTTTCTGGATACGTTTTGGAAACGTTTACGTTTACGGTTTTGATTTGTTTGTTTCGTTTGATATTCTCTTCTTTTTGTGTTATACCCAATCGACAACTTCTGTCCTCAATCTTCTTTGATTTCCATTTCCATTGTCCTGTGTTACATCTCGCTTGCCAGTCGGCCAAGAAATCCTTGTCGCGGAAAAGAAGACAACGGTTGTCAAAGAAAGACCGATTGAGCGAGAGCTAGCAAGACGCCTCAAAACGGATCAAACGGTTGCACAGCTGATGCAAGACACGAACGACCGATGAGACATACGCAACCGATATTGAACTCGCTTGTGCGCCGACAGCTTTTTTTTCTGTAGCTCGCACTTTGGCTGCAGCTGGCCTCGCACTTTACGGCCATTTGTGGCCTCGCATTTTACTCTGCAAAGTGCGAGACGGCGAATCGCAGCGTCCATCCGTGTCTGCGCCCATGTTGCAATGCAGGTGCGGGGAAACAAGCAATGACGACAGAGAGGAGGCAGAGAAGGCATTGAGAAGGATTGCAGGGAAACAGTCGCGGAGTCGCTGCGAAGGAACTCAACGGCGGTGTCTTCTGAATGGCCGTGTAAGACGGGGTTTATTGAATTTACCACCGAAAAGTGGACCGCTTAACTCCACCCCACCAATGATACGTACAAACTACATCGAAGTCGGTGACCGGCGCCTAAACCCCGGACCGTTCCGGCGTTAATGGCCATTGACACGTCGGAGGATATCTTTTGCTCTCTCGACGAGGCGGAGGGCCGCTGACGCGAAGGATCGAGAAGAGAAGAAGCGCTAACACGGCTCACGGCTTTCTCACAAGCTTACAGATCAGAGGAGGCATGACAAAGATGAGTGTCCATTCATGTTGTGATCCTTCAGGTATAAGAAGGGGTCGTCGTCCAGATCGAAAAAGAAACTAGATCTCATCTCATCATCATCAATATCAACATTAGCAACACTCAACTACCAAACAACAATAACATAACTACACCACCCTCACCAATTTCAAGATAAACACATCGATTACTTCCATCTTCATCCTCATCTTCAACATTAATCTCGACAACACCATCTCATCCTACCACTGCTTTAGCTTCGCCCACTTTCCCCTCCATCCACCCCCTCACAATGTCTACCGAACACAACGTGGCCATTATTGGCGCCGGCCTTTCTGGCCTCACCCTCGCTCTCGCTCTCCACCAGCAGGGCATCAAGTCGACCATCTACGAGTCTCGGCCGGCCCCACTCAACATTGGCGGCGCCGTGATGCTGTCCCCAAACGCACTCCGCGTCCTCGACGCTCTGGATGTCTACTCGGTGGTCAAGCCGCAGGGCTACAGCTTTGAGCGCCTCGACTTCCGCGACAGCGACGGCAACGTGACGGAGATGTACGAGTTTGGCGACGTCAGCAAGTACGGCTACCAGGGCCTGCGCATCTACCGGCACGTGCTGATTGACACGCTGGTGGCGGCCCTCAAGAAGATTAGCGTGGACGTGGTGTACGGCCGCAAGTACTCGCACGTTGTAAGCGAAGACGAGGCGGCCAACACGAGTGGTGGTGTCACTTTCGCTTTTGCTGATGGCACCACCGAGACCGCTTCCCTCCTAGTCGGCGCGGACGGCATCCACTCGACCGTCCGGCGGCACCTGTACCCGGACCTTGAGACCAAGTTTCTGGGCATGGCGGGCATCACAGCGGCCGTCCCCACGGCCCAGCTTAAGCTGCCCGCCGACGGCAGCTACCACATTCCCGTGACGATTGCCTCGAAGAACAAGGAGCGCGGCGGCGCGTTTGTCATTGCGCCACAAAACCCCGACGGCGGCGAGGTCCTCATCGGAAAACAGCGCCGCATCCAGGAGCACGAGCGCGCCGCATGGGAGCAGCGTGGATCGCTGGCAGATGGGCGTGCTGCTGCTGTCGCGTTCCTCCAGGAAGACGCAGACAACTACCCCGACATTGTCGCCAACGCCGTTGCCACCATTGACCCCGCCAAAATTAATGTGTGGCCGTTCTATGTCGTGCCCAAGCTGGACCGCTGGGCTTCGGCCACGCGCCGGGTCATTCTGCTGGGCGACGCCGCGCATGCCATCCCGCCCTCGGCTGGACAGGGTATCAACCAAGCTTTCGAAGATGTATACATGCTTGCACTCCTCCTGGGACGCCAGTGGAACACCACCGACGTGGCAGATCCCCAAGCCGCCCTCGACTTTTGGCAGTCGTACCGCCAGGCGCGCATCGACAACGTCTTTGCGCTCAACCATCAGATTGACCTGCGGCGGATGCCGGCGACGGACGCGGCGTTTGTGACGGGTGATGCGCGGCAGCCGTTTGACCTGACGTGGCTGTACAAGCCAGACTTCAAGAAGGATGTTGAGGACTGGGTGGCCCAGCAGAAGGAGTAGACTGGTGGTGGGTTTATCTAAATACATCTTTGTGATTTCCTTTCTTTCCTTTGTTTGATTTTACACGATAGATTTGTTTTGCAGCTAGAAATTGAGCAAGAATTGTCTTTACTCTCCTCACCATTACTATTATGGTCTCACATTGACAGACAGTTGAACGGTCTTACATTGACGATATCCTATTAAATGACAGTCTCTCAGTCTCACCGACAGTCAGACACCGAGGCGAGGAGTAAACGGGAAGATGGGTGGAACAAACAAACGGCAACAATAGTGGACGAGACAGCCGAGCGAGGCGTGTACAAAGACCGGTAGGAACACACAGTTTATCGCCTAACAAAGAAGGACGTGTGCAACAACTGCCTCACCTTTCGGTCACCTCTTTATCACCGCCTTCTTGAATCCTACGAGGCCACCTCTGACTCTAACATTCTACCATGCTACCTCTTGTATCCAAAGACAAGAACAACAACTACTATCGCAACAGGCAACATGGACGACAACATGGACGACAACATTGATAAAACTGGAGGAGAACCGCGTCTGGACATACCTCCATCGCCACCTCCTGATGGCTACGATTTCCGCAGTCTTGTGCCGCCGACGACAGTGAGGCCTGTCAAGTGGACAGAGATAGGGCCGGCAGTAAGTCTACCCATCTCCCTTTTGGGTGAACACCACTAACATCTCCAGCACATCATCAAGGATGCCTTTAAACTGCACACACTGCTGGCCATCGGCGCCGGTCTGCAAATGGCCTTTGCCGCAGCTGTACCGACACCGTGGTGTATGTTACCGGCGGCTGCTCTTCTTGTGCTGGCGCCCACCATCACCGTCGTCCAGATTCTGCTCCCAACGATACGCTTCCGCGGTCGACGTCTCACACACCCCTTTTTGTCGGGCATCATCCCGGGCCGCTCGACCGCTCACATACCGTCACCGACGACTGGCCGCTACTCTCCGCATCCGGGCCAGGGTCTTGTCGTCTTCCATTTCGGCGCCCGCTTTAACCATCCACTGGGCGTCTTTGCGCCCGGAGCACAGGCCATGACACGGCGGTTTCGAGATACGCTGGCCAGTCTCGAAGACAAAAGAACAGAATACGGTCTGCTGGGCGGCGATTTGTTCAGAGGCGGAAACGCTGCACGCACATCCAACGACACCATCCTTTTGGTCTTGGACTTTCGGGATGTCAGTGGCCTGCAGCGGTTTGCCGCCAGCCCCGTGCACAGAGAAGCCTACGAGTGGTTACGACAGACGACGGCCGACGGAAAATATTCTCACTTGAGCGCGTTCCACGAGACATTTGTTGTTCCCGCCGGCCACTATGAGTCGCTGTACATTAACACGGCGCCCATTCTTTTGGGCAACACGCACACAGAAAGCGACAGCGAGCGCAGCGAGGACACAGAAAGAGTCTGGCTCAGTTCGTTGGTCGATGCCGACGATGAGAGGTTGCGCACCATGACGGCGCGTCTGAAACGCAGTCTGTGAGGTGAGGCGGCCAAGATCGAAGAGAAAACGCCGAGACCGTGGTGTCCGACATGTTCGGTTCCGAACGATGCGAGGAAAATGCCCGACGGGCAGAATGAGAAACAAAAACAAACAAAGTGGGTGTAAGAAGATGCAAGGAAAGAGAGACCGTTGAGAAGAGCCGAAATGATTTAACTTGGCGACATGGAGAGGTTGCAGAGGCCTCAGAGGACCGTGCTGAAACGGCGCCCAGAGATGCCCAGCAAAGACCGATACTCTGGTGCGGTTCTGCACGTTCTTCACGCACGGGATCTGCAGAAAGTGTTCGTGTATTGCATTTCTGTAGTTTTTGAATCGAATTCCTGTTCTTTGATCTGTGACTTGAACGTCCTCATATTTTCCTCGAATTTTTCCTTGCACTATACGAGGCCTCTATTTTTACTTACATTTTCATGTTGCGACTTTATCCCCATTTGACTTACACAGCCATTCTCAACAATACGAACAGAGCTACTCTTCTTTCAACATACAACAGCTTCACAACTCTTTTTGTGGATCTCCGTCCTGTCGGCACCATTTGTTCAGAGATTCTGGACAGAAAGGATGAAAAGGAAGACACGCAGTAGCATTCCGTAGGCGCGCAAAAGCAACGACAGGGGCCTCTTTTTCTTTTGTCTCTGTTGTCTCTTTTTCTTGACTGTCCTTGTCTCCTCTTTTTCGTCGTCTCCCATCGTTATGCGTTTCAGAGTCACAACATCAGCCAATCCGACCGTCTCTCTCTCTCACAGCTAAAATCCTTTGTCTCCTCACCACGGCCCGCCAGACGGGAACGTGGAGCCATGTTGTGAACACACTTTACTCGACTCCCACACTTTAATGTGCCTGATGCAACACCATAGCCCTACACAAATTAGTCCACAGTCTCTCTCTATCAACATCCTTGCCTTTTCACCCACCCCTCTGTGGAGATCCCGTCCCAGCTTCTGCTCGTCTGTGGTGTACTCTCTTGCTGTGCCTCCTTCAGGTTGTAGAGGAAGACACCGTCAAGCAGACTCGACTGAAAAGAACGGTTCGCATCTCCTGAATCCTCCGGGAGAGGTAAAGCCAGCCAATTATATCGACGTTGACCGCCAACCACTGTCATGTTGCTCGTGTCATTTCCCTCTTTGGGGAGTCTTGCCAACCGCCAGTCAGTCACGTCTAACGGTCAACAGCCAGGACCACGCCCTCCTGCGTTAGTCGATACACTCGTCCGGCTGGTGGGCGTTCTTAGTCGGCCCTCTCTCTGTGACTGCCTCCCGCCTCTCATCTCTTGGGATCGCTGTCGTAGAATTGTTTTGGAGACGCAGCTCCTTTCCAGTTTCCCGGTTTTCTGTTTTCTTGTCTTTCTCTCTTCATAGTCACCAACACGAACACCTCTGCTTCTTCTCTGCTTCTCTCGTCAACCCTCGTCCCCTGTCACCGGCCCTTCCCTCACTCTGCCTTCCACCTAGACGAGCCACCTCGAGGCTCACTATGCGGCTTTGCATTTATGCGGGCAGCCGAATGGACTCTTGACAAGGGTTTTTGCGTGGACGACCCTCTCGTGTGAACGGCTCACTCTCGTGGGATCCCTCAGATTCATGCCATGCCTCATAGTGACCAGTCTCTCCCCATGTCTGTTCCCCTACCTAGTCAACCGCCTGTCAAAACGCGAAAAAAAAGAGACTCGGACGAGAGAGGGATGAGGTTGACTAGAAGTGTGTGTGCGGAGAGAGAGGGAGGTCAAGGCAGATATGAGAGAAGAGGAAGAGGAAGACCGTTGCCGCTCGATACTCTTGTAAACGTAGACACAGTCTGGGCAGTTTCATCTTTTCATATACTCTCTACTGTCCTCTTTTCTTGTACGCTCTTTTTATTTTCTCTTTCTTCCTCTTTCCGTTCTGCATACCTCTATCTCGGACAATATCAACATATCAAGTAAACAAAAAGTAAAAGTCTCTTTGAAGGCGCGAGCCGTCTTCTTTGGCCTCTTTCTTTGTTTTCATCCGACCTTCCTCTTCACACACACATCAAACATCACGATGAGGACACCAGCAACAACAGTCGCCTTGGTGGCGGCACAGCTCCTCGCCTTCTTCGGCCCACTAGTGACTGCCGACCTTCCTACCGACTCCGATGCCACCGTCTCGTCCATCTGGGTCGTCCCAGATGCAACAGAAGATGCGTTTAATCTCACGCTTGTCGCCGGCGATTCTTTACAAGTCGCCTGGTCGGGGACGGACGGATTGACGGGCGACACGACTGCCGATCTCTGGGTTGCCGCCTATGCCTACAGCACCAGCGACACCTTTTCACAACTCTTGACAAAAAATGTCGACCTGTCTGTCGACGGCACATTCAACTGGACCGTCGCCATCCCACAACCACAGCTGGATGCCACGCCACACTATGTCTTGACGTTCAAGTCGGCACGAGACGATTTCCAGTTCAACGCCAGCGATCCCGGTCTGCCAAGTCCTGGCATCTCTGTGATTGAGAACCACGATGATGGCCTGGCCGAGGACAGTAATTCCAGTGGGAGTGTATTGACGAGTGCCGATGGAAGCACTGTCTTCGACTCAGGGGATGGTGATGATGATGATGATGATGATGACGACGGCGATAGCGATTATGGAGATGACGACGATGATGATGATGGTGATGGAGACGACTACGGTGACAGCAGCAGCAGCAACAGCACATCCACGGCCTCCGCCTCTGCCTCACCCAGTGAAGCCCTCACCATCACAACAAATGCCACTTGCGGCGGCAGTTTTACCTGCATCGGCTCCACGTTTGGCGACTGCTGCTCCCAGCACAACTTTTGCGGATCGACCATTGACTACTGTGGTGCAGGCTGTCTCTCGGACTTTGGCACGTGTGATCAGACGACATCCACGGGCGATTCTGGCGGCAAACCTCTCAGTGTGGCAGCAACTGCTGGCATCGCCTCGGGTGTCAGCGTCTCTGTCGTCGGTCTGAGCGTCGTCGCCTTCTTTTGGTTCCGGCGGCACCGCAGCGAAGCCGGACGACGCAAGTCGCAAGAACAGCAGATGGGAGGAGGCGGCAATGGAAACTACCTGGGCGACGGAAGCAGTGCTGTCTTCTACAATGGTGCCGGCCGGGGCCAAAAGCCTTACTTGATGCTCGAGACGGGCCGCAATGGACCCATGCCAAACAACGGGAGCCCTTTGACACCAGGCAAGTCCATTTACACGGGCTACACGAGTCCAGACAGCACGCACCAGCCTGAATACTACAATATGGCAACCATACAGCGGCCACCGACGTCGTCCACCACAGCAGCAGGCACACCACACCCAGGCAGTGTGTCTACGACATCGATTCAACCGCCATTACCACATCAAAGAACAGGGCAGCAAAGCGGTGTCTTTGAGATGGAGGGTGGCGAGCACCCATATCATTATGGACAGACACCGCCAGCCGAGCTGGATGGTACATCGACTCATTAAAGAGTGCTGTAGATGAATCTTTGTTTTTGTCTTACAGCGTCCTTTCATTTCTTTCTCTTCTAAATTTTAGTATATTCTCTACATGGCATCGGGTTTCAGGGGTGGGAAGCCCACTGGGATACTTGGTTTTTGATTTATTTTAGCAAGCGTCTGTCCCTCCTCAGGGTACAAAAGAATACAAAATGTTTTATTCATACTGTATCCATCTCTCCATCCCTCCATTGCGTAGATATCATACGTTGTACTGCTATACTTACTCGCCTCCGCCTCGGTGCGTCCCTAGTAAGCGCACCAACATGATTCAGTGCGTAAGCTTGGGACGATGACGCACGCAGTCTTTTGGTTTCTCTCACAATTCTCGATGTACCGCCCGAAGTGGCAACAAGTCAACAACTAGTATCGGTGAACAGCCAATGATATTTTTAGCTTTCGTCTGCCGAGTGCCAACCAACATGGTACATCCTCACGATAGTATATCTAACTGCTTTCATAAAGAAAGATGAGGTAGGCGACGGGACATAATTTACGCCAAAACCCCATCAACTGGCATCTGGCGTTCATCTGTTACTAACTGTTGGCCACGCCTGTTTCTTCACATAATGAGAGGGCCTCGCAAACACCCTTCCATTTCATCTCATCCGCCTCCTTCATTCATCCCAGTTTCATCAGTTGTGATACTGTTGCCTCTCTCTCCTCTTACCTTCCCTCTCCTCTCTCTCATTTGTCTTCTTTCTTCTCTTCGTTATTCTTTCTTTCTTTTGTTTTCATCACCACGCTCATTTATCGACGCTCATTTATCGACGTTCATTTCTATCAAATTTTCTCTTCCCACCGGAAAAATGCGTGTTTCTGCCTTCTTCGTGGCTGGTCTGGCTGCCGTCGCCACTGCCCTCCCCGTCGAATCCGTTGTTGCTAAGGCCGCCATCCCGGCTACAGCCACCTCGGCTGCGGCCGAGCCTACTTCCACACCTGATGGACTCACCTTCATCCATATTCCCAGCAGCCTCTTGAAGAACGCCTCCAAGACGCTCGACTATGTCATACACCGTCTTACTGCTCTCCGCAACACCGTCGGTAAGTTTTTCTTTTTTGTCCTCGCTGCGCTCGTTTGTTTGGTATTCTCCTCCCCTCGCTAATCGCTAACACTCGTCCCAGAGAAAACTGCACCCGAGTACGGCTTCGTGCCTCACAAAACGGCCCGCCGCATCACCAACATGCTGCGCACCCCAATGGAAACATTGGTCCAAATCCTCGAGTCGTCCACGGCCATCTCCAAGACCGTCGGGCTCAATTCCTTCACTCCTGTCGATGAAAAGGATACCATCTACAGCCTCTTTGAGCCCCCCTGCAACGGCACCTGTCTCCTCACCAAGGCGAACCAGGTTGTCGATGAGATCTCCAAGCATGACCGCCGGTACGCTCACCGCATCGGTATGGACGAAGTCGGTCCCATGGTCCACTCCGTCAAGGACGCCGCCACTGAGCTGGTCAAGCAGCTGGGTGGCCAGCAGGAGGAGGAAAAGAAGGATGTGATTGAGGACATGATGCGGGAAGAGGAGCCGGAGCCGCAGCCGGAGTCGACGATGACCGAGGCTCCTCGGGACGAGGCAAACGTTGAGACTGTCGCCGGGGCTGGCGCCGTCGTACCTGAGAGCGAGACCGGTGGCGAGACTGCCGCCGAAGCTGATGGCGATGCCGAGGAGGAGGGCAACACCGAAGACGAGGATAACGAGCCCGTCGAACCCAACGCGCCCACCGAACAAGTCAACATGCGGGCTGACAGGTAAAGCAAACCACTCCCCCCCCGAATCTGATACCACAACGGTAAGGACGTCAGACACCCTGTTGATTGAACGCGGTGATGTTTCGATTTTTCAATACGTTCCAGGAAGAGGAAGCTAACATGAATGCAGTTTCCTCAGCCTCGCTGTGAAGCACGGGTACTTTTGATCTTGTCAGCTGCACGATGGAGTTGTTACAGATGAAAGCTTGGAGCCTTGGTCTTTATTCTTTCCTCTTCTTCTTTCCCGCCTTTTTATTCCGTCTATCCCTCTTCATCCTCCTCGTCCCTTTCTACTTCTTCTTGTTTTTCATCGTCGCCGGCGTCTTCTTTATTTTCGCCAATGTCTTCTTCTTCTTCTTCATCATCTTTGCTGGTGTTTTCTATCTTTGCTTCTTCATCGTCGTCGGCTTCGTTTTCCTCCTCCTCTTCCTACTTCTCTTCCTTTTTTATATCCTCTATTGTCATCTTCTTCCCTCATGTGTTCGTTTCTTCTTTAAGATACCCCCGTCGGTAACCTTCCTTTTGGTTTTCGTCGGACTGTTTATGGGGACTATTTGTTCTTCCATCTCCTTTCCCCTCTCTCGGTTTTACATGGTAGCTTTCGAGATATCGTGTACTTAACCTATTCACATTTTTAAAAGCTTCCTAATTTTTTATTTTGGCACAGCGATTTTGCATATCATGCCTGCTCTTTTTGTAATGGAAGCAAGGGCCAGTCAAATTCTTGGTGTCCGATTTTTGGGATGATGTTGTCAGCAGTACACTTGGGATGAGGCTCTGTGCGGGTCGAACCGAATGCTGACTGCTGCAACAAAATCATCTTACTACTTAATAATAATGAAACTTTCCCTTCCCAGCCTGGAACAAAAAGAAACAATGATATTTTGCTTATTTCTGTGACTTGTTTATTCGACCCAGATCTGATCTTTCTCCATCTTCGCTTCCTTTTAGGCTTCATGTACGAAATATTGACACTATGCCGCGTTCCCGGAACAAAGAAACCCAACAAAACGGCTACGTTTGTCTCAGTGTAAATCGGCCATCGCACATCGGCCATCGTCCATCGTGCGTTATGGTGGGTTAGTCCAGAAGGCTCGTGCTGGTAGTGTCGTCGAAGTCGAAGGCGCCAGATGATGTGTTCTTTTCTTCTCGATTTCTTTTCGACGTACTCAGTACGACTTCCTTCTGGTCCTGATACCACTTCAGTTCATCCGACGGAGGACAAATATGTCGTTGATGACGATTGAAAGGATGATACAAATGCCAAAAAGACGACCCTGAGATCCAACACGGCTCAACTGGTTTGTCTACTTCCCTCGTATGGCTTTCCGTGCGAAGGGGACCAAAGGGTCCCCTGCCGCTCTGGAGAGTCCAGATCCGCCCAAGACTGTCCTTCTCAAATTCCGCACTCTTCACTGGGCTGGACACGCTAGACATGCGTGACAACGGAAACATGTGGCGGCTCTGCGTGGTAAATGAGACCCACATATTCCACCAAACCCACATGCACGTTGGCGGAAGTGTGCCTTGGGCCCGTTTTGCACAGCCCTGGGACTGAGGAGAAAAAGACGAAAAGGCGGAGAGGAGAGAAATCAAGACACGACAAAATCAAAAGAAAGAAAAGAAAAGAACGCACGAGATCCGTCATTATGATTCGCGACAATTGTGAGCCTCAAATAGACAGGGACTCGATGAATGTCGACCTTATTTGGTGGAGTCGGTGAGGTCGAGGTAATGCTGCTTTCGCGAATAGCTCTCACGTAGATCTTATTCCCCCATCTATCAGACGAAAACACTGTTGATGCCCTGACAGCTGGTGTGAGACAGATGGACCGTTCCAGAACAGCTTCCCTGTCCTCCCTGTCTTTTTCTTATCCTCTCTTGCCCCCTTTCACAAAATGCAGCTGAAAGTTGTAAATTTTTTTATTTTTATTTTAAAAGTCAAACGGATATCGGCGCTCGCTTCCTTCAATTTTGTGCTCGTACTCCTGTCCAATAGTTCTCCTCTCCAGGCAATCCTTCTTTCGTTTCTCCTCTCCCCAGGCATCTCAGCACTTTAAACTTGGCCTTGCTCAGCGGAACGGGGCGTCTTGGCAAATTGGTTTTACGACGAACAATTTCTTATTTCGTTCGACCTTGTTTGTGAAACAAGCTTGTAAAAGACGCAAGGCTTGATTTTGTTAAGCTTGTTCTTATTCATGACAGTTGGTACAAAAAGTCTAAAATAAGAAACGGGGAAAGAGAATAAACAAAAATCAATAAATCAGGGCACAAAGGAAAGAGCCGCCCAGGGAGAAACAGCCTCACGATGTTCCACCACACACACACAAACCACACCCTGAAGACAAAAAACCAAGCTTTTGATTCGTGAAGCAACCCAGAAAGCCTAAAGAGCTCATCGAAGCATCCCACGTTCCCTGCATTTTGTCGTCCTCACATCGTGCCTTCCCCTTCTCAGGCACTCGCCCTTTCCTCTTTCTGCAAGGCGGCCCCACCCACACTTTATTTGGCGTTTTTGTTCACAATGCTGCGGCTGGGCTGGTATTGGGCTGGGCATCGTTTTTTATTTGCTTTTTTGACAGGACGAGGGACCGGCGAACGGAGTATTTTCTATCAGTACGATATCCTCACTCGGTCTTGGGTCGGCTTTGCGCCTCGCCATCTGCGGCCGAGCTGAAAGTGTGAAAGTACAAAGTGTAGGAGCTGGTGCACACGCGCTGGCAGCACTTGCCGCATTTTTATTATCGTGCCTTCCCTCTTCAGTCTTGAGATTCTTCTTCATAAGATCAGGGTAGCCTCCTCTCCATCGTAGTTTCCTTCTTTTGCTCTTCTCCCCTCTTTCCCTTTTCTGTCTCTCCCCCCCTTTTATTTCCCTTTCCCCTATCTTTCACCAGCATCGAGGGCTCGACAACATCACCACATCACGACTTCACGACATTACATTCACCACCCACGACACCCTCCCCCACAACCACAATGTCTTATGCATCCCCAGTCAGCGGTGACGGCGGTACACCCGGCTCGTACCCCGTCTTTCCCATTCCGATCCCGATCATTGTCGCCCGCGGCTTCCAGATTTTCCTGTCGTTTGTCATTTGTGTCATGGCCGGTCTCCTCATGCACGGCCTCGTCCTGGGGCCCTACGCTTTTGCTTTCGTTTGTGGCCTCTTTACTCTGATCATTGCCATCTACGCCATTGTTACGGAAAAGGCCACGGGTGCCCGCGCCGCCTACAACTACTGGGCCGTCCTGTCGCTCGACCTGTTGATGATCATCTTCTGGTTGGCTTCGATGGGCGCCAACGCCGCCCTCCGCGGCACCTTCAAGTACGACACCGTCGCCGACTGCTACGACGACGGTAGCACCTTTAACGCCAACACCTGCTACACTTCCAAGAAGCGGGACGGTCTGCCGCTCACCAAGCGCTACGCCGTCGCCGGCAAGGTCGCTCTGGCCGAGATTAGCGCCATTGCCGGTCTGTCGGCCGTCCAGATGCTGCTGTTTGTCGCCTCGTTTGCCTACCTGGCACACCAGGTCCGTCTGCACCTGCAGGCGCAAAAACAAGGAATCCAGAGCAACGACGCCGGCGTGGTCGAGATGAAGGGCCAGCAGCCTCCTCCCGGCGGTGCTGGCGCTTATGATCCTGACTATGCTGTATACGCTGCCGCTCCCGGTGGTCTGGCACCCGTGCAGCCCTACAGCGCGCAGACGCAGGTGCCGCCGCAGTCGCAGTCGTACCCGAACCAGCCGATGCCCTACACGTCGGCAAGCTACGATGCTGGCGGTGTTTCGGCTGGCTACGCTGGCGGTGTTCAAGCGACGGCAGTCTACGACCCCCACGCCCAGGCACAAGCGGCTGCCTACGCTCCCTCACAGCACATTGTCAGCCCGACCGCGACACCCGCGCCCGAGTACCAGCAGCAGCATGAGTACAGCACCGCTCCCGCCGCGCAGGGTACGCCCGAGCCGTATTACTCGACAAACCAGACGCACCAGCAGCCTTACTACCCTCCTCAGCAGTAGGAGACGGTGCTGCCATGTTCTCTTTTTCAGAATCTGAATTTTAATGTAATGCTTTCAAACGCTTGGAGTGGAACATACACGGTTTTCTTTTTTGGTTTACTTGGTTTATTGTCTTGCATTTTTCTCTTCATTTCTTTATATGATATATCTTGTACGTCGTTACGACTCATACTTTTTTGAATTTCAAAACTTATTATCTCATCCCTCGCCTCCCAACCTGCCCTCACCACAGATCATACCAGTTCTTGTACCAACTTTTCGAATCGACATCCGCCGGCCGCTTCAAATACCACGTCAGGTCCGTCTCTGGGTCTTGTTCCTTTGCCGTCCACCCATTCCTCAGCCACGCGAACCAGTTGCCCGACCCGCTCATATACGTAAACTCGAAATCCTCTCTCCGCGGATCGAACCGCACATATCGCTCATGTGCTGCACTGCCCGGCCACAGTGCATGAAATCGCCCGCGGGTTGTCCGCCATTAGTCCACGCACTGCACGTATCCGTCAGGTACGTCCGTGAGAACCATGCGTCTGCGTATGCTACAAAGTCATTGGCTGCCTGCTTGAGCGGTGCTATGGTGCGAATACTCTGGTTGGCTATCTTGCGCAGCATCTTGGCAAAGTACACGACGTTGTGCTCTACAACACTGGGTACTGTGCTCGGAGGGCCAGATAAATGGGGACTAGCTAAAAAGAACAGGTTGGGAAACCCGGGTGTGGCCACGCCCAGGTAAGAATATGGCCCGCCATACAAACCGCCTGGAGCCCAAGCTTCCCGGAGATCGACACCGTCTCGTCCGACAATCGAAAACGGCGGCGCCTGTTGCACATGGTTGTATCGACTTCTCTCAATTTACCATCGGTCATCTCGATGCCCGTTCGAGTGAATCGTTTGATGGGCGTCGTAATGTACTCGACATTGTCTTCACAGAGTGCTTTGAGCTAGCCTAGAGTGGGTGTAAGTCGGCGGCAGTGTGGTGCAAATTCGGGAATCAGCTTGTCGAGTAGCTCGGGTTTTTTTGGCTACCCGCTTTGCCATCACAGCCTTGTACTGTGCTCGAGCCTCGTCGTTGGCTGGTCGGTCGCGGAAGAGTGCATCGAACCGCCGCCAGTACCGCGCCTCGACCTCGTTGCGGTAGGCAAGATAGGCCTCTCGACTCTCGTCATTCAGAAACGACTGGAGGCCATTAATTGGGATTGGTTGTGGCGCTAGAGTGCGCTCATTGTCTCTTGTATAAGCATCGGCAATCCATGTTGGGTTGCGTGCATAGTGGCCAAGTCGGCCACGATGGGCTGTATATTGGGTACGACCTGCACGCCGCTGGCACCGTTGCCAATGACGGCGACCCGTTGGCCTGCAAGAGTGTCGAGAGTGACACCGGCCGGCCAGTTTGATGTATGCCACACTTTGTCCTCAAAGGTGTCTTGTAGGCCCGGGTAGTCGGGCAGTCGCCATGCATTGTACCGTCAGATGGCCGTGATGGCCACGTCGGCCGTCTCGGTGCGTTCCACGCCAGTGCGTGTGTCTTTCACCGCGAGTGTCCAAACAGCCTCACTCTCG
Organism: Ophiostoma sp. CBS 140.51; assembly: GCA_029298735.1. Lineage (NCBI taxonomy): Eukaryota > Fungi > Ascomycota > Sordariomycetes > Ophiostomatales > Ophiostomataceae > Ophiostoma > Ophiostoma sp. CBS 140.51. The sequence continues at coordinate 56,722 of JANSLP010000074.1, read as the reverse complement.
TTCCATCGCGCTTCGGTCACCTCACTGCGTAGGGCCAAATACTCATACACACCCCGCCTCCTTGCCGTCTCTTGCCAGTAGTCTCGAATCTCCTGTCCTTGGGCAAACTGTTCCATCCATTGCGTCCGCGGCTCGATGCTGCTCTGGTACAAACGCGCAGGGACGTCGCATCGTACACTTGGGTACGTCTTTTCCAACCAGACGCCGCCGACGTCGTTGTTCTTCTCATAAAATTTGAGAGCAATATCAGGTACTTTGGAGCTACAGTGACCTTCGAGGATGGGATGTCGGTGACTGCGGACCTCGTTATAGGGGCGGACGGGATCAAGTCGGTAGGTCAGCAAGAGAAGACAACATCTGATACCAAATGCTGACCTTTGCAGAAAGTACGAACCGCTTTCAAACCCGTACACGAGCTGTCGTGGTTGGGTGATGCCATCTTCTGGACGACCTTTCCCTATGAGCTGGTGGCAGACCTACCGAAAGCACAAGACTCGACACACTATGTAGGTGAAGGCCTGCGACAAAATTTAGTTCTAGAGAACATAACTGACACCCTCATAACAAAGTCCAAAAGCATGGTTCTTTGGTACGTTCAGTAAACACTTGATCATTTTGTGACACCCACTGACATCACCGGCTCCGACGGTTTCGGCGTGACGTGCAGCTTCTGCGTCAACGAAAACGACCCAGTCACCGGCCGCTTCCAGGACGTTGTGTGGAATGCCCCGGCCGATGTCGACGGCATGGTCGTGTTGTTTTGCTGGGTGACGCCGCCCATACTCATGGTGGCGCCTTTGCTGCGGGCGAATCTCTGGCCATTGACGACGCCTACACTCTGTATCTGGCATTGCAGGCCGTCTTTCCCGAGGCGGATGTCGAAGGCGTCGACAACAACAAAGCTGCACGCCTTGCCCGGGCCCTCGACCTCTACGAGTCCACCCGCAGGCCACATGCCGCCAAGGTCCTGGCCAAAGTACACGCTGACCGGGCGGCTGCGGAAGAACACGGAGCGCGAGCGGGCGGCAGCTGGTCTGCCTGCGGAGACGGGAGAGGAAGTAGACGGCGCCTTTGTGGGGCAGTTCAAGGCAAGAGGTGACCCCGTTTGGCTCAACGAGCACGATGCAGATGCGGCATTCCGGGACGTGTTGAAGGCAAAGACGAAAGAATGGGCGGGTGCAGTCATGAATGGGACATCCTAGAAATGACTTCAGAACACACTCGTTGTGTATGAAATAAGATTGTTTACATTTGTCCGTTCATGTAGCCCAGTCGATGAGATGAAACGACGACTAGGAAAAGACGTTTACACCACCACCACCGACAGAGACATGGATAAAGTGCTGTTAGTTTTTCGGAGGTCCTTGAAAGAATTTATTCGTGTCTGTTGGCCCGATAGATAGTCTGCCGGGTAGAATAAAGATACCAGCCGTTCGACGACTATCTCTCCTGTTCTCCTATCACACCACCGACCATTTAAAAAATACGAGAAAACGAGAGAACTCTCAACCAGCGAGCCAAACTATCTGCCCGGCTGCCATACATAAATTCGAAAAGATCGGCTCTTTCGCTCAAAGTAGTCCGGTCTGTCTGATGTAGTCTGCTCGCAAGCCTCAAAAGACGGCACAAGCTCGGTGTGGCAAAGAAACTGTCTCTACTGTGTAGAAAATGCAGAAGCCACAAAAACAAGAATAGAAACAGAAAGTTACAATTTCAAGTACATCTTGCCGGCTCTGACATGTCATAACGGACCGTTGACAAGGAGAAGGGCAGATGTCTCTTACGAAGGTAGTCATGAACATCCGTCGACGTTTGTTTCAATACTGGGTTTAGACAGAAAGGCTAGCAACAGAGTGGATACGGGTTGTCGATAGTTTTCTTCATGTGTGGTATTCGGTTGATGTACTCGATGCACATGATTTTGCCGGGCCTTGTACGTTGGCTGCGACTTTTTGGTTGATGGTGGTGCGGAGCTAGTTCGAGTTGACAACTCCCAAAGTGGAAACTTGCTTTCTTCCACTTTTTTATTTCTGGAGAACGGCAACTCAGCAACCATTCTCCCACTTTCTCCGTGTTGATGTAGGCTGTCTTGACTGTACGGAGACACTTCGACTCGCCTGTGCCAAAACCTGTTCGTAGGACAGCCCTAGCCTTTTCACCATCCCGTTTTCATTGGGAACATTGACTTTGTATCGATGTAGTCGACGAAACGACTTGTGTTGACTTGTATCAACCCCTCTTTTCTTATCGCCCTGTTTGACCATCAACAAGCGCGCGGAGCCGGCGGCCAGGAAAATGGATCTTTGAACAAGGCGATCGTTCTGTGACCACAACGTGCGAGGCTCATATTGTTCCCCCTGGAGATGGTGCGCCTTTTTCTTCTTCGTCTCCTATTTGTAGCCTTCTTTTCACTTTCCCACTGTAATTTTTTTCTTACTCGTCCTGCTCCATTCAAAACATCCCTTGCATCCACACGTTTCGTCATTGGCATCGAGGGAGGTTGGAGAGGGCCTTGTGTATGGAGCATACGAAAACAGAAGTACTCTTATGTATGTACTTGCAAAAGCGAAAGGCAGGAGACCAGCCTGACCAGGTGCACCCCTGAACAGAGCCATGCGAGCGAAGGAGCAAGGGTGGAGAAACGGGGGCATCGGCGAAAAGAGGAACAGACAAGCATTGTATGGGCCGCTCCCGATCTATGACGTTCTCCAAATGTTTTGTTTCTCTGCTTTCGTTTCCACATCTGTTTGCAAACATTTTTTGTTTTTCGTATCAATGTTTCTTCCGGGTAAAGGAGAGGCTGGTGTCCGCGAGGTTGACCTTTAGACCATCAACTTTCTTTTACCTCGATTTGGTGTACCTTGCGGCCGAGTCAGCGTAGGAGCTGCGGAGGAAAGCTCGCTCGTACACAACACTTTTTTTGCTGGTGTCTTCTGTTTTTCGCCTCCCCCTCTTGAGATCGCCCGGTCGACCACAACTCCGATGGCCACCAGAGGCCACCAGGCCAGCCAGGGCCGCGCACCTCGTCCATTCTGGGTAGGTATAGCTTGCACTTGCTTGCTTCTGTTTGCACCTGTTTGCGGAACTTGCAACTCTGCTTGCCCCCGCACGGACAGGACACGCAACATCAGCGCCGATCGGGATGCATGCTGTACGAGATCGTGGACGACGGTTGGTTATTGATGGACGTGTGGTTCAAAAACTCGTATCGATATTGAAAGGGTGTCGACGGCAGGCTCGAGAGAAAAGAAAGGGAGGGAGGTTCGAGAGAGAAGAAAAGTTATCAATTGGCAATGTCGGGATGCGAGGTCGGTTTCTTTTGTATCTGCGTCTTTCTGTATTTCTGCTCTGTGTTCGCCGAGTTGCTGGCATGTAGATGCAACCAATCCCTTTGAACATGGCTCCGGCCAGACCGCGAGAGGACTGGAATGTGCAATCCGATTAAGCTTGTTGGGCTTTTTGTCTTTTTTGCACGTTTCCACGCTTTGTAGATGTCTCCCTGCCGCGTGCTCCCTTTCATGGTGGCACCTGCCTCCCATAAGCTACCCTCTCCCTTCATTCCTTCCTTGTCAACCCTTTGCTCCTTCCTCTTGGCCCCGGCCTCCTTTTGTTCTTTCTTACGATCCCTCTCTCCTTTTTCTTTTTCGGGCACATTGCTCCAGCTCCTTCCTTATCCCTTCAATCGACACAATCGTTTTTTTAGACACCACGCCTTCCTTTCTGATTGCCATTACCAGCCAACGACGTCACAGAAGTCGTGGAGTGGGGCCTCCAGTTGTAGAAAGAGGGGCCTTCCTTTCTCAATTGTCTCCACGACACGATCTTGGGCATGGCGAGTGAAGTACCCCGGCCAAATACAGGTACACGAGCAATATTCCCTCGGATGTCGACTTCTTACCGATTTTGTGATTATTTATTGAAAATAGCCAAGCCTTTTCGGAGTACTTGCTGTAAAAAAATACAACCGCCTCTTCTGAACGTGGGTTGCACCTTCCTCGCTGACCCCTCTGGAAGGTCGCATTTGGAGGTGGCCAGCTGGCTTGAGCTGGGTCCTTCCCACTGTATTTTCCATTTTTCTGGGCCTTGCCAAGTGGAGAGTTAGATCGTCCCGACCGATCGAAGTTCACGTACGTGCACGCGGAACACGGAACAGGGAAGTAGCATCCGAGGCGAAAGAGGAGTATGAGGAAGGAACCACCCAGCCAGGCCAGGCAAAGTCAAGGCTGTGCCAAGAAAGCTTTTTGCGGGAGGCAGCTGGGCAAATCCTCGTCAGGAGAGGCCGCCAGAGCTTGTATTTGTGTGTCGTATGGAGTGTTTACATTGTATGTTTCGACAATTCTTACGGTGATATCAGCCTTGAAGAGAATGTGGCCGTTGCAACAGAATATGTACGACAGAAGACCAACAAAGACGCCGATTCGCCAATTTGTTTTCCTGCCCCTTTTTGTTTTCTAAAGTGGTGAGGTTTTTAAGGGAGGGAGCATTCTACACAGTTCGCCACTGGTACCTGAGTACCTGAGAATCGGCCTTGTTTGGTGCATTGAAGTTGGCCGGCCGCGTCGTCGTCCATTGAAGAGTGCGCTAAACAGTGCCCTAACAGTTTAGCGTGCGTACCTTCTAAAACCCACTATTGCAGCGCGCGAGTAAAAGTCGAAATGCACAAAAGGGCAAAAAGGGGTGGGCCATGCTTGGCTGAGGCGAGCAGACAGCAGCAGGACAAGAAAACCAGAGGGCGGGAAGGAAAAAGAAAGCAGAGGGGCAGCAAAGAAAACAAAAGGTGGCCGCCAACAAAAAAAAAAAAAAAAGAAACAAAAATAGATACACCCGTAGTCGCTGGCAAAAGGACGCAGCTGTTTGTTAGCGGACCGACCAGTAAAAAGTCCTCTTCAGACCCCTATTACCCTATCTGCAGCGAACAGCCGCTGTGGCTCGAGGGATAGCTCAAGCGCCGAGAAGCAGGAGGCAGGAGGCAGCCACGAGCGGAGGGAAATGAGGAGCTGAAGACCCCAAAAAGTGTGGCGACTGGTGAACACGCTGGTGAAGAACAGCGAATGAGACTTGCAGCACCCAAGCGAGTCAGGACAGGGAGTTTGTTGGGTGAGGAATGTGTGGCATTGGGGTTTTTGAGTCTTTTGGGGTCCCTGCCTTCCTCTCCCCCCTTGGCTGGAACTGGGCTTTGTTTCGTGCAGAACCGAGAGACAGGAGGCAGGAGACAGGAGGCAAGGAAAAGGTAAGAAGGAACCGAGGGAGAACATAAAGGAAGAAAGAGGCAGGTTAAAGAAAACAAACTCATGACACTCGCCGAAAAGATGGAGTCCTGCCGACAGCACCTGCCACACGCCAGGCGACACACCTACATGCATGCCGCTTGTTCTGCAAGGACAGCCGCCGTGGCAAGATGCTTGATGAATTGGCCATAGAAACAAGCAAACACAGCTATTTTGCGGAGCAACGCAAAAGTTTAAGCTGGTTTAAGCTGTGCTGCCGAGCTGAAGTCGACTGACCAGCACATTCACAATAGCAACAGCTGCATGACAACAACGACGTCGGTGATGATCCGGAGAACATGCATTTGGGCCATCAAGTGGATATGTAAAGAAAACCTCGCAAGTGCAGCTTACGAAAATAAGAACGAGAATAGGAAAATATGAGGTAAAAAGAAATGGAAAGAAAACCCAACAAACTGTCACATACGTCAGAATGAGCAAACTCACAGTGGCTCCTGCCGTTTGTCATGTCTCGTTGCTCCCGCCGTCCCAGTTCACTCTTTCTTCTTCTCGCTGTTGTAAGAAACAAAATAGGAAGGAAAGGAGTAAATCGTTGTCCTCAACACCACCCCTGGGCGTGAAGATATCCCTCGCTCCTTCTGTTTCTCCTCTTTCTATGCATGGCCAGGAGGCAGGAAGCAGCTACGACTTGTGTCCTCTTGCCCAGCTGCCTCAGCTGCAACCACTTTACCTGCCTCGTGCCTCGCCGGCCTCACCTGCCCACGACCTGTTTCCTGTGCAGCTCCACCCCTGCCTCCACCTTTTTTAGTGGTCCTTCCTTCCATGTAGCTCCTCTCTCTTCTGGAGCCAGGCTCCATATCGCTCCATATCGACTTACACCCCACGCCGAGCCAACAGTCGAACTGGGAACAACAAGTCAAGCAAGTGAAGTGAGAAAGTCGACAGACTCCAACAGGCCAGCATCTATCCACATGGAAGGCGAGAAGGCAGGGAAACAGGAGACTTGAAAAATAGAGCGGCCGAGAAAGAGGAACCGACGAGGGAATGGTTTACCTATATGAACCCCCCCTTCTCCCTGTCGTTCCTTCCCTCTCTTTTGGTCCTTCTTCTTTTCTCCCTTCCTTCCTTCCTCTTGGTCTCTTGTTTGTCTCATTCCTGGATACCTTAATTCTTTTTCTCCTTCCCTCCCTTGTGTATCTCTCGCTCATACACGAAGTCCACCCGTTTCCCTCTCGTCGTTCTTGTTTACACTCGCTGTTTACAAAAACACAAGACATCTCTCTCGCTTTGGAGTGTTTTTGAACCATCTGCATTCACTTGGTACCATTTGTCTATTCTTCATTTTTGACACCTCGACTGTTTTTTTGGGCCTCGTCCATTGTTATCTACAAGAAAACCGCCACCATTACCAGCACCAGTTAATCAGATCACCTCCCAACTTGACTTCTCAAAATGAAGTCTACCGTTGCTCTCCTCTCGCTCGCTGCCGGCGCCCTCGCCGGTGGTGTCACTTCGGCTATTGCCCCGAAGGCCTCCGCCCCGGCTGGCTGTAGCACCGCCTACTCGGGCCAGTTTGAGATCACCGTGGCCGTCGTCAAGGCCAAGCGTGATGAGCCTGTGAGTTCCGTTGCCCATCATGTTTCTAATTTAAATTGCAGCACACATACTGACAGCAACAGGTCCAGCACATGAAGCGTAGCACCTGCTCTAGCGACGGTGCCCTACTCCTCAAGCTTGCTGATGGCGTCCTGACCGATGCTAAGGGCCGCACAGGCTACATTGCCTCCAACTACCAATTCCAATTTGATGAGCCTCCTCAGGCTGGTGCCATCTACACGGCCGGCTTCTCTGTCTGCGGTAACGACTCTCTGGCTCTCGGCGGCTCGACCCAGTGGTGGCAGTGCAAGTCTGGCGATTTCTACAACCTCTACGACCGCAACTGGGCTGCCCAGTGCGAGGCTGTTGAGATTCTTGCCATGTCGTGCGACGGCAGCAACCCCAACGCGGCCGAGTCCAACGACGGCCAGGTTGTTGCCACCCAAGTTATCACGACCACCATTGTCAAGCCCATTAGCGACGGCCAGCCGCAGGTCATTACCACCACCGTCCCAGTCCCCATTTGCCAGATTGGCGATGGTAAGCACCATGCGACCCTCTCCTTATCCCATTTACGCTTTCTTTTACAGTTGCTAACCCGCCCTCAGGTCAAATCCAGGGCCACACCACCCCCTGCGCTCTGATCCAGGCTACCACCACGGCCAACCCTAACACCGGTGTCCCCGTCAGCCAGTACTCGGATGGTCAGATCCAGGTTACCACCCCGGCGACCACTAACACTGGCGTCCCTGTGAGCCAGTACTCGGACGGCCAGGTCCAGGTTACTACCCCCGAGACCACGCCCGCTGCTGTTCCCACTGGTGCCCCCGTCAGCCAGTACTCGGATGGTCAGGTCCAGGTTACTACCCCGGCCGCTGCTGTCACGACTGCTGCCTCGTTCAAGACGTCTGCTACCAAGGGCAACGGTACTGCCGGTGCCACGGGCGGTGTCAAGACTAGCAACCCGGCTTCGTCCCCGTCCGCCATTAGCACCAGCGGCGCTCTGCGTGCCTCGGTCGGTCTCGGCTCGTTTGTTGCCCTGGTCATGTCGATGGGCGCTGCCTACCTTCTTCTGTAAGCTTCTTATGGGCTAAGCAGATCGGTGTATAAAGTACGATTGGAATAAATCGAACACGCCAAAATTCACGCGAAAACGAATATTTCCTTCATTTTTCTTTCCATTCATTTTCAAACTGCGGGACATTGGGTCGGATTAGGTATTGGGTCATCAATATGGGATAAGGTATTGGTTTTGTTTTGCTTTTTAACATTTTAACTTTACTTCATTGTCTTTGACATTCTTCATTCCTTCTTTGCGTTTTCTTTTGTCCCTTGGCTCTTGTTCTCCCAAGCTGCTTAATGATTGTTGGGAGAGGATTGGGTTTGGCAATGGGAGACAAGGTATGATCAAAGGACACAACTTGTCGCAAGACGAGTAGATAGAAAAAGACGCACATGCGCAGTACAGAAATAAAAAAAGTATAATTAATCCAATAATTGCGTTCAATAAAATTTGTGAACGAATCAAAGTTTGAAGGAAGAGAAGAGAAGAGAGGAGGTTGAATGGTGGTCATGTTATGTGCAGCCATTCACGCGTGTGCACGTGACTAATTATGTCACTCCAAAATTTGTAACTTTGTCGCCAGGCAAGCTTCCAAACTTCGACCAAAGTTGCCTTCAACAGCAAAACCTCGACAGACCACGACAAAATACGTCTTCCCCGACTTAACAATGGCCGACTACTGGAAGTCGACGCCCAAGTACTGGTGCAAGCACTGCGCCGTGTACGTGACGGACACTAAGCTTGGACGCGCCAACCACGAAGCGACGGGAAAACATCAATCGGCCGTCCGTCGCGCATTGCGCAACCTGCATCGCGACCATGAGCGGGAAGAAAGGGAGAAAGACAGGGCCAAGCGGGAGGTTGAGAGGTTAAACTCGTTGGTCGGCGAGGGTGGCGCGTCATCGTCAATAGCACCAACACAACACCGAGCACGACCTCCTCCACCTCCTCAAAACAACACACAACCACAACCGTCCGCCGGTGGCCCACCCCGCGAACAGCTCGAACAGCTGGCCGAGTTAGGCGTCAGCATCCCAGACGAGTTTCGCCCGGAACTCGCCATGGCCGGCGACTGGACGGTGACAGAGACGCGCGTCGTCGCCGTCGAGGACGAACAAGGGAACAAAGTGGGTGGCGACAACGCAACACGATCCGTCGGTGTACGCAAACGGCCACGAGGGAGTGGACAAGAAGATGACGACGAGCAAAAGGGACACTCGGAGTTTGAAAAGATTGATCTGGATGCGGCCGTGCAGGGCTTCTTCAAGAAGCCGCGGCAATGGGGACGAGACCCGCGGACAGCTGGCAGCAGCGCCAGAGCCACGGATTCGGCTGAAGATTTGGACAGCCTGTTGAACAGTGCACTGGCGAAGCCGGTGGCACCAAAGAAGGAGGAACAGCCGTCGTCTACGGACAAGGCAAGCGAAACGAAGGAAGAGATAAAAAACGACATTAAGGAAGACGGTGCGGCATTAGACGACAGACCGGCAGATACAGCACCAGCACCACCAACAATCAAGCAAGAGGTCGAGGGTGGTAGTGGACTTGGGTTAGACGCACCACCAGCCGACACAGATGAGAAGCCAGAGACCGGCGGCGGTGTCGTGTTTAAGAAGCGCAAGACAAAGACGGTGCGGCAGAGATAAGAAGGAAGAGTTGGACACAAATTTGGATAAGATGTACGACAATTTGCATGTAAGATTATTATTCGATATACCCAATAGACTAAATGCGACATTTACAATGATATCAACAAGAGTTTGCTACAAATAGGCCCGGTCTTTTACTGCTGCCACGCCGCCTTGAGGAAATCGGCACACCGCTCACCCACCATCAACGACGGCGCCATTGTGTGCCCGCTCGGGATGCGTGGGAAGACACTTGCATCGGCAATACGCAGGCCCGACACGCCGTGCACTTTCAGTTTTGCATCCACAACACCGTCCTTGGCCGTCGGCGCCATGCGCGCCGAGCAGCCAAAGTGTAGGCTCGATTGGCCCGTCTCGCGGACATAGGCATCAATCTCAGCATCCGTGACCGTCTGCCACGTTTTTGCCAACGGCTTGAGCACATACTTGTCCTTGGTAGGTTTAGGGAGGGCAGTGCCCACAGCTTCGTTCACAACCGTTTCGGTCGCAGTCGTTTGCCGCTCACCGGGCCGGCCCATGGTCACGCCGTGCAGCACATCCATGTCCATGCCAGGGCCAAACATGAGCGCCAGCGGCTTGTGCGGGTAGCCCGAGTTCTGGACAAACTCTTCGGCGAGACGCATCGAGAAGCGTACAGCACGGCGCACGGCCTTCCAGTCCTCTTTGCCGGCGTCATTGTCATCTTTCAGTTCAAGGTAGTGCACACGCGTGTGCACCTGTGGATCCGTAGCCGAGACCAGCTCGAGACGGCCTGTCGTGCGCAGCTGCACCATGGCCGTGTAGAGCGTGAGGTAGGCACGGCCGCGCGTGGCTTCATGTGGCGGGCAGCCGGTCATCTCGAGGTTAATGGCGTTGACGGGAATCACCATGACCTCGACATCGGGCACATTGCTGGGCTTTGCGGCATCGTTGGCTGCGGCTGTATTGCTCGTCTTGTACGTCGCCTCGTCCATGGCCGTGGTGCGGGCAAAAATAGTCGTGGCATTACTAGGCATCGAAATCATGCCAGAGCCCTTCCACAGGTACTCGACAAAGCTGCGGAGGCCGACCATGGGCTTTTCCACCAAAGCGTGCAGCGTGTCTTGCGCAGGCATCTCAATCATGAGCGGGATGGCGAAATGGTCGGATAAATGTGCGCCAACGGCGGGTAGATCGCGGACACAAGGGATCCCCTTTTCCTGCAAGTGAGCACGCGGGCCGAGGCCACTCAGCATGAGAAGTTGGGGTGTCCGGAAAGCACCACCACAGACAATAATCTCGCGGCGGGCTTTGACGAGGGCCGGCTTGCCCACAGGCTTGCCAGTCGGGGCTGAAGCGACGTAAACGCCTGTTGCCTTGACTTCGGCCGAGTCGCTGTCTGGCACGACAACACCGTCGTTGAACTCGAGCTTCGTAGCCAGCGCCTCCGTACAAATGGTCAGGTGGCGACGTCTCTCCAGAGCAAGTTTCTTGTGGAGGTAGGCACGGTAGGCTGAGACGCGAGTGCCGTCAGGGTAGACGGCGGCATCGAGGCGGAAGTAGCCCTGGGCGCTGGCATTGGGTGCATTGCAGTCGGGCTCAACCGGCAAGCCGACGGCCTCAGACGCTTTTTCAAAGCTGTTGCCGTCAGTATCAGATTGTCCTCTCACCCGTTAGCTCTGTGACTTACTATGGATAGAACCGGTACCGAAGGTCGGCCGTTCTGTTGACCAGGGGGCCTGTCAAAGTCAGTATGTAATCACAACAGTAACAAGATGTGCTGCGGTGAACTCACCCCCCTGACCACGATAATCGGTGTCGCTGCGGTCAAGTGCATTCTCCATCCGCGCAAAGTACGGCTCAACTTCTTTCCACGACCAGCCCTCCATCCCCAAGTCCGTGGCCCACTCATTGTAGCCGCCGGGGGTGCCCCGTGTCACCAGCAAGCCATTCAGCCGCGACGTCCCGCCCAATCCCTCGCCGCTCGCCAGCTGCAGCCGCCGGTCGTTGTATGCAGCAATGGGTTCTGAAAAACGGTCCTGGATGCCCGTCGACCACGAACTGACATAGTTTTGCGACATCAGGGGAACGCGCGACATGAATACGTCCCTGAGCGGGCCGCGCTCCAAAAGGAGGACCGAGACATTCGGATCTTCCGACAAGCGCGAGGCCAAAACGGAGCCAGCCGTGCCGCCTAGGTCGTCAGTTTTTTTGTATGATACGAATGGAGCAAGAGAAGGTGACTTACCTCCCACAATAATGTAGTCGTAGGTCTGCCCATCGACTTCGGCGACCTTGCGCTCGGGGTAGGCCTCTGAAAATGGCCACATGGTGAAGTTGTTGTGGTGAGATGAGGCTAACGCGCTCCAATGTGTAATCACGTCGATCGTGATGCGATGTGGAAAAAAGACTGAGGAAAAGAGGTTAATTCAAAATCGCAAATTGCAGACGCTCAGGTTCATATGAACAACATCCTGGGCACATGTTAAATCCCGTAGCTATCTCAGATAGTCAGAGACGAGAGAAAATAGAATTGTCAGGATCACGGCGAGGGTGAGATTGTGTAGAAACAGGTGTGGAATACGGTGAAACAGCGGGATTTGAGGAAGGGAAGGCACGACCCAACCTGACCCAACCGGATCCAACCTGATCCAACCTATCGGCGCCGATCAAGTCCGAGCTCCCCAGACCTTTAGTGGTGTGTTTACAATGGACAGGCCCCCAGAAATCTTAGAAATAAGGTTGCAATCAGCAGCGAAGCGACAGCTCAGCGATCCTTCGTGGCTTTGCCCAAATCCCTGTCCCATAAAGACAGGGTTGACGAAGTCGCGTCACAAACCTTCTTTCGGGTAAACTTTAGTGATGGCACTCCGTGAGATCAGATATGTAAGGTTTTGTTGAAAAAGCCAGAAGAAAATGGGAAGGTGCGTTTCTGTTTGACTTGGTGTTCTTTTTCTCATCTTATTTTCCCATGTGAGAATAGGATTTTTGTATGTGGCTGCACCTACGGTATTAGAACTCGCTGTTCCATCCAAGCCATGGAGTTGAGCGTGGTCGTGTCAGTCTTACTTTAAAAGGCACCAAAGACAATGGTTTCATGAATATTTCGTGCCTTATATTCAAGAGTCGCTTCATATATCAATGCTATCCTATGTCATATATCCTGGTTCCACGTTTCGATAGACCCTTGCAATACGCTCTCGCCAAACGATTCTCGAAGAGAGGTGCTGGCGGAGCCTTTGCGGCGATATCCACCACCCAGGCTGACTTCTCTGTATCCTTTCATTATTCGAATATCAAGGGCAACTCTCTTTTCCAACCATGGTTTTACCTCCGGGTTCATCTCTTCCTTTGTGTAGAGACCACGTTCTTCCAGATACGTCGTGTATCGGTCTTCTCTTTCCCTGCGTCTGCGCACCGCCTCAGAAAAGACGCCGCCAACAGCCTCGTCCATCTCAAAGAACTTGTCAAGAAACTCTCGCGGCAGCAAAAATGGCTGGACGTATATAGGGAAAACGCAGAAGAAGTAAGTGAGGACCAAGTGGTAGTGGTGTCGAAGGATGATGGAGACGGGGAAGTCGAGGCCGCGAGGCAGGTCGGGACCCCATTCGTCGACGAGCGTCTGGTACATGTTCTTCTTCCCTCCATGTCCCTCCTATGCGGCCGCCTCATCGACCATCGAGCTGAGCGTTTGATAAAACAAGGCATACTTCTTGCGGTAGGACTGTGATGCAATGAAGCTGGGCGAGTCGCTGGCCAGCCAATGTTGAGATTGTCGTCGATAGTAATGTTGTACCATCGAAAGTCGGTGTGTGTTGGGACAAATCGGGAGGCACTGTCGCTGTTCGCACGATTGCCGGTGACAACGTCAATGATCTTGGCCTTCAGATCGTGCAGCGCATACACTTCCATCTGCGACAATCGCAACGGGCCACGGCCGGCCATGGGCAGTCCGTATGCCTCCTCGATCAAGCGGTACTGATAGAGGGCATAGTCCGACGTAGTTTGAAATCTCCTCTTTGTCGTCGGACAAGTCACACCATGAGACCGACCGCGCTTCAACTTTTGTAGCTCGTTATGCTCGATGCACAGGAGGTGGCCGCCCATCACTGGCTCGGCATTGTCGTCGTCGGGGTCTGGATACAATGAACCCGATTCGCCAAACTCGAGCTGGCGAAGTTGGGCCAGAATATCTATGATCTGTTCATACAGATGCACAGTTCTCTTCTCGGGTTCTTTGAGCAGTTCTGCAGATCGATTGAGTGCCCCGGAATGAAATCAAAGATTGAGAATACACAGGAAGTTGCTTCAACGCCGGATTTGCTGAGGTCCTCGGCATGGCCATACGCGTGAACGCGTGCCACAGGAACTATAGTCTTCCGACGGATATATCTACAAAGGGATGTTAGAGAGATGTTGAGTGAACGGCTAGAGGGAGAGAAACATACCGCATTGTTGCAACCTCACTTTGCACTTTGGCCCACGCATCGATGAGCGCCGGCCTAACAGCTATTCGCACATTTCATTGTGTCTTGTGCTCATCGTCAAATTCGACAAAGAAACACGCATTAAAGCTGCCGCTTGCTGTCTCGCCAAAGACGCGGCATAGACGGGATGCGCGGTGGTATCGTGAAGCGAGGTGACAGACGGCCTCAGGGCAGATCGCGTCGAAAAACTGATTTTTGGCCTCCTGGAGTTGTTCTTTTGTCAGTGACCATAGTTCTTCATTCGCTCCTTCCATTTTGACACATTCCTGCCTGGATGAACGCTGCCAAATGGGAAGGTGTGGAGGAGGAAGGTTTTTGCATGCCGACGTGGGAAAGAACGACTGGAGATGTGCCCCTATGTTGGATTATGTAAACGCAGCCACAGTACACCTAAAACGACAAGCCTGGTTTTATCACAGCCTCGTGATCTCGCTTTCTTTCTTTTTTTGGTTCTATAAAAAACAGTAAAAATATGGACCGTATTTATTTCACTCTATTTATTTAGCAGGCGCCTCGTCTTTTTCAGACTATCGAACGAACAACGCATCTAACTATTAACGGGCACACGAGGCAGAAAAGTGCGTTGTCGTCGATCTTTCACGACGCCTTCTCGAGGATGTATGAATCAAACACATATAAATAAACCTTGCTCTGGTTATGTTTTCTTGTCAATAATTCTTGTTACTTTTGTCCTTCAAAAATAAACAAAAGAGAGTCAAGAGACAAAAAGTAAGTAGCATGCGCCTTTTCTTGTTAGTGGCTCTGCAACTGGCCGATACACTTTGCAAGACCGAAACTAATAATAGAATAACAGATGACACACATCATTGAGCAATATCTGGAGTATCTCCAAAATGTGGAGGAAGATATAAGCAAAAAGATTAACGAAATTAACGCGATGAAAGAACAGCTCCAGGACATGCTGTCCTAATCAATGGCGTTTCTAACGATCTACTCACTTATCATGTCGCGGAGTGCTTCGCTCTCAACCATCATGCGCCACATTCGCCAGACAAGCACCATCCAATACACAGGGTCACAAAGCACGGAGCAGATCGAACACATGAAAGACAGCATCTAGAAAAGAGAGGCTGAGCTGGAAAAGCTCAAGGAGGACAGGAGAGACTGGCTGGAAATTCTGGAGGCAGGGAGAGCGAAGGAAGGCCGGTGAGAAGTTGTGTTATAGCCAGCTTGCAGAATAGGGTCGAAGGAAACATTTGGGGAATGATAAGTTTAGAAACATGTCTAGACTGTGTCATATTCTCCATGTTATTAGATATGAATGTTAGAGAAAGTTATCCCAAACCATGTGCCAAAATGGAACTTATCGTAATACATCATACATCGTACTAGCACGGAAGTTCAATAAGAGACGCGAGATAAAGGAAACGAGCTCTGTAAACATCCTAACTCTATTTCTCCACATCGCAATGGCACCTTCTGCAAAGGCGAAAGGCGACCGGTTGAGGCCCGGTACTGTATTCCCGGCCTGGCCCTAGCTCTCTCCTCCACCGCTAACCCCCGCAAAAACAAACTCCAAAATGGAGGACGGACATTGGCGTTATCGGCACTCGACACGCACGCGGGTCACTGTGGCCCGAAATCGTGACGAGTTGGATTGCTAATCCGCGGGAAAGGATTCTTGGGGCTTGAACCTTCCAAAAATACTTTCACGTTTTTTTTCTGGCTTCTTTTTCTCTTTGTATACTTTCCTTTCCATCAACACCTCCTACCATGACAGAACACACAAACGACGAGCCATCCGTGGCGACGATACCGGCACAGATACAGCCAGTTCCTACCGAAGATGGTCCGGCCGAGGCGGTGACGATGTTGGAGAAGAAGGTGAAAGCGATTGATGCCACACAAACAATAGAGACAACAGACTCGACATCACGAGATGCACAGACAGTAGCATCACCACCTTCAGGATCCAGCGCACCATTAAGATGGCTCAAAAAGCTCGACTATGTGCCTAAGAACTGTCGTTGGGACCCAGAATCACCGCCACCGTTTACTTGGGGTCTCTGTTTCCTATTTGGTCTTGTATGTATCGGAGTAAATTCTACCGCCAAAATAACCTCTAACAAACAAACAGGCCGGCATGTTTACCGTCAGCAACCTCTACTACAACCACCCCATCCTTAACGTCCTTGCCGATGATTTCAACATCTCTTTCGAGACGGCCAGCCAGGTCCCGACGTTTATGCAGGCAGGTTACGCCGTTGGTCTCACCTTTATCTGCCCACTGGCCGACATCTTTCGGCGACGACCTTTTGTCCTGACCCTCATTTTTGTCACCGGCACCGTGTGGCTCGGCCTCTGCTTGACAAACTCCTTTACCGTCTTCCGCATCCTCTCCTTCTTCACCGCCATGACCACCGTCACCCCGCAAGTCATGCTTCCACTCGTCGCCGAGCTAGCTCCGCCCAAACGCCGCGCCATGATGCTCTCCGTCACTTTTGCCGGCCTGTTTACGGGACTGCTGTTTGCCCGTATTTTATCGGGCATTGCCACCCAGTTTACCAGTTGGCGCACCATTTATTTTGTCGCCCTCGGCATCCAGTACGCTCTGGTCATTATCCTCTTTTGCTTTTTGCCCGACTATCCTTCCACCAACCCAGACGGCATTTCTTATTGGCGCATCCTTTGGAGTCTGATCCAGATCGCCACGCGCCAACCCCTGCTCATCCAGACCAGCTTCATCTGCTTCTTCATCTCGGCCTCGTACGTCGGCTTCTGGACAACCCTGACCTTCCAGCTTGCCTCCAAGCCCTTTTACCTCAGCACCATTGACATTGGCCTCTTTGCCCTCATCGGCATGCCCCCCTTCTTTATCAACCCGCACCTCGTCCACTACCTCCTCAAACATTTCCACGCCATCTATGCCAGTGTCGTTGGTTTGACTTTGGCTTTGGTCGGCATCATCATTGGCACATGCATCGGCACGTTCACCCTCGCGGGCCCCGTCATTATGGGCGTCCTCATCGACCTAGGTTTGATCCTGTGCCAGACCGCCTGTCGTACCCAGATCGTGCCCATTGAACCCAAAGCCCGCAACCGCGTCAATACCATTTTCACCGTCATGGGCTTCTTTGGGATGCTCATGGGGACCGCCGTTTGTAACCGGCTGTACGCCATGGGCGGCTGGCGCTACAGCGGATACGCCGAGATTGGCTTTATCATTGTCGCGCTGGGCTTATGTTTTGTACGGGGGCCGCACGAAACGCGGTGGTTCGGTTTCCGCGGCGGCTGGCGGATGAAATCGTCGCTGAACACGGACGATGATGAAGAAGAGGACGCAACTGGGCCGGTAGAGGCGCCAGCAGTAGCCCTTGAGGATTCGAGCGAGGGTGACGAAAAGAGGGTGTGCTCGATGACGACACCATCGGACCTGGAAAAAGGTGTTGCCGGTGGCAGTATGAGTGAAGGCAGCAAAAAGGAGGCTTGAGAACATGGCGATAAAAGTATTGAAAGCATGGGTATATGGATGGAAAATAGAATAAAATTAGTAATTGAAGAACGCAAAACAAAAGGATATTCCAAGAATAATATCAAAACATCGATCATGAGCAGGCATGCTCTTTATGTGCTGCTGAACCGCACCCGATCCAGACTCGTGGGAACGCCGACGACGCGTCCTTTTGCCGCCGCTCGTCGCACCACCAGCCCACCGCCGTCGTGTCGTCGCTGCAAAACGTGATGCAGCAGTCCGCGCCATTGGGCAGCCACACGTAGCTGTTGGACGAAAATGACAGGTCGAGGAAGCCCTCGTCACGGACCACGTCAGACACTCGGCCCGAGTAGTCTGATCCAGAAAAGGCCTGGAACGCAAAACCCGTCAAGGAGTAGGTCTGGTTGTTGAGGAACGTGGGCTCAGGTGCTGGTGCTGCGGTCGTTTTGGTCGTTGTTGGGTCTGCGGCCTTACTTGTCGTCGGTTCGTGTGACGGAGCTGTTGGTGTCGTCGCTGGCTGCTTCGTCGTGGTACTGACAATGGTCGTTCCAGTCGTCACTGTCTTCTGGGCTGGACTACTCGCCGGCTTCTTATCGGTCTCAGTCGATTTTTCTGTCGCCGTTGCTGCCGCTTTCGACGAATCTGTGCCTGTGGCCTTTCCGCTGGCGTTTCCTCCTGTCGATGATGCTTCTGCTGAGTTGACTGGCCCATCTGTGGACTTGCCGCCATCAGACTTTCCTCCCACCCCAGTGCCATTTGCTGCCGGTTTCTTCGTCGAGGTTGCCGTCGAGGAGCTACATTGTCAGTATAGAGTTTTTCGTACACAAAGAAGAATGGTGTCTCACCTGCTGTCAACACCGGCCGGGCTTGCCGCGACTTGTGCATTGCTCTCCTTCTTTGACCGTGCTGCCATCATCCCACCACCAACACCACCGGCCACACTCGCTATGATAACGACAAGGCCAATACCCAGAAGCAACCAGAAGACCTTTGGTCGTAATCCACATATCGTCTTTCGTCCTGCACCTGCACCGTTTGGAGGCACGAGGTGACCCGTGTCGTCAATCTTGAACGAATGTACTGAGTGGACGGGAATGAGGCCGGCATCGTAGTGAACACTCGGCGCGTTGTAGTCGCTTTTATAGTCGGCGGCTGCGGGCACGGCGTATTTGGGGTCTTTCTCGCCGTGATCCCATCCGTGGTGCTGTTGATGTTGTTGATAATGACCATGGCTGGCTGCCTCGAGAGACGAATCAGGCACAACCTCGGGAAGATCCATTTCGGCGAGAGGATGGCCGCCGTCTGTCGTTTTTTGGGAGTCGGTGATCTCTTCGGCTCTTTGACGTTTTGAACAACGCTGTCAACGATGCCATGTGCTGTTTCCAACACTGGATAACCGAGAATAAAAAAAGAACACAAAAGCCCTCACAAGGAAGCAGCCTTTCCCTCCCCCTGCACGCATTTCAACCGAAGGACCATTCCCGGTGCCTTTCCCTCCTCTTTGGCCTCCTCTTCAGCCCTTCTTCGCTTCACGGCCCTCCCCATGTCGCCAAGAGCCTCCTCCCACAACCCGGGAGCACAAAATAAAGTATTCTGACTACCCGGCTGCTCGCGCTGGTGTCTGCCTCGAGAACTATCCTGGGGTTGTTAACCAAAGTGTAAAACAAAAATAAAGACAAAAAACACACAAACGGGCCAAAAAGAAGCATTTCAGCCACTGTCATTGGCGGGACGCCGTTTTGGCAGCGCACTAACAACTGCGGGAAACCCCTGTCGAAATTGCACTGCATCTTGGCAAACGCACTCGTATTGCTCAGGGGAGAATGCGAAACGGTCAAACATAACGGCCTTTTGTGGTTTTTGCTGCATTTCCTGTCTTTTCCACGTATTGAAGCTGGCCGCCAAGCGTAAGACGGGACAAAAGAGGCAGTGAAGAGCAATTAAAGAGTTGTCGCTGGTTGGCTGGAGTTGGGATGTCGCCGTCTCTCGTCCTGTGTCTTGTGTGTCTTGTGCGCCCATGTTCAACTTTGTTGGTGGGATGAGGAAAAGGAGAAAAAATTGCAGCTAAACAGCAAACTCTTGCTGCGTAACATACTTTTGGAAAAGGAAAGATCGCGACACAACGCGACACCGCGTCCAGCACAGCCTTGGGTAACCCCCTTTTTTGTCTTGTGTGTCTTGTGTCGGTGCTGCCTTCCTTGAAAGCCTTGCCATGCGGTTTGCACTTGCCAAACCTTTGAAAAGCACCTTCTGTTGCGCAAAGGCGTTGCTCTCTCTTGGATTGTGTCGTTTGCTCTTTCCTGTCCAACATCTGTTGTTTCGCGACAGTTGCGTATGCAGGTGGCACTTGCCAAACTTGTCGAAACGAAACAAAAGAAGAAGCGACGAAGGCGAGGGCTGCTCGATTGTAGTTGCCAGACACCGAATGCAAGAAACTGTCTTGGTCGCGCCTTCCTGTGTTTGGTTCCAGCCACTTCCCCTCGGTCCTCCCATGTTGTGATTTTTGTTGACTCCAATTGTCATCCCAATTGTCGTGGGAAAAAGGAAGACAAACAACTCTCTTCTTTCACCATCTTCACCCCGTACCACCACTCCTCAGGCTTCGATGACAAACCTGACAACGCTGCCGAGAGTCAACTATTCCTTCGTCAATGTATGGCCAGCATCAGGCCAGTTCCTGTCTCACAGGTCCCCCCATGTTTGATGCCAATTGGTGCTCGGATTCGCAACCGCCCACGATCAATTTCGCAACAACTCACTTCCGTAGTCTCGAATGGCCTCGACTGCACCTGTTGCCGTGGGGAATTGAGCATGGCCGATACGATGTCTCGCTGCGAATTGGCCTCTTTGTCGTCTTGGACAATGTGTTCGTCGATGGAAGGGTGAGACGAGTGGATGTGGCATTGACGAGCTCATTCGACATGACCTGTCGACACGGACAATCGACATACCTTTGCAATAGCAGTCTGCTTTCACCCTCGGAGACACATGTCTTCTTCCGGCGCGTTCCTCCTGCGAATCCTTCAAACAATGCAAGCAACGGTTATGTGCATCGGCAGCGTCGCTCTTTTGTCGCCTCGCACTCGACTGCAATGCAACAGTAAGCCGCGCCGGACATGCATTTCCCTCCCCTTTTCCTCACTCTTCCTCCCTGTTTTGGGCGGTCGTCCGAAGTCGCCCCAGCGCGTTGCATGTGAGCCGCGTCCGGCGAGTGATTTTTTTTTTCGATTTTTTTACGGATCAGCGGCGGATGACATCTTATCAGATCATCTTGATTTTTCTGATTTTTCTGGTTTTTCTGCCTTAATGCGCGGAACGCAGGTCAACTCCATGTACCTTTTTCCAGCTTCCTCATTCGGACGGTCGTCGTTTTCGAGGTACATGGCGATGTACATGGAATTTTTGATGTGACAATGGAGTCCTCTTGGCGACGCAACACAGTTTTCGTATTTTGGGGGGTTTCTGAGTCTCACAGGTCGACCCGAGGGAAGATCCTTGGAAGAGGAAGAATACACGCAGTTTTGTGTCTTTTCTTTTTGTTTTCCAATTTTATGGATGGCGACTTGGTACTTTAGTCCACTTGGCTAAAGAAAAAGAGTAAGTCGCTGCAGCTCCCTGCGATGGCCCCCAACGAGATCGTCAAAAGTGTCGAAAATAACCCTGCCTTTTTAGAACCACAAAACTGACTACGACGTGTTTTTACAGGCAAATCCTCGATGTGCAGGAAGAGTTTTCATTGAGCGTGGGCCAAGTTGGTTTTTGTTGGCTCACTAGGCTCGGCACATCTTATCTGATCTAGAGATAATGCCGACATCGCCTCTGGGCTCCCGAGAAACGTCTCCACTCTGAGGGATCTCTCGGAAGACATCACGGCCCATCAAGCAAGACACGGGCTTCATCCTGCCCTGAGAGGAAAAGCAGGGGTCGAATGCCGTTGAAACCGTTTAACAATGAGGACAATAAGGGACGAGGGGGCCAACACACAGGCTCACAAAGAGAAACTAAGCTCGTCCCGCGGCCTGCGTCATCGGCTCCGGGCCCAGCACCGCAATGGGAAACCAAATGCCGCCGCCCTGCCACCGGCGTCACCTCCTTTAGAGTCGATCCACCGAGCCTCCAACTTGCCTGTTTCGTGAACGGCCAACAACAAGAAAAAAGTCTCACAAGCTGTTACATGGTGGCTTTGATTTGCCGTGTGGGGAGCCATTACGGAGCCAGGCACCGCATTCAAGTGTCAACAAGTGTACCTCTTATGTACCATGACCCTGTCATAGGAGGCTGAGAGGATGAGAGGATTCAGAAAGATCGTCATGCCGAGACTTCAGTGCCGCGCCGGCCGCAGCTTTTTTCGCACCTCATACGAGAATACGTGCAGCAGTTAAGCATGTTTGTACGTACAAGCACACACAAGCACACAGGATCGCCTCTCCTTTCCGACTTGCCCACCCTCGAGATGGTGTGCTTTTTTGCGGCTTTTCCATCCATCCCACTTTTATGTGTTCCATCCCACTCTAGAAGGCAGCAGCAGTGACTTTCAGACCGGTGGCCACTTCATAATTCATATTAGCCATCGACCGAGCTCGCAGAGCGCCCTCGTGTTTTTTGGCATGGCATTCATCACCATGGGTAAACTGCCGCCCCCATCCTCATACATGTCCCCTCTTTCGACCGATGACTGTTGCATCGAAACACAAAAAGGAGCAAAAAACATGCCTGACCTGCGGATTTGAAAAGCTTGTCCTGAGCAAGTACCGTGTGCCTGAGCTTGCTTTATTCGTTTTCCGCCCGAACTGCGGTCGGTGTTATTCTATGTCCTCTCGCAATCCGCGTTTCTGAACATCCCACCCCAACCCCACCTCCTCCCTAGCTCTTTAGCTGCTTCAGGACCACCACAAAGCAGCTAGCGTCAGAGAGAGCATCGAACAGGCATAGCAGTTGCCAAATCTGCACACGCAGCAACAAAGTTGTGAAAGAGTGTCCGTTGGGCACGCGCACATACCTCCCCCGATGGGCCAAGAGGAGCAAATACATCAACAGGGGGAATCGAAAGTTCCAAGAAAGTATAATTGAAAAAATAAAGAAAAAGGAGCCAGCATATCAACCCAAGGAATTGTTGCGTGGGATGATGATCGACATGGCCAGGCCATGACTTCTCTTCTGTCAACTTTTTTTTTATTTGTAAAGAAGTTGTCTTCCCGGTTCTGCAGAAATATTTCTCGGTACCAGGCGGGAAAGTGTTTTCTGCCGCCTTAAATATTATCGTTGAAAAGAAAATCATCCTTGATACTTTGACATCTACACAACTTACACCTGAAAGGCCCCAAACTCTCAGCCACTTCCATAAACAAAATCATACAAAATGACGACCTCCGCCATCACAAACGGCAACGGCCACCACGCCAACGGCCACGCGTCTAACGGCGTCAACGGTGTCAACGGCACAAATGGTGTGAACGGTACCAACGGTACCCACGCCGCCAATGGCACGAACGGCACGAACGGCACACACCCAACTAACAGCAAGCACACAACGTCGGTTCACTCCCGACTCCGGCCAGCTGTGCCGGACGAGATACAGGACCTGGTCTGTGTTGGCTTTGGCCCCGCCAGTCTTGCCGTTGCCGTGGCTGTTCATGATGCTCTTGAGGCCGGAACGCTCAAGGAGGCACCCAAGATCCTATTCCTTGAAAAGCAGCACCGGTTTGCATGGCACGCCGGCATGCTCCTGCCCGGAGCCAAGATGCAGATTTCCTTTGTCAAGGATCTGGCCATGCTCCGGAACCCTCGTTCTGCATTTACCTTCACAAACTATCTCCACGAGAACGGCCGCCTGGTTGACTTCACCAACCTGGGCACCTTCCTGCCCGCTCGTGCTGAGTACGAGGACTACCTCCGCTGGTGTGCCACCTCTTTTGACGAGTCTGTGATCTACAACAGCGAGGTCGTGAAAGTTGTCTCCGAGCAAGCACAGCAGAACGGCGACTCTCCTGTGTCAACCTTCCGCGTCGTTGCCAAGGATGTCGCGTCTGGCACTGAGCACGTCTACTACGGACGCAATGTGCTTATGGCCACTGGTGGCAAGCCATCCCTCCCACCAGTTCTGCCCACATCCCACCCGCGGGTCATCCACTCCTCTCAGTACGCACACCAGCTGCCCGCCATTCTCAACAACCCTCAGGGCCGCTACCGGGTGGCTGTTGTCGGTGCCGGCCAGAGTGCCGCCGAGATCTTTAACAACGTCCAGGAGCTGTATCCCAACTCCGAGACACATCTTGTGATGCGTTCCGAGTTCCTCAAGCCCAGTGACGACTCGCCTTTGTAAGTCACGCACATCACTAATGACAGCATTTATGCGGTAGCTAACTATTCAGCGTCAACTCCATCTTCAACCCCGAGTACATTGACAGCCTGTACCCCAAGTCGGCCACCTACAGAAAGAACCTGCTATCCGATGCCCGGCCGACCAACTACGGTGTCGTCCGTCTCGAGCTAATTGAGCACCTCTACGACCGCATGTACCACCAGCGCCGCCTGCTGGGCACGGACGAGAAGAAGTGGCCGCACCGCATCCACGGCTCCAGCCAGGTTGCTCGTGTTGAGTCGGACAACAAGGAGTCCCTGCGCCTGTTCGTCGAGCCGTTCCAGAACGGCAGCACATCGGCTGAGACCGAGATTCTCGATGTCGACCTGATTGTCGCGGCTACGGGCTACCAGAGAAGCAGCCACGTCACGATGCTCCAGGGCCTGTGGCCTCTGCTCCCCGCCAAGGAGCTCCAGAAGGCAGACGATGCCACTCTGGGCACCTGGGAGGTCAACGATGCCGCCACGACCAAGGTGCTGACCGTCGACCGCGACTACCACGTCAAGTTTGACAGTGGGCGCATTGCGCCCGGCTCGGGTGTCTGGCTGCAAGGCTGCTGTGAAGGCACGCATGGTGTAAGTACCGCCCTACTATCAGTCTTTGACGTCACTTATTGGTTTTTGGCACGAATTGAGATCCCACGCTAACAATTATTACAGTTGAGCGATACCCTGCTGTCTGTTCTCGCTACGCGTTCTGGCGAGATTGTTGAGTCGATTTTTGGTTCCAACTAGAAAGCTTGTTAGAAAAATATGTCGGGATGTTTAAAATGATGTTGCTTTGTTTTCTTATGATTTTGAGACATTTGTTTTGTTACTTAAAATATTATGGTATTTTCCCTACTTAATTTTCATTTGAAATATTTACTGCAAACATTAACAGAAAGTAACTTGATAATCCTTCCTTACATTCAACAAATTACACTACAGTTTTCATATCTCAGGATAGTATCCTGTGCATCGCCTAACAAACGTTTGTTGTTACGCTCTGCCAGTGTTGGTGCATTGCCTAATGAGGAAATTATGCAGCGAGGAAAAAAGAATTGAGCCCAGACCTCACTCAACCAGGCAGCCAGGCCACAGTTTGACTAGCAGGGGAAATGTCCCGCCCAGCTGCTTGGACTTGGGAACTACGGACCGGCCCAGCTGCTGCGACCACTTTTCGATGAGATCCTTGGAAGGCGAAAGAAAACGATGGAGAAACATGAGAAGGGGGAAAGTCGACGGGGGGCGGGCGACGGGAGGGTGTCCGTCATTTCGCAGCACCGATTTACAAGATTCAACAGGACGACCTTGCATCATGAAAGAGCTCCAAAAGGGCATCAGCAGAAATCCAGACGCTGTCATTCGATCGGAGATCACAGCTCGGCAATTGCCATGGTGAGCTCCAAAAAACTGGGAGCAAATCAGAGTCGCTGGAAATGAAATCCATTGTCTGAGTCTGGTGATGGAACAGAAATCGGACAAGTTCCAACAAGGCGCACGAGGCGCACGAGGCGTGCCATGGGGTCACGAAAGATGGGACAACCGATGCACAACCCCAACGCATCACATCGCGTTCCTTCAAGAAAGGTAGAGGTAAAGAGAAAAAGGTGGCTTGCTTGACAGCCGCAACCCATGCACATTAGCTTGTGATGCCTCCTGCTTGCGCCCTGTCAGACAATGAGAAATCAACAAGTCGAAAGGCAGAAACCCAATGCTGAACCGAGCCAGTCAGAAGCCACAGGAAGTAATCATTATTGTAAAGCAAGCATCGTCATTCGCTCGGCGAATGAGAAAATGGGAATATCATCAGGAAAAAGAAAAGAAAACGAAGAAAAGAAGATGGCGGGCGTCGTACAGCCCACCCACCCCATGTAAGGGGGCGCATGGCGGCGTCGTGGTGGGTGTGGGTTGTGCGGATTGTGATGGGTTGTGATGGTGTAAATGGGTGAATTGTGGTGTTGTGGTGTTGCGGTTTGGCGTGGGATGCAGATGAGGAGAAACATGAAATGGAAAAAAAGAGAGGCCTTGCAAGACTGTTGAGGAGACAAAGATGGAAAGATGGACGAAAAGAATGAAGAAAGCGGTAAACGAAGCGAGACCAAGGAGAGAGAGAGGGGGTTCCTGCTGACACCATGACAATGTTTCTCCAGGAAAAAGAAAGTAAAATGAAGATGAAAGCCCAAACGGGTATCAAAAACGAACAAAACGAAGCCTGAAGAACAAAAAGAAGCAGAGGAAACGAAACGAACAAGACGAAGCAGCACATGCATGGAGCTAGAGGCGTGGTCGCGAAAGAAGGCTAAAATATGCGCTCATCAGGCGTGTTGCAGGCGATCCACGGATGACGACGACGATGCATAGCTGAGTCCAGAAGAAATGACTAAAAAGTCTAAAAGAAGAAGCCATTCCGGGTTGGACAACGGCCCTCTCCTCTTCCGCATTTTTAGTCACTTTCATCGTCGGCTCTGGGATGGCCAAACTGGGCCAGCCAACTTTAGCACGTCGTTGATGCGATCCTGAAGCCTGACAAGGATTTTGATATGAAGGGAAAGATGAGGCGCTCGGGGCACAATCACTTGGTTCACTCCCCCCCTCCCTCGCTTGTTTGCTCGCCCCCTCTCGGAGCTGTCCTCCCACGCCCTTTTTCA
The DNA here is from genome assembly GCA_029298735.1 of Ophiostoma sp. CBS 140.51. NCBI lineage: Eukaryota > Fungi > Ascomycota > Sordariomycetes > Ophiostomatales > Ophiostomataceae > Ophiostoma > Ophiostoma sp. CBS 140.51. Next base: position 30,294 of record JANSLP010000074.1, on the reverse strand, counting down.
ACAATGTGGCTTTCAGTTCTCAAAGTGACTTTGAAGAGCTTTCGATGTGTTACTTTTACATTCATTTTTTTCATCGGCGTTCATGCCACTACACCCATTCGAAACTGTCTTTTCTCCGGTTTGTTGAGCAATATTCTCATACTCTTTTTGGCGTATTTTTACCTTGTTGTTTGGTGGCGTTTTTGACGCCCTGTTCTTATTCCCATCCTCTCCATCTGACTCGAACTCGGAGCCAAGGCTAAGCGTTTGGTTCTTGATTACATCGTATCGCCGGGTTATGATTTATTTTCATCGCTTGCCTCGCTTCGTAAAAAATTAAAACAAATCAAAGTACACCGTACTCCGTACAAAATCCAAGTACTCCGTAAATTGCAGCCCCCATTGTTCATTTTGTGATATCCCACACCTTCAAAACTGTCCACTCCACTTCGGTGGACAGACATTTTCTTCGTTGCGCGGGATGGATTTGCAAAGAGAAACCTGGTCACCAGCTTACTTTCTGGTATTCCAGAGATCACGATTGGCTGTTTGGCCGTTGTGCGTTCCGAGCCTTGCAAGCGGTTGAGGAGGCCGCCTTGTTTTGTCGACTAACACGGTAATAGAGAGACGGCGTCTGCCTGTTCACGATGTATCATCACCCTCGGATTGTAAGCCGTTTGTGAGATTCCCGGCAGGTGCACCCCACGCTAAGTAACAGCTACCCTGTTGTGCCTGCCTTTCACTGACCTAGCGCTTTGTTGGCCATCGTTCCTGCCCCCTGTCACTGTAAACTCTTTCCTTACATCTCCGCCAGTATCCTTAACGATGACCCCCATCTTGAACGGTTCGGCTTTTTATTTTTGTTTCTTTACTATAAAAGTTTTAAATGCAAAACCTTTATGTGAACTAAAGATCGATCTTAAGATGTGGTTTATCTTTTCTGAGGAATGAATGCCAGAAAAAAATAGCAGAAGCTCCTTTGAGCAATAAAGTCAAACTTATATTTGCTGTAAAGTTTGTTCATCGTGACACATCATTGAAGCTGCGAAGAAAACCAACGATTTTCCAGGAGAAGGTGGCTCGTGGTGCACGTCCACTGTGATCGTCCAACAGGCGAAAGCGGCAGCAAAACTAATGTACGACAAAAATAGCAGCCCGTGCACCAACACCACAGACTGCACATCGTTGAGCTTCTGTATCTCACCATCTCACATCTTGCTGCCTTGCAAATCTGTAAACAGCCTCTGTTTCTGTTTCTGCTTTCTCGTGAGAATCTGTTTCTTTTTGCGCATCCGGGTAAAGAGAGATGTTTTTGCGAGAAGAAGGACAGTTACGATCATAGAGGCGGGTGAAAAACGTGGCATTCATTTATTTTTCTGCCGGCCGCTCAGATCGCCTGTCGTGCATGTTTCTTTGAATATCTTTCTGTAAAGTTGTGGCACTTCCCCAGAGTGCAATATCTAAATTGCCGAGCCGTCTTTTTTGTTACTTTTTTTCCAGGCTTCCCGTGTAATCTATTATTGAACAACCACAGAAAAAGAGCAAGAAAGATGCCGTTAGGTTTCGATTTCCCGTTTCATTTATTTTACCCGCCGTGGCTTGCCTTCCACGAAGAACACCCTGAACAAGAAAAGAGAGAAGGCCCACAAAACGGCCGGATAATACGACACATCTTAATGTTTTTAATATCTTCTTTGTTTCCTTTCCAAAACGACAGAAAACAGGCAACATAAACGTACCGGTTTCCAGGCCGACCATATACAGCCTCGAAGAGGAACTGAACGTTGATGAGATTGAAGCTCACGAGAGCTGTTGGGAAGCTCTCAAAAAGAGGGTGTGCGATGGGCGGGGAGCGGGACGGGACAGGGAGCTTTGACCTCTTCTTTTTTGCTCCTCTTGATATTAAATCCGTGAGGAGAGAAAACTCAATTGATTGCCTAACAGAAACGAAAATACGGCACTGAGCTGAAAAGTCCATTGCCCACTGAGAAAAGAGCAGACTCCAAAAAGGTTGGCAAGGCTGCCCATTTTTGCCAGCCTTATGGTCAATTGAAGTTCAAAATGGACCCAATCCCGTTTTGGTGTTGACCAGCGGCATAAGACAGAATCGACACAAAAAGGGTCTCAGCACAGCTTGTGCAGACATAAGCTATGCTGTAATTGTGAACACATCCCACAAATCTCGTGGTAATTGATTGTGTTTATTGTGTTTATCCTGCTTATCCTGTCTTGCATAAAAGCGCGGCGCCGTTTTGCGTTTTGGATCTTCAGTTTTTTTTATCGCGATCTTGGGTAGTTAGCCCGTATTCCCACAGCTGATATGCACATTACATGTTTTACAACGCCTCAGTTTTTGCCACCATTGGACCCTTTCTCACCTTTTCGCCTTACGGCGCGGTTGAACTTGTCGTGGGGTGATCTACGCTGCCCGAGACATTCGGGGCAACCTCGCATCTTTTATTTTTGGCGATTCTCGTTTCTCATTCTCCCAGTTGTTGTCTCTGAGCCTCCTTTTTTGGATAACCTTTTCCCCGGGGCGCTGTTTGGCGGTCGATCACCTTCTTTTTGCCCGGTGTTCAAGAAGTATTTGCAATTGTATGTTTTACATTTCTCCCTACGTCGAGTAGCAGTAAGCAGGGAAGATATCCCTTTGCTCGATTTTGTCTACCTGGAACAGATCGTAGGTTTTAGCTTTATTTTTGTCTTACATCGGAACTGGTCCCGTCCAGTTTGTGTGTGTGTCTCTCGCCTACCCCTTTTTTGCGAAATTCTTACCTGTCTATTACGACATACTTTATTGTGGTTGTACAAAACGCGAGACCCCTTTCGTTTCTTTATTTTGTGTGTAGAATGCCGAGCATGATGATCATTGCATTTGTGCAAAGTTTCTGGGGTTGTGTGCGTGGGAATAAAGCCTGATGATATCGCCGAACGGACTAATTACAGGGCAGCCCTAAGACGGTGCAAATAAGAAAACCTAGGCATGAAGGGAATAAGAAGACAAGGGTTGCGGATCTCAAACACAGCCTTGAACCGGCTATTGGCTATTTGGTACGGGGAACGACGGTTAATGTCCAACGTCAAGCATCGAAACGGAACAAACGTTAAAAAGGTGATATCGTTGGACGTTATGACATTTTACCTTGCGTTCTTCTTGATAACAGGGTATCCTAAACTTTTATGTGAATAGGCCTGATCTTGTCCCATCTTCTCGGTGGCATACCTTGCCATGACTTCCAGGCTCTCTCCAAAACGAAACATTGTGCGCACGGGCACCTTTTTTGGTCTTGTTCTCGTCAAGCCCTGCACCGGAAAAGCTTCAATGGACTGCGCATCATACCTGGACTGTCTCATCTTTTGGGGGGCTTCTGAGCTTTTGTGACTGAACGACGACAAAAAAAGGGCCGTGCAGCTGCATTTTGCACGTGGGATCGTGTTATCCTGCCTTGTCCTCTCATTGCCTTTCCTCCGAGAAGATGCCTGTAAGCGTTTGAGATTGCTTGAATATTCTTCCCACTTCGCCTATTATTTCACTCTTTTTTTTTTTGTTAACATTTATATGAAGAACCGGAAGACCCAAAATCCGGGTTCACGGAGGCCCCTCCATTATCATGATCAGATGGTGATCTATTCTTGTAAGAGGGCAAGTGGAAATAATAATTGCATGTTTACTGCAACTCGCTCTGAAACGTGAAACGGTCGTTGAGGGACAGAAGGTCTTGAAATTACTGAGAGTTGCAATGATTGCTTGTACGGAGTACTCTTCTGATAATCTGTCTGCAAATAGTATCATGACAAAGACACGAGATAGGACGTAACAGCGATACCGGCCATCTCATCACATATGCCTTGTGTCCGTCAACCGTCAAACTTCATGCAGCATCTTTGTCAGCTTTCACATCCCAAAAGAGAGTGTCCATCTTGGGTTTAGGTGACTTTGTCGGATGAGAGCTGAAAAACGAATCCTCCGTAGAGAACAAGAAAAAACAAAGCTTGATACAAAAACGAAATTACGCACAAGCCACTTTCATCTAGTGAAAGTACGGAATGCCCGTTGTGAAGTGTATATACATATTGCGTATTCAAACGGCCACTACGCTACTGTCCAACATCAACGGCCAACTGTTGCGAATGTTACGACGAAAAAAAAGAAAGCACAAGAACACAGACGTGATACGGGGTCCATTGATGGTTACAGGAGCGGGGACAGAAAAACACAATAGAGGGGGAAAGGAGGCGAAAGGAGGAGTAGAATACGACATCCACATGGGGGAATACCGTCAGACGGATCACGGCGGATTGGGGAGTTACGCGGGGGAAAGAGAAGGGAGGATCAGGAAGGGAAGGAGCAAAAAGTGTGCCTCCTGTCACAACATTGTGTGCAACACTGTTATGCACAAGGAGCTTTTTCATTTCTTTTTTTTCTCGTGACTGACAGCCTGAAGCTTGCACAGTACACAGTAGGTATGAGTACCTGAAAAAAGAAAGTATAACAATTGCAGGATAAGGCGGATGGTATCCATCTGACTGACATTGGGTGGCGTTGTGCTTGTTCAGAGAAGAAAGATGGATGGAGGATGTGTGATGAGAATCGGGAGCATTCAAATCACACCGCCGCGTGGGGGAGCAGAGGACGCAGAGAGGGGGCGTCCTGCCCAAAGCAGTATGGGCCGAGTGTGATTCCTGTGATTCCTGAGATTCCACGAGATACACATTGTGGACGTGTGATTGCATTGATTTTTGACTGTCGCCATTTGCTTGTGACTGTCCGATTGTCTTCTCCGCCGATTGTCCTCTTTTTTCGTGATTGAAAATCATGAACACACGATGGAGACGATGGGCGGACATGGGTCCTTATCCGCGATTGTGAAAGATTAACAGGAGACGAGCGAAAACCGGAGGTGATGAAGATGCTTGTGAGTACTCCGTAAAGCAACAAGTAACAAACAACGGGAGCGATTGTATGTACCTAAATCTTTGTCTATCGTATGCCTAGAAGAGTCTATGCCGTTGTTCTCGTCACAGCTGAAAATAGGAACACGTTTTTCATGCTTTCCGCGAGTTTATGCGATGCAGGCTTTCTCTCCGAAAGGCAAATCACAGCCGTTGTCATTGTTGTGATAACTCGTCGCGATTGGGCAATGAGGAAACAACATCCCAGGGGAGTTGAGCAAATGCCGGCTTTCATCGGCAGGCGATAGACATCAAGGGCATCACGGGCGAAAAACAAAGTTGTCTTGTCCCCGGAAAAGAGAGGAGGGGAGATGGATGAAGAGCCAACGCCAATTCCAACTTCAATTCACCTTCACTTTCACTTTCACTCGACGGCCGAATTCAGCGCCAACAGCGACACAGACAGGGTTTTGTTGTGGATGTTGTGGGCGCTGTGGGCGTTGAAGAGGATTGAAGCCTGGCGTTGAGCCAGGATGTTTGACACCCGGTCTGCCATTTTGCTTAGCGTGGAACACAGGCGTCCGCGACAAGGTCAACACGGACGACACGGACGAGTGACCATGGAGAGAGAGGAAAGGCAGACCTGGACAGCACGGATGGCAAGTCAAGAAGCCGAGGGAGCCCGTGAGTGCAAATACAAGAGTGGCAGGGTCCATGTCAATGCAAAAAGAAGAAACGGAGGGGAAGAGCAGGGGTGAAGACAGACGATAACATCGGAGGAAATCCGTTGAAGGCGTTGACGGCGACATCAAAACGGCGAGTACGACGTACGACGTACATACAACATTTCGGACTACGCCACCTCTTACGTCGTACGCGACGTCAACAATTGTCGTGATATTCACCTTTTGCATCTGCCGTGCTTTTTCTTTTTATTGGCTCCCTTTTTCCTTTTGCGGCCCCTCGGAAGGACCCATATGCGATGGAGACTGCTTAAATATTCCGAATCTACACCGATATGTTGTAATGTCAAGGGCGCGTTATCGTATCCCATGTGAAAGGATGTGCAGATGTGCAAGATGTTCAGGAGGAAACAAGTTGAATCGGAAAAAAGAGAAGAAAGGAGATAATTGTCCGAAGCCGTCACGAGGAAGAATGAGGATAAACTCCTCCAGAAACTCCAAAACGACATTTCCGTGTCGACGGACCCGGAGCTTTCCTCTTGGCCGTGGATCTGGCCGTGGATCCAGGCATTCGCCGTCCTCCTCTTTTTCGTCCCTTTTTCAACATTTGATTTCTTCTCCTTTTTTAACTTGCTCTTCGTCAGTTTTGCGCACTGCCGTTGATTTTCATTTACTACTGAGTATTTCTTGTGAAATCCACTAGTCTGTGAGCCCGCCGTTCCGTACCGCCCCAGGGAAATCCCTGTTAATGTCAATCCGTCGAGTCTGTTAAGTCCCGTCAGCAGTCTATCACTTCCGATCGACACTGTTTCTTGCCTCATTTTCACAGCGTTTTCTGTTCTCTCTGCTCGCGGTTCCCCACCATAGCTCTTGCTCCTTCTTAGCCCTTGCTCATGTTGCTGCGACGCTGTTGTTTTTGTGGAATTGACAAGGGCCCTCAAAACAGCATCGATCAGCAGCAAGTTGCCATCTGGAGCACAGCAATACCAAGACGGCCAAGAAAACAACAGGAGAGCAACAAACAGACAGTTCGAAAAACTCCGTGGAGAGCAGCGAACAGCGAGCAGCTCTCTCAATCTGTCGAGTAATGAGTTATGCAATGCGTGAGAGTAATACGGCTCTTGCCACCCCCACCCCACACCTTGATTATGGGTTTGTCTAGACCTCGTCCGTTTCTCACCTCTCGCTCTCCAAACAGGTTGTGATCGACTCGACATGGATAAGAAAGAGGCAACGAAGTCGGTTTATGACCATCATGGTGTCATCCACAACTAAATGGCAGGGGGAATCATTTCAGAATGAGCAAGAAAATGAGAATAATGAAAAGGACAAAAGTCGAAACGTGCCCCCGAGAGTCCACCTAGGCAGACCCGAACATCGCCGACTTATCCCTGGCCTGCCTTTTTGGGATTTGTTGGAGTCCATGAAGAAAGAGAATCAGGAAACAGATTGGCAACATCATCCAAAAGGAGAAATCCGAAGGCATGATTTCGTGGATTCGTGGATTCGTGGATTCTGTTTCCCAAAAACCACCGAGGCGGATCTCTGTATCCAGACAACAAGACAAGCAAGACCACGAAGACACGGCCTTGGGTCTACGATTGTGGAGAGTACCACAACGAAAGAGTGGAGAGCTCCGTGGAGAGAATACTGCCGCATCTTGCCTTTTTCTTGTTCGCACGCAATAGTTTCTTCTTTTGTTAATGTTTTGCGCGGGCCAAGCCTTTTTTTCTTTTGTGTTTACCTCCGCAATAACGCCTTCAACGGCCTGGACAACGGCTTCACGATGTCCACTTGAGTTTTTCAACTGCTCGATGAAGCCATCCTCAAGAAAGTGCACATCAAAACGGTCTGAGCGTAAACCGATAGACAAACGGACAGACGGACCAAGTCGGCTAATGGACGTTGCCCTTCCGGAAAGTCTTGACTACTCGACTACTGCAGCGCACGCACATTCTGGCGAGCAAGGCGCCCTTTACCTCTTAGGTCTCCTTTGCATCGGTCGGTAGTCTCAGTCAAAATGCAGCGAGAAAGCATTGATAGCGAGGTTCATGTCAAGAAGAGACAGACAAGAGACAGCGAAAATCCCCTAATGCACCACACAGACGGTGATCAGCGAGGGGAGGAGGAGAGGTGAAGTCAACAAGAGAAAATAGGGTAGAATAACAAAACAGCAAACGACTGTACAATGGATGCTCCATCTTTTTGGTTGCTTTTCTTCGTTTTTCGCCTTGTCCCGGTTGGGAGTCTATTTGCGCTGCTGGGAGACTAGACAGGGGGTTGGAAGGCAGTGGATTCAGGTGTCTCCAGGCAGCTCGGTGGGTGCACTGCAAAAAGAGAGTGACAGAAGTGAGGCGACACCACCGTCCTGGTCTTGGTCCTTGGGTCTTGCAGTAGCCCGGCATAAGCCCCGGCAGTGGGAAAGGCAATTCCCTTCTCGCTTCAGAATGCACCCCGGCAGCCGGCACTGCAAAAAAAAAAAAGCGACACGAAAGCTCAGACACGAGAGGAGTGAGGCAAAAAGAGTGAGCAACGACGTCAGGAGAGGACGAGGGATTCTGGGCACAGGCCAAGTAAGATACTAAAATACTAAAATACAGGCCAGGCACAGGGCATCGACAGGCACCAGGCACCGACAGGAATAGAAAAAACACAGACCAAGCCTTGCAAGTCCACTGAAGGACCGGCAAACTCGGGCACGATGACGCCCCTCTGTGGTTCTGAGAGACTTGAGAGAGTGAGACGGGCCAGGATCGTGGACAGGGCCACGCTGCAATACGGTTGCCACGGGGCGGGCAGCGGCGGATAGCAAGCGGGCAGTGGATAAAATAACGGGCAGAGTGGGCAGTGGGCAAGCGGATGATGGGCAACAAATACGGGCACGGGCAGCGGACAGTGGAGTCAACGGTCTGACCAAAACGGCCTCTTGCAAGCATATGCGGTGTTTGACAGACGGCCAGGGTCACCAAAACCCGAAGAGGAACAAAATGCTGGACTGTGAGGGAATCAAACCAGAATCAGGGAGTCAAAGAGTCGAGCGTGGCCAGGAATCGTATCCAATCTGACGGTAAGGCTGCGATGAAAAGGAGCACTTGTCTGGGCTGTCCTGTCCTGTCAAGGTTCTGGCATTCTGGCATATGGATTTTGATACCCGTTTTTGTCCATCTTTTGCCCAATCTAGCTGGCCGAGGCGAAAGATATCCCAAAGGAGTCTGAAAGGAGGAGGAAGCAAAAAGGATGAGAGGAGTCGACAAGAGCCGCGATCTTATCGAAACCTGTCCTTGTCGATGTCCCTTGACCTTGGGTCCCTGTTCACCTTTTTCTGAACGGCGAGCCCTATCCTGTGATGCCTGTCGTCGTCGTCATTCAACGCGATGTTCCCTCGATTTATTCGTATTACGCCATATGAAGTAAAAGACTAAAATCAAGGTGAACAGAGACGGATCAAAAGGAGAGACCTGCAGATTTCGGCGTCCAAGGGAGGAAGATGAACGAGATAAATAAGATATGAAAGATACGAAGATGCATCGAGTGCAACGCCCCCCTCTTTTGTCGTCATTGCGATCAGCGTCTGTTATGGTGGCGACCTCCTACGACTTTTACGCCCAGCGCCCAGCGTCGTGATGATGGAGTCGGAAAGAGGAGTTGTTGAGGAGTCGTGGAGGACACGATGCGACCCTGAAAACCGACGTCAAGCCCTGCACGACTGCCAAAAAGGTCCGTCAAAGAGTCTGGTCAGGCCTGCTTCATCTTGTCAAGTGCTGCTCACTGCCTTGTTTGGAGTTGGAAATTGTAACCTCGTTGGACTCGTTTTCTTTGAAACAAGGGTTCTCTTCTGTTTTTCTGTCTTCAATCTTGTCAACTCCCTCGTCTCTCCCACTTTAGCTGCCACTCTTCTCCACGGCATGCTGTTTGCCGGTGTCGTAGGCTTGTCTTTTGGGCGCTGTCTGACAGGCCTCCCTGGCAGTTGTTCATATTAAACTGTCGTCCCTCAACTTTAGCGTGCTGTTTGAATAAAGCCGTTGAATGCACCCCAAAACAGCCCTCCAAAAAGGAGTCCGAGAGCACCACCAACCCACGAACAAAGTGCCCACCAGCGCTAGATCCGCCGGGAGTCCCTTGCCTGTCGCCGTGCTCCCTGGGCCTTACCTCTGCTGGTATTAGTGCTCATCTTGTTACGGTCACAGTGTTTGTTTTGAGGTGTGAAATAGGCTTGATGAAAGTTGGGCAGTGGAAGGAAAAGGCCCGATGATGAGAGGTCTTGGTGGCGTGTTGATGGGCGCCATGACAGGTTAGGTAGGGCTTGACAAGGCCTGGACAAGGCCTGAGGCCCAAAAAGGCAAACAAAGCATCAAACACACGCCCCAAAGGGTCCCCTCAAAGACGACGACCGGCAAGGCATGGAGGATTCTTGGCGATAAGGCACGAACAGGCGAGATTGCCGACGTTCAACATGTCGCTCTGGAGGTCTGGGTGGCTCTGGCGTTTGTGTTTTTGTGTTAGTCCAACCCCACAGACTGACGATCGTTCTCAAAGTAAACGAAATCATCGTCCGACATGATGACTGAGGTGCTTGTTCATGAGGTTTTTTGAGGTCTTGTGAGACCAAAAGGGCTTTAAATGGGCCACAGATGGACTACAGACGAGACTAGACATGATCTAGAGATTGACAATGGACACCGGCCTCATTCGCGGTTGAATTCGCGTTAAGCGATGGAGCGAGAGGGGAATATTGAATTTTGATAATGAAAAAAAGCAGAAAGAAGTAAAGAGGTGCACAGATAGATGCAAACCGAAGCAACAAGAAGCAAAGGATACGAGGGGACGAACATCACAACAGTTGAATATCAACAAAGAGAGAGGCATTGCGGCACCGAGGATGACGATATCCAGACGGCGATATTAGACACCCAATTGTGACTACACGTGGGTGGTGACGAGATGTTCATGATATTGTCATGTGAACATTCATTGCTGTCAAAACGGAGGACTATCGGGGCCGTTGCCATTGTTCTCTGTAGGGTCTATCTGACCATCCTTGATCGATGCTTGCCCGTCCATTGACTTGAGTGCCTCTAGCAATGTGTAACGCTGAGAAGTATGAGAAAGTGCCTGCACAACGGTTCATAGAGACACGGCACATATTTTTGTGCTCTGTGTCGCCAAGACGAGGGGAAACGCTCAATATGTAGGGACGAAACATTTGGTACAGCGCTCAGTAAAGTCGCTATGCATCTGTGAACCGTGCATGTCCGTGTGTCTCTCCAACTAGTATCAGTTGATTCCGTGCGCAATCCAAACGTCCTGTGTGTCTATGTGGGCGACACGATGCACGATGCAGTGTGGCAGCCCGGGCTATGCCATGAGGACAGCGATTGAGTAATTGAGCAGACTCGAAAAAAAACCTTTTATGCATCACCACCCGCACTGACAGACTGAGCCCCTCCTCCAGGCAGAGGGAAGGCAGTCAAGGCAGCATTCTAGAATGGATTGTCAGAAAAGAGGACGTCCCTTCGCGAGACTGCCTGCCCGGTCGTCTCTTTCGCAAACGAGGCGAAGCCACTCATCCGAGACGAAGGGGAATAAAGTGCTTGGACATTCCTGCCGAGAATCACGATGCACGATTGTTTATGCAAACAGGCACCGCCCGAGTTTGGGCGGTCGTTGTAAAGGCGAATGAAGGCGAAGCAAGAAACGGAAACGTTTTAAACGAGAAGGCGACCGTTAAAAAGTAGAGGAAGCCTGCCGACGAGAGAAGAGACGAAACAAGCTATTCCGGCATAAGCCACATTTCTCGTTCTCGAAGGCTTCTTGTCCACAATGTTTCAAGAGCACCGTTTCGAGGGATCGTTCTTGCTGCGCCGCAAGACGATGAGCCTGGATGTTCATCGACGTTCTTAATGCATTAACAATGCTCGAGCTGTTGCCTGCCACAAACTGATTGAGATAGGGCATCGATTCTCAAATATCAATATCCCATCGCAATGAAAGACGGTGGCCACGACAAGATGTGAATATTGTGGATTCCGTAGATATCCTGTAGTTTCTGAAGATAGCAAAAGAAGAAACGCCAAAGTGAAAGAGACCCAAGACCAAACGCCATACCAACGCCAAACCTGTAGTTATTTTTTCTTCTCGTCTACTCCCCGCTGTCATGTCCTCAGTTTCTGCGCCTGTGACGCCGGTGCTGGTGCGTTGTTCACACCGCCCGCTGGCCGCTCAACCCGCGTATCGTGTGCTCGCCGGTCCACGGGCACAAAGGCAAAGATGCCCGTCAACTGTGTACGTGCTGCCTCGAGCTCCTCGACCGCCTTCTTCATCTTCTCGGGCGACGTGTCGTCGAGGACGTGCCGCCGGACAAAGAAGAGCCATTGGCGAGATGGGTCAACGGGCGGTGCGCCCGAGGGAGGCCCGCCAGGTACATTGGTGATGCTGTCCCATGTTGGGAGGGCCGAGAGAGGTGTCGGGGGCGTACCGGGCGCGGCGGGTGCTGGGCTGGGCAGACGGTGGTAGCGGACGAGGACGTACTCGTTGCCGTTGTTGTAGAAGATGAAGGACTCCTCGATGAGTTCGGATTTGAAGCTGACACAGTTAGCGGCCGACCGAGCGAAGCAAGGGAGGGAGAGAGAGGAGGAGGAGAGCGAGCGAAGCGAGGAAACAAAAGAAAGCGAGCGTAGCGAGGACTGAAACCTACCGATATCCGTTGTCGGTTAGAATGGCCGGCAGGTTGCGCGTGTCGGCCAGCTCGACCTTCTTCCGCTGCGTGATCATCCGCATAATTTCCGTAGCGCTGCTACCGCCCGTAGGGTCGGGGATGTCGGTCCAGCGGAGCGTTCCCGGGGCTGAGCCGTTCAGGATGGCGGCCGCGCCGGGTGATGCGGCGGGTGTCGCACCCAGTTCGTCGCGGTTGACAGGGTAGCGCGCCTGCAGGACAAACGACTGGCGCATCATCTGCTGGTGCAGCTCGGCCCAGAGCCGGCCCTGGGCGGGCTGGATGGGCTGCGGGATGGCGCGCTTGACGGCTAGGCCACGAGGCTGTGGTGGCCCCGCGAAATAAAGAATGCGGTGGACGGTGCCGCGGGCAGTCATACCCGACAGGCCCTGGAGCAGCGCCTTGGCGCGCTCAATGTCGACGTCGGGCACGACGGCCGTGAGGAAGAGCTCGTGCATAGCGGGCGAGCGAGGAGGGGTGCGGAGAGGTGGGAGCGGTGGCGGCGTCAAAGTGCCGTTCTGTCGAGGTGAAGTTCGAGATTTGGAGCTTTCAGATTTCGGCGATGCGATGCTGGGGAAGTGGGGCAGGAGCTAACGAGAGCTTTGGAGTGCAGGAGCTGCACCATTGTAATTATCGAGAAAGCTGACCACAAACGATGAATATTTTTAAGCTGTACGGAGTATTTGACTTTAATTGATATTACATGACTAAAAAACCAGCAACATTTCGCTCACGGGATGGACTTTTCCCAAATTCATCAAACCCATTTGCGTTGTTTGTCAACTCACGTGACCAGGCGTTTGCACCAAGACGCGTCGCCAAACTAACGATAGCGGACCGCGACGATTCGGCCTTCAGCTGCTGAAGCCGATTCCATTTTAAATACGACAGGCTTTATTGGTCTCGACTCAAACTTCCTTGATCTTCAAAAAGCACAGTCTACGATGGCCCGGACTCAAAGAGCAAGTGCGGCGGCCGCTGCCAAGAAAATCGCCGTACAAGCAGAGGAGCATGACGACGTGATGGCCAACAGCGGAGATGCTAAAAGGACAACTCGCCGTACATCCACAACGACAACATTGCCGAACCGATCTGCCAAACGGAAACGGGAATCAGAATCACCCGAGTACGACGATGGTGCTGGCCAAGAAGAGGCTGATGACGACGAGGACGACGTCGAAGATGATGATGGCGAGGAGGAGGACGAAGACGACGCCAAGCAAAGCAGAAGCCGTCCGCCACCACAAAAGAAGCTGATGGTTGAGACGCCCGTCGCCACAAAGGTCAAAAAGGCAAGGAGGCCGACAAACAGCGCTGCCGCCTTTGCCCTCGAACAACGACTCTTCTTAAGATCTACCGCCACAAACGACACACCACCCGCGTGTTGCCCACCCGAACGTCTCCACAGCGTCGACTACCACCGCCCTTTGCTTTTGGACGGTGCTACAGGTCGAAAAGCGCGTCGTGCCCTGCTCGCCTGGTACGACAGTGTCAGCGCCACGCGCGGCATGCCCTGGCGACGACCATGGATGGATCCGGCCGTGGGGCTGGAGGGAAAGGACGAGACTGCCCGCACCGAGCTGGCCCGCCGTGCCTACCAGGTCTGGATCAGCGAAGTCATGGCCCAGCAGACACGCATTGCCGTCGTCATTGGCTACTGGACGCGGTGGATGGCGCGGTGGCCGACCCTCGAAGATTTGGCGGCGGCTTTAGACTCGGAAGTCTTCCAAGAGTGGAGCGGCCTGGGCTACTACAGCCGGGCATCGCGTGTCCATGAAGCGGCCATACTAGTGGCCAGTGACCCTACTTTCCGCGGACTTCTCCCACCAGACGTCGCCACTTTGGAGAGCCGCATCCCCGGCGTTGGACGCTACACAGCGGGTGCCGTCTCGGCCATTGTCTATGGCCGTGCCGCACCCATGGTGGACGGCAATGTGATTCGTGTGCTGAGCCGGCAGCTGGGCGTGTTTGCAGACAGCAAGGCGGAGAAGGCGCTAGTCGATCTGCTGTGGGCAGCGGCCGAGGCGTTGGTCAAGGCAGTGGCCAGAGATGGGCCAAAGGAGGGTGACGAGGTGGCCGACGACGTTGAGGATGCTGACGTCCCCGTCAGTGACCGCCCCGGCCGATGGGGCCAGGCACTGATGGAGCTGGGCAGCACGGTGTGCGCGCCCAAGCCAGACTGCGCAGCGTGCCCGATCAGTTCGACGTGCCGGACGTACGCCGAAGGGTTGGCATTGCATGAACGCAATACGAAGGGCACTGTACCACTGGCACTGGTCAAGAGAGAAGATGGAGAGACCGACCCCTGTGACTTGTGTGAGCAGTTTCCTGAGCTCGACGAGGAAGAAGCAGCTGCTTTGGCCAAGGCCGACAAGAAGGAGGAGAAGAAGGGCAAGGACGCCAAAAAGGATAAAAAAGTCGCAAAGTCGCCATTCTTTGACGTCGAGGACGCAGCGGCCGGCGTCAGCAAAGAAGCCTTGTCTACTATTGTCACACACGCCCGGACGTTCCCATTGCGGCGGCCGAAGAAGCCAGTCCGTGAGGTCGAGACGCTTGTGTGCGCCATTCGGTATGCCGGCAAAGGCCAGAACCTGTACTTGCTTCACCAACGGCCGGCCAAGGGCCTGCTGGCGAGCCTGTGGCAGCTGCCGAGCTATGATCTACCGGCGCCATTGGACAGCAAGGCGGCGCGCCGGAAGGAAGCCGAAGCCTTTGTCACTCGGTGGCTGGCAGACGTCGGGAGCTCGGCCGACGGTGCAAAGAAGGGCACCAACGCAAAGGTTGTCAAGTGCACTGCTGCGACTACACCTTTACGGACCACAAAGACCAAAGAGTTGGGCAGTGTACCCTGGTTGTTCTCCCATCTACGGCAGACGATGCACATTTACGTTTTTGATGTAGTGTCAGAGGGTGGAGGGATCGTCAAGCCATCGAATCTTTCCACGCCAGCCTCGTGCTGTTGGGCATCAGAAACAGAGGCCGAGAAGACATACTCCATGGGCACAGGCATGCGCAAGTGCTGGACGCTTGTCAAAGATACATGATGTTGGTACTCTTCAAGAAAGTACATTGACTTTTTGAGGCTCGAGTTGCGAGATCTGATGGTATATTAATGACATAAGTGATATATTTAGAATCTAATGTTATGAATAAAACAAGTAGTGTCGACTCCATGTCCACAATGAAGTTCACCTCTGGGACCAGTCTGTCTAGCCTCTCACACATGCTCCCTCAACGCTCTTTCACACTTCGTATATCTTGCTCTCAGTCCTTGTCGTATACTACACACGCGTCTAGTGCCCAGTGCATTCAGGATCGTGCGTGGTTGTCGACGACGATGGCTGCTCCTGTCCGCCACCATTGGGAGGCGACGTGGTCGACGACTGTACCGTACCACACACGACACCGTCGGTAAAGCACGGCACACCCTGCTCGGCCGTGATCCACTCGGCCAGGTCGACAGCAAGCAAAGTAGCGCCCTGGTTGGCCGTGCAGTTGCAGGCCATGATGGAGTCGCCCGTGTTGGGAAGGTAGCAGGAGTGGCAGGTCGAGGAGAAGCTATCGGGGGCGGTGTTCCTGCGTTGCGTGTCAGCGCGTCAGTAGCTGCAAAACAGCTTCAATATCATGAGTGGGAAGCTTACGAAGGATATGCCGGTTTGATACCCTGCCTGGAGGCGATGAGGGAACTGTCGAGAGCGAGGAGGGATATAATAGTGGACTGCGATGTTGCTCCGGCACACTGTGTCCACAGGGAGAGTTCGCCACCGTTGACCAGATACTCGAGTCGCCATTCGGTGCAGAGGTCGGTGAAAGGGAAGGCTGGATCAGGGGGCGCTGGGTGGTCGTTGCTGCCACCACTGTTGCCGTCGTTTTCACCACCGTAGCCGTGCTCGACGCCGATACGAAGACCATATGGAGGCTCGGCGATGGCGGCGCCTACTCCGACAAGGAGAGGGAGAACGGCAGTGATGAGATGCATTGTTGAGGGGTGTTGTATTGTTGAATGAAGAAGATGTTGTGTGTTTGCTAGAGTTGAGCTTCATGCAGCTTCTGGTTACATTCGAAGAAGAGGCCGAATCTCTGGTTTTATGCTTTCTGATGTCTCGTATTTACACTCGTTTGTTTCATTTTTTTTGTTCGCCTCTTACCTCACGATTCAATTTATCGTCACTTGATCCTCTGGTGAGACCAGACCTGACCCGACAACAAACTGATGTGAACCTGAACACGAACTTAAAAATAAACACAGGCACAGCAGAACCAGGCATAAGAAAACAGCGCGTTTCACTGCACAGACTCGAAAGTGAGGCGATGAAGCGAGCAACTCTCACAAGAGCGCGTGACACTTGTCATCGTTCTTTGCCTTCTGTGCATATTCTGTTGTCTTCAGCAGTTAGATTGGGTTGTTGCACAGCGTCTGTTGTACTCCTTGTCTTGTTGGTGTCTCTCCTGTCATCCCGACTTTATTTCGGCCGCAACGTTTCTCGGTTCGCCTTGTCCTTTAGCGAGAAACCAATTTTGTTGGCTGGATCTGTTTCGTTCTAAAGAGAGGAGCGAAAGAAGGTAAAGGAAACAACGAAGCAAAGGAAAGGAGAGGGGATAGAGGGGTAGAAACAGGCCAAATGGAACAGATGGCACCAGGGTATCGTGACTGACCATCATGGCCTCAGTCATCATAACCCCGTACCTGGTTCCTGAGTTTCTCTAGCCTCGTCTTACGCGCAGATTCCGGGGTTAAATACACTTCTCAAGGTGCGTGAGATTCACACAATTGAGGCGAGTGAGACTTAAGCACGAGGCTGCATCTTACACAAGTATTTCCACTTTGGGTACATGTCCTTTCTCTTGATATTCTTCTATTTATTTTTTCAACCGTTGACTTTTTCGACTGTACCTGTTCCATACCTGCTCCCTTTTCGACTAGTTATTTTTATCAGGCACAGAAGTTCCTGAGAGCGCTTCGCCTTCTTCGTACCATTTTCTCCGAGCTCTCTGGACTTTGGGCTGCTTTTTGCGCACACTCGCACCTCGCTGTTTTATCTGTGCGTTAACTCCCGGAATTTTTGTTATTGAAACCCGCTGCCAACGGTATTTTGTACCTGTCAGCGAGTATTGCCATACTTTCGACGTTAACTTCATTGTCATTTATTGGCTGTATTGTCTGGTTGTCTGGACTGGCCTGTTTTCGCTGCCTCGCGTCTTAATGCCGGACTTATGTGAAGGAAACACCCGCTTACAACGGTGCCTTTTGGTGGCCTTTTCCCCTCGGACACATTTGGCTGCAGCTGCGACAGCGCAACCTGCATGAACAAATACCGACGGAGTACGGATTTATGGAGGTGGGGCACCTTTCAAAGGCGCGATTGGCCAATGAGCACAGCTCTTGACTTACACGCAAAAGGCTGCGAGGCTGCTTGGCTTGCTTGGTACGGAGGATTGGCGAGTTTATGTTGCTTGTGTTTGGTGTCTCTTTACCTTTACAAAGAGCAACTCGCGCTTTAGACGTTTTTTACTCCGTACCTGTGGGCACTTACACACACCACGGGTCTAACAGTCGACAGCCAGCGGCCAGCAGCCACAACCAGCAACTATGAGGAAAGGCAAGAAAAATGAGGGGGAAAGTGTTGTTACTGACGGTAAGTGCCAAGAACCCGTCCATGTCTTTGACGGTATGTTCTTGCAGCCCGCTAATCGTGACACACCGTCGGCTAGAGCTATCTCCGAATGATATCGCATTTCTGTACGGAGTATTGCCAAACAACAGGCAAAATAATGGCGAGACGTGCTTGAGAAGGCTGAAGATGGAGGCTCTTGATATTGCCCATTCCCTAGATAGCACGATAGCTAGACAGCTGAAGCAGCCATGTCGAAGCTGTTGGCTGAAATTTGATGACGCCACCTAGATCAGTTGGCTGTTTGTGCTTCTTTCTCCCTTTGACAGGTTTTGTATTTAAACATCAAGGGCGGCCTCGTTTTTTTGTTGGTTCTCGATGATATTAAATTGTAGATACTCAAAGTCTTCTTTCTCTTTTGATACATCGCGACATTATCACAGTCTTCAACTCGTCTATTTTTAATTATTTCTGACTTGACGACAACATCCATCTGACATCTCGATACCCCATCTCCTCCCTTGATCGATGCCGACAAACCCTACCCCTTAACCTTCTTACACACCCCCACAATACAACTACCCACCATGACATCCTCCGTCTCTCTCGAAATGCCGCCGCGCACCATCGGCTTTGGCCTTCTCACCCTCGACTCTCAGTTCCTCTACCGTGCCAAATACCCGCCCAAGTCCACCAACCTTAACGGCCAGACGGCTATTATCACGGGCGCTTCGACAGGTATCGGTCTGGAGAGCTGCCACCAGTTTCTCGGGCTCGGTCTGTCACGCTTGATTTTGGCCGTTCGTTCCCAGAAAAAGGGTGACGACACTGCTGCCGCTCTGCGCAAGGCCTTCCCTAAAGCCCGCGTCGATGTCTGGATCTTGGAGATGGAGTCGTACAAGTCCGTGCAGGCCTTTGCCGCGCGTGTCGATGCTGAGCTGCCGCGTATCGATATCACCATCCTGAACGCCGGCATGCTCTCCAACGACTTTGAACTTTCCAAGGAGACGGGCCACGAGCGTGTCGTTCAGGTCAACTACCTGTCCACTTTCCTCTTGACCATCCTCCTGCTGCCCATCCTCAAGGCCAAGGCCAAGGCCAACGGCACCAGCCCAGCCCGCTTGACGGTTGTCGGCTCCGGTGCCGCACTGGCTTCTAAGCATGGGTGGCAAGACCAGCGTCCCCTCTTGCCCGCATTTGACGACCTCAACCGCATCCCTTGGAACTTTGGCGAGCGCTACTGGTCGTCCAAACTCTTGGGCCAGCTCTTGTTCACCAAGCTCTATGCTTGCGTCGACCCCGACGACGTCATTCTGAACCTCGTCGACCCCGGTCTCGTTAAGAACACATCGCTGCAGCGTGGTCCCTCGGAAAGCAGCCTCCTCTTGGCTGTCGCCATCTATGTCGTTACAAACATTGCCGGCCGCAGTGTCAAGTCGGGCGCGTCGTCGTACGTGGACGCTGCCGTCATGAAAGGCAAGGAGAGCCACGGTTGTTTCATCATGGACTGGGAAGTGCGCCCCTTTGCCAAGTTTATCTACTCGCCCAAGGGCAAGGACTGCGCCGAGGTGCTGTGGAAGGAGACGATGGCGGAGCTCAAGTTTGCCGGTGTTGAAGATATCCTGGCGAACCTGAAGAAGTGAGCACGACGCCGAGCGAGGGGGGTGGGTGCCGCGGATTTCAAGTTCTTGTGACTGATCTTTTTGATTGGTTTATTCATTCCCTTTCTTTCCTTTGTTGTTTTCGTTCATTGATTGTTTATACCAACTGACCGTTGCTCCCAATGTGTTTGGAGTGGCGTGGAATATACGTATTTGACATTTTTTATTTAATTCTTTGAGAGACCTTACAATACATACATAATGCATTTTACAAGCGCTGTTCAGCTCTTGTCACCTCCCTTCTTGACTTGACCCATCATCACACAATGCAACTCGAATACTAAACATGTCTGTCTCTTTCGACGACCCTTCGCGAGCTGTCCTTACCGTTTGTTGACTTCCAACTGACCGCAGTGCCCGCTCATCGTCTTCACTGCCGTGCTCCAAATCACGACGATGCTGTATCTGACGCTCCACACGAACAACATTCCGCATCTCCTCTTGTCCGACATCGCCATCGCCATCGCCACCACGCACACCTGTCCCGCCTGCACCCGTTGACACCATGTAGTGCCGTAGTGTCAACTGGTGTGCGTCTCTCAACAGCACACGCAGCACAGGGATCGACGCCGCCATGATCGTCACCGCCGACTCCGCGGCGCCCCAGACAATCAATGGGATCGAGGCATAGGTAAAGTCGCCCGCTGCCAGTGACGGAATCTGCGACGTTTTCACGATTGCCATGCCGCCCGCCACCACGCCCAGACTCATGGCAATCGCCACGCCCAGCTTTTCTTGTTGCCGCATCTGCAGCCGCCAGACAATCTTCCACGGAAGCAGCGCCAGCACAAAATCCATGACGGCCGAGTAGCCAGCAGCGAAAATGCCGTAAATCGGATAAACTTGAGGCGCCCAGCAGGTGCCCGGCACCGAAGGGTCCCACGTCTTGACGAGCGGCATGCAGCGCACCCACAAAAACACGGCGTTGAGGCCCATGGCGATGTTCATGCTGATGATGCCGATCCATAGTAGGATTCGGAGACGAGGATGGTTTGACAGCAGGCGCAGCAGCGTCAAGGCAAACGACGTCTTGCTCCAGACGGCGCCCAAGATGGAGAACGTGCCCGTCAGGTTTCCGAGGAGGCCAATCATGCCAAAGTGCGTTGGATCGACGTCCCAGACGTGCTGTCCCTCGCCCAAAGTGACGGACCATGTTGACAAACCGACGGAGACAGTCATGGCCATCCAGGCCACAACCATGACATGGTCGTCCCACCAGAGCCGGCGCCGTGTGCATAGTTTGCAGAGAAGACGGGCGGCCAGAAACAGGAGAGAAAGTGCAGTCAAGCACCAGATGGACAACAATGTTGACCGCCGCTTGTCATCGTGGGGCAAGTTGGCGTAGGCTGATGGTGGTGGAAAGCCACCATCTGTTGTGTTGGAAGACATCAGGCCAGTATCAAGGTGAGATGATGCCAAAATAAGGAGATAAAGGAATGAATGAGAGAGGAAGAGGAATCAGACGGAGGTGGAAGACCAATGAGGGCGGGCCTGCCAAAATATAAAAGATAAATTGAAGAAGTAAAAAAGGAAAAAGGCGAAGAAAAAGGTGCCCTTGCAGGACAGTTTGAAAAAAAAACGAACAGGGTTCATGGTTTCTGGTACGGTGAAGAAAGGAAAGATCTCGTCAATCGTATTTATCAAAATCAAAAGAAAGGAGAGCACAGATAGAGTTCCTGTGGACTCGTCTTTTTGGACGCATGGCACGCAGGGACCATGACTTGCAGAGTCTCTGTTGAAAATTGTCATGTCGTCGACAAAAGTGTGGGGAAGGAGGATGCAGGTCAACACTGGTTGCTGTCAAAGACACAATATTGGCCGTCGCCCGCAGTCTTTTGCCCATCTCTGCATGCTCGACCCCTCCGAGCGGCTTCCACAAGTTTGGTTGTGTGCCACACTTTGTGCATGGTCGTGATTTTTATGCTTTTTATTCTGAGTTATCCCGTCGCTTGGGGCGTCCCGCACGGAATGGGCAGACGAAGCTTGAGCGTTGGCCAGTACCGTTGAAATGCACAACTCTGGGGTCGAGAACGACTTTCAATACGCTCAAAGAGAGAGGTAGCTGGAGAAAAGACCAGAAAAGGAAGGTTGACTCGGAAAGAAAACATTGGTAGAGGCCGCAGAACTGCAGAAAATCGTGGAGGAGACGGACGGTCTAGATGCACCTGGCAGGGGTCCAACCACCGCAATGGATTAAGGTTATGATAGAAGAGGGAGAGAAGAAGTCGAAAATAAGTGTGCTGCGGAAGAAAGACTGCAGAAAGAGCGAGGGGTACGTGACGAACCGTTGTTGACTGTTGTTTGGGAGCCTGTCGTAGCCTTCCGTGCGCAAAGCACCCTTTGCTTGTTTTCTACTGCGCAGTCTTATTTACCCCTCGTGCACATCACCGACGCACTTCGCTCCTTGCGAAATACACTTATTCAAACAAACAAATTCTCCGACCATACTTGGCCATAGAATTTTATACCAGATGCTTTTTCCTCGAAAATTCTGCTCTTACTGTGTGGCTGGTATTGAGCGTCCTTCACTGTGTTTTGATTTTTTCTGCCCCTCTTCCATCGAGTGCCCTCCGCACCAGTGTTGCACTAGCTGCCGTGTCCCACGGTCGGGACTCTTCCTCTGCCGCAGCATTTCTCACCAACACACAGCGGCAAAAGACAGACAAAAGTCAAAGATCCCCGAACTGGATCTGCAACAACACGGACCTCTTTCTTTTTCTTTTGCTCTCCTGCACGCACGACACCCACACCCCTCAATATTCCGTGATGTACCAAATATGATGATGGGGGTACGAACAACAAGAGAACTTTTAAATAGACAATTCACCGGCTTCGCACACAAGGCACAAAATCTCAAGCGTAGCAACACCGAGCCGTGCATGCACGCGTAGACGTTCTAGGATGGTCCCTGCTCTGCGTTTTGAAGTCTTTTACTTTTCGTTGTTTGAATAATGTTCAAAAGAGCATTCATCAAGATGTGCTCTTCCCTTCCCAGCACCTTATAAGCCGGGATTGAAGCCCGACTTTGCTTCCCGTCTTGTCAAAGGCTTCTGCAAGCCGGGCAAACTGAAAGAGGAACGGCCCTCTTTTTGCCTCCGCGCTGTCTCTGCCGTCTCCCACTCCCGCAATGGGAGATCACTTAAACGAGCCTCATCCAGTGACGATGAACGGACGATTAATTACTCCGCCGGGCATGTCGACTGACAAAGTAGAGACGCATGGTCGCTGTAGAAGTTGTTCTCCAAGTAAAAGTAGGGGACAATTCAAGGTGCTCAAAAGGGCATTGAGCAGTTCTGTTGCATAGCATCTTCCCCCTCCTTCCAGCCCCCAAAGCACGCAAGAACAATAATAGCCCGCCCGTTATGATCGCCGACTAAATCGAAACAGAAACACAAGCCTCAGAAGCACGATGGCAGAAAGGAAACACAAACAAGCAAAGTAAAAGTGCGGGGTGCATTGGCTTGATACACACATTATGCACGGCAATTCTCTTTGGCTTTTCCTGTTTGGCGGAAGTAGCTATTCATTAATTGACCAGGTATACCTTCTGCGGAAGAGGGGTGGCTCGACAGAGTACAATAGGGGGGGTTGGACACGACTGTACTTGAAGTCAACGCAAAGAAGACACAAATAAAGGTTGGCCCCTAGGTAATCTTATCTCATCTTTAAGATTTGGTAATAAAAAAATAGAGGAAGAACGTGAAGCTGCTCATATACATGAGCTTCCTTGGTGTAGGAACAGCACAAGTTCCTTGCCTTACCTGTCATGAACTCAAACCACCCACCTGCATCTCCCCTTTGAATATGGCAGCTGAATGTCTTGGTGTATCATTTTGCTTGATTTAAAACCGGTCCTTGGGCCTGACGCAAGAGGAACGAGGCTCGAGCTCTAGAGTGAAAGTGGCTGCTTAATCTATTAAGATGGGATGGGGATTATGGGGTGTTTCCTCTTTGGGCCGGTCACAGAACAAAGACAATCATAGTGTAAGACAAAATCCTTCACCTTGCCCTGACTAAGGTGGGCATGGACCTCTACAATTGACAAAGGGGGTGCAAACACATGGCAAACTCAAAATGTACATGGTTCTAATTGAAATAACATGTCAAAAATCTATCATACATTCGTTTCCTCCTTAAATTCAGTACTGGCCTTTCCTACTTCTTGCGGCTGCCAATGACCTTCCGCTTTGTGCCCTGGGCCACGCCAATCGTGGTGTCCCAGACGGTCGTGCCGCCGATACAGAGTAACGTCGCAAACAGCTGTGCCAGCGCCCACAACCATGCACCAAAGCCCAGCGTAAAGAACTTGAGGACCTCATTGATCTGGTAATGGTCCTCGTGCCGGGCAATGTAGTACCGCGTCCGCGGCGGCTGGTGCGCCGTGCCGGGCACGCCATTGACCATCCGGTTGCGCGCCGTGTTGGGCACGTGTGTTGTCGACTGTTGCGCGGCTACGGCGGCGTAGCTGTTGCTGTCATGGCCGTTGCCGTCGACGACACCTTCGAGGTGGAGCTCGACGAGGAGCCGGACATTGGCGGCGTACAGGGGCACAAACCAGAGGGCGAACCGCTGGCGCATGCCTACATAAAGCCGGTGGAGGTTGGCATCCCAGGCGACGGATTCGATGCTAATCTCAATGTGGGGACTCAGGATCTTGTACCAGCGGAAGATGGCGGCGATGACCCGGCGCGAATTTATCGATTCAGCAGCCTTTTGGACATGATGGTCGGTGTCGTGCTGGTCGACAAACTCGGCGATGCGGTCGGGGGTGTGCTGGCGGACGGCCTCTTTGCCGAATCCGGGGACGCGGCACAAGGGGTGGACAAACTCGGCATCGGGGAGGTAGTAACGGCGGATGGCAGCGGCCTGCTCGTCCTGAGGATGGGTGCAGAGAGTCTTGATGACCTCGCGAATTTCTTGTGCTGTAGAAGAAAGGGAGAGTTATGTTAGTGAGGTGTGCCAGCGGGCGATTGGGGTTCAAGCATTGCTAGGGTGCTGGGAGACGTACCTGGGTTCTCCATTTTGTGTTGTTCTTTAATTGATGCTTCGAATTGATGTTTTGAATTAAAAGAGAGGGAGAAAGCAATGTCAAAATGTCTTTCTTGAAAGATTAAAGCTTTGCAGCTTACAATCACATGTCTTTTTTGTGCCTGGAATGTCCCTTTGGTGACAGGTTTAGTTGGTCGATGACGTCACGTGGAGCTCGACAAAGAACGACCCGACAGCTGACTACGACATCCGGCCAACAGCTTCCCGAAAGCCAACGGTGACAAGCTTGACCGTTAGATTGGCGGTTTTGGTTATCCGCTATTTTCTAGCTCTGTTTCAATCGATTTTGGGATTAAAGAAAGCAGGAAGGGACGGGTTTTGTTATTGTTATTTTGAACTGCCTACGTCAGGAAGGGACTGGGCTCTTGCCTTGCGACATTGCAACTTCCAAATTGAGTTTATCAAACAACTTGGGAAGGACCATGGAGACAAATTGAGCCTTTCCTGAACAGAGTACTACGAAGATAAACCCAAGTCGAAAATCTTCTCAACCGCAGAACAAGAATTTGCGAAAGATCGAAAACTCTCGACAAGGAAAAGTACACATCATAATGGGGCCACCTCTTTTGTTTGAAAAGAAAGTGTGCCTGCTCGACTCTGAAGACAGCGTAGAGACAGAGTCCTACAAGTCTCATACCCACGAACAGAAAGATGACGTAGGAATAGTCAATGATGTGTGTTCAGCTCAGCTGTTTATCATGAAATTTTGTGCATGAAAAGTCCAGACTGGTGTCTTGTCGTTCAAACTGGGCGTGAGCCTACCCTTGTCTCGGATACGCTGTTAAAATACATTAAAAAATACATGCAGTAGTTGCCTCTCAGTTGCTCTGTCACCCGCCAGTCTGCCATTCAACATTTGGCCCCATGATGCTTTTCCTTCTTCTTTGTCCTTTGTCCTGGCGACTAACTTCTGCGAATGTAATACTGATCTTGGTAGTCGCTCATCGCAGCTGCTGTTGCCATGCTGCTGGCGGTCTCGTTCCAATTCCGAGGAATCAGCCAAAATTGCACCGCAACATCAGTTTCTCAGGTATTCCATCACGTGGAAGATGGTCTCCCACAGATCGTGATTGGCGAACACCTGGCCTTGCGAGGTATGCCATCCTATCCTGGCCCAATCAAAAACCTAGTGTGTGCAGCCGTCGGCGATACTCGAAGAGGTGGTAGCGATCACCAAAGTGCGTACATTTTCGTCCGCCCAACGGCTTGCGGTCAACGCACCAAGGACTGCGCGTAACTCGGACCGGAGGCTCGTTGGCAAGTAGGCCGTGCCTGTTGGTCCTGTTTGCTCGACGCGGAAAGCTGTGCCGCTCAGTTGGCCGTCTTGTGGCGAGTACGTGTGGACAAAAGCCGACCCGGCTCGGGGCATGTCACGGCCGTTGTTAAGGAAAGTTCCGTCGACATATCCCTTTACCCTAACGTTCAGTCAACTTAATTGAGAAGTCGCCCATAATTAAGCAGAATCGACCCCATTTCAAATTGGAGGCTTGCTTCATAATGGACGTGATAAAACCAACTCTCTTTTCTCTAGTTTTCTAGGCTGCTGATGACGAGACAAGAATAAACGGTAACCACCATTGACAGGCATTAGATGAGAATGAAGAACGCAAACAGACGGTCTAGACAATAATAAAGAGTAGAACAGCCACACAAAGAAAAGGAACAACAATGCAGTAAAAACAACAACAACAACAAAACAAGCAATGCTTCACGATTACAGATCCTTCTGAATCGCGAGACTCTTCGGGCCACCGAACTCTTCCACAGCCGGCATCTGTGCACCAATGACCGCCTTGCTGCGCGCGAGACTGTTTTGTTCCTCTGAAATGTGCCAGAAGAAGATTTCCAGGCCTTGCTCGTACCAGAATTGACACTCCGCCCAAAATTTCTTCCACAAGTCCCTGTCCTCGATCATGTCGTGATCTTGGCCGGTTTGGAAATTTCTGGGCGCCCACTTGCCGAGCGATTGAGTCGCGTGTTTCACGACGTACTCCGAGTCTGTGGCGATGACGAGTCGTTTGATTCCGTTGGCCGTCCATTCACGAATCTGAAGCACAGCAAGAGCAGCTCGTAGCGCGGCGCGGCCGATCGTAACCTTGTGACCTTTACCGTCTGCACCCATTTCCTCCAGTTGCATCGTCAAGACACGCCGCTCATGTGGCCGGTCCGCGTTTTCGAACCTTCTGTCGCCGTGATTAGAAGCCTCTACTTCTCCATGGTAAACGTGGCCGCATCCGCCGCGAGTCCAGCTCATGCCGCTACTCTGTCTTGTTGCGATACGTCCTGCTGTGTAGATGAGGATAGCTTGGGGATCGAGTCTGTAGACAAACCGGTAGAATTGACGCTCGGCAACCTCATTGATGCCATTGACTACAATGACACCGCTGGGAAACAACTCGGGCGGCGTAATTGTGGCGTCGATGGGGGTGAAGAGCTTCGGCAACGCAAAGACATCGAATGTGAGGGCCAGATCTTTCTGGACGGGAGTCAGCTCGGGCTGTGCGGTGCCCTCTCCGGCACCCGCACCGTCACCCGAGCCGTTGACAGCGCCGGCACCTGCACCATCGCCTGCACCTGCACCAGCGCCTGCGCCCCTAATCTTCCTTCTGAGCGAGAGATAACCCTCTTTCGCCCGGTTAGGCATTGTAGTGAATGATGGAGAAGGGTGAAAATTGTATGGTAGTAAGTTGACGGTTGACGTTGGTGAAAGACGAAGACTTCGGTGTGAGAGATAGTGGCGAATTGTTTCGAAGTTGAAAGATGGTGTAGTAATTTGGCAAAGTCAGGGGCAAGATCGATTTGTTTGCAGTTCTTCGTGATTGTAAACAATTTACAACAACTTCAATCACAAATGGAAGGAGCAACAAAGATCAAGGGAATACTGCGCCCTGTGTTCTTTCCATGGTAAATACAAGGCATCTCTTGCTGGTTTTCTATCCAGGAAGGGGCAACGATGCTTTTTGCACTCGCGCCTTCCGATGTTTTATGGTCTAAGATGATCTAATCTGCACCTTCCCTAAATAAAAACTTAAAACATCTTCCAGAGATGTCCGTCTCCTTTAGAAACTGCTTCCTTCGTCGCGGCCGGTGCCCTTTTTCTCGGTGATACCGGCCGTGTCGCGCAAGTCACTCTCCAGCTCGATGGTGGCACGGGGCAGACCAATGCCGATGCCAAAGAAGACAAAGATTGCCCACTTCCAGCGGAAAGGGTTGAAGGCAACGCAGAAGACGAACCACCAAATGAGCTCGAGGTAGGTGAAGAAATCAAAGGCCTTGGTGGGCGACCACTGCTTGAGCAGGCGGGTCATGTCGATCCAGCGCTCCATCCAGAATGGCGAGGGCCGGGTCAGGGGGTCGACGAGGAACATGAGGAGGATGCGGGTGTAGATGCCAATGTGCCAGTTGCCAACAGTGCCAATGGCGGCGAGGTAGGTACTAAGGAAATGTGTGTTAGAATGCCATCTATGGTTTGGCTCAAATTTTCAAAGGGGAGAGGGACTTACCAGTTGATGGCCGAGATGGACGGATGGGCGGGCGGGAAGGTCTGGAGGTACCAGTTTGGCGGCTCGTACGGCTCGTCGAAGCAGTCAGATGGGAGGAATGACAGTGGGGGACGCTTGAAGCCTGTGGCGAGAACGACCATGTCGACGTCAACCTCTTCGCGGTGACCAGGACCATCCTTGGGGACGCCCTGTCCACGGCGGTTGACGACAACACCTTTCTCCGAGAACTTTTCAATATCACAGCGCACCCATTGGGCACTGCCTTCGCGCAGCTTGTCCATCACGTCCGAGTTGACCATGGGCGTGTCTATGAAGAGGCCCTTGTTCTCTGGTGGCGCAATCTTGGCGAGGTCCTTGCCGTAGAAGAAGCGACGCAACAAACCCTCTGGGATTCGAGACAGCATGGTTTCTTGGCCCAAAATATTGAACGACAGTAGCACGTCGACGACAACGTTGCGCGGGATGATCCACTTTTCGCTGCGGGCGAGAACATAGGTCTTCTCAGCCTTAGTCTTGTCGGCAAACTCGAGAGCCTCGACGGCGCTGGCACCACCACCAATAATGGCAATTTTCTTGCCCTTGGCCGACTTTCCAGTCAGCTCGCTCGAGTGGTAAATGTCGCCCTTGAATGACTCCATGCCCTCAATGTGCGGCTTCTTGGGCTCGCCACAAGTGCCAACGGCAGCAATCACACCCTCAAACAGGCCATATTGTGGGTCGTTGATGATCCAGCGGCCGTTCTTGTCCTGGTACACCTTCTCGACAGGAATATTGAACCGCGTCTTTGACTTGAGGTTGTACCGGTCCGCGAGCTGCTTCACCTGGTCGACAATCTCGGAACGGTTGGGGTAGCCACGCGACCAGCGCACGGAGGGGTGGAAGCGGTACATGGCGGAGTGGATTTGCAGACCGGAAGTGTCGTTTACTTGGGACCAGATACCACCAACATGGTCCGGGCCACCGGCTTCAAAGATAACGACATCAAAGCCGTTACCAACACAGTGGGCGGCGGAAGAGATACCGGTGATACCGGCGCCGATGATGGCCACCTTGGGTCGGCGGAGCTTCTTGTTCGGGTCGGGAGGTGTTGGAGACAGGAACTTGTTGACTGCATCCTGGTAGATCTGGAAACCCAGCGTAATCGGGTTGAGTGAGTAGCCTTCGTCGACAGGCATGGTGGCGGTGGTGGTGGGTGTTGTATGGTAGTAAAAGGTGTTTTCGTGTAAGAAGACGACGGATGGAGGTGGAAGATGTTGTAGGAAGGCCAATTGACTCCCGAAAGATTAGAGGATGACACAAACGAAGATAAATAAAATTTCTTCGGAAGAACAGGAGCTCCAAAAGCTTGTTCCTTCCTGCTTTGTTCTTTTTCATGTGTGTGGGAGCATTTTGCATTTTGGAAAGGACCGCTTACGTCATGACGTCACAGACTCAAGGTTTTAGTGGGCAAGCATGTGAAGAGACCACAAGTCAGACACAAGTCCACCCAATGAAACGAACGAAGACTGATGGACGTAGCGCTAGGATAGGTCAACCGGCTTATCCCTTTCTTCGGGTATTTTGAGGTGTTTATATTCGTTTCTTTTGTTCTAATTCGGTCAGAGATGAGTTTGCATGTGGGAAGCAGAATGTAGTTCACTTTGATGCATCAGTTGGGTTGACTCGAATAACTCAAAAGTTACAGCACCCACAGTAGCAAAATTGGCAGCACTTGTATACAAATATTGCATGACGTAGAATTGCATATTATTATGGGCCAGACTGTGATACATTGTTTAATCTGTCGAATTGGTTAGCATGTGTCTTTTGATGCCTTTTCGAAGAAGTCCTCCGCGACATGCCGGACAAGGTCTCGATCCTGCAACGTGGGTCCTATGAGTGGAGCATCTGCAGTGCATCGATCGCACTAACACCACTGTACGTCATTTGTATGCAGCTTGGCAAGCCATTATCCGAGCATCCAGGAGAATAACACGAGATGGCTGGTCGTTTGTTTTGGTATGTTCGAACGTCGTGAGCCTCTTCTTTCTTGTAATCATAATGAACTCGAGCAGATGGGATAGCTCGGATTATATTTGCTAATTTTAGGAAGAATTTTTAGCTGTAAATGATTTTCCTCTTTTTTTTTCTTTCTTCAGTCCTCTTCTCATGTCTTCGATCATGTCTCGCTCTCACACAGTCTAATCTCCGCGGGTCCTCGTT